>JADLZK010003830.1:0-340802 GCA_015847255.1 Hyparrhenia diplandra
CTTTACCAAAACCGATGGAAATATGTTAGTGACCCCCTATTCTAGGTTGTTATTATGATTTATACCTTTCTCATGTTTATTTGATTAATAAATTTATATGATAACAAGTGTCACAGCTTTCCCTCTTCCTCACTCTTTCCTATCTGTCTCTTGCCGACTATCTCCTCTGACTATCTCCCTCTCTATCCTTCATCCATCTCCTTCTTTACATCATCCCTCTATCCATCCTCTGCGGCTCTCTAAACACTATCTCTCTCTGTTTCCCTCTCGCTCAACCCCCCCATATCCCTCTCCTCTACATATCTATAGAAACAAAAGTTCTCTGATTTGTATGCCTCTATCTATCACTATTCAATCCTACATGGAATTGATGGCCCAAACTCAATACCACATTCCAAATGGAAAAAAAAGCAAGCTAGGATGTCTAGGCATGAATCTTAAGACACACTAAAAATCTGACTTTGAAAAGGTTTGTGCAGAAGACTGTATGAAGGTATATACACATGGTCCAATTCAAAAAGATAACTTAATTTCGAAGGTAATTGTATCAATTCAATTTGAAATAACATGATCATAATATTATGGTTACCTAATACTACATTGAGAATCTGAGATCTTGCCTAAATAGGATTGACAAATTACACCATAATAGTGGGCGTAAAAAATAATGCAAAAATAATCCTCATGAAGAAATAATTATAAAAGTGATGCTCGGGCCACATATCTTATCGAGTAAAAGTGACAACGAGACAAAAATGCATAAAACAAAAAGGAGATAACTCTGAAACGTACTCTAAAAACAATCTACCAAAAATAGCATATCATTTAAAAAGAAAAAAGATTAATGTGTAAAGGGGACAACTCTATCTAAAAATAGAAGAGTAAGCAAATCTATTCAAAATCCATCTCTCTTAAAATTAAACTTCTTAGACTCGGCCTCTCCCTCTCTCAAGGAGTTACCAACAATGGACCCCCTGTACTCTCTCTCTCTACCAATCTCCATCTCTCTCAGAATCCATATGTAAATGTTGTGAGTAATAGATGTTCCTTTTGATCTTAGTGAAAAAGATACCTTACCTGATTTTTATCTAATAGAGTAATGAAAAGGCAAAAGATAGGAACTAACCTGTTGTCAGAACCTTTTTCTCGTAAAACAGTTGGTAATATATTAGTTGAATCAAACATATAGTGGTGTAGCAATATTTGCAGGTAAACAATAATCACAATTTCTAGTTCTATCACGCCACAGAAAAAGATATAGTTGGCATTTTAAATATTAAAAGACAAGACCCATTACGAAAAAGGGGGCATACTTTCTTCAATTTTCAAACATGTATATCTTTTTTTCTCCCCCTCTCTATATCTCTGTCCCTCTCTCTCCCTCTATGTATGTCTCTCCATCTATCATCTATATCTCTAACCTCTCTCTTTTCTTCTATCTCTCTTCATCTTTCCATCTCACTTATCTCTCCCTCCATCTCTCTATACTCTCTATATATACATCCGCTTGTATATCACTAGTATACAAAAACAAAACATTTACAGCACATTTTAATTTCCCTCGAGTACAAAAAGACATAATTTGAGTTCAAACATGTATATACTAACAAGAAATGGAACAACTTATATGGTTTAGAAATAGAAAGCAACAGCAAATTTGGAAGAACAATAGCACTAGATGTATCTCGATCTGCCTCTCTCTAAATCTCCGTCGCTCTCTGTTTCTATCTTTATATCTCACCTCACTCTCTCTCTCTCTCTTCCATATCTCTACCTTCCTCTATCTATCTCCTCTATCTCTCCCTAACTCTCTGCCTCTATATTGCTCTCTGTGCAAAACAAAATGAACAACACAAAATAAATGTATGATGGATTGATCATGCCAAATTGTTTTAAAAAAAGCTGAAAGTATTGCAAAGAATGCGCAGTACCTTTCCCTTTTCCATAGTGGGACAATACACAGCATTGGAAAAAGATGCAGTATATGTATAGTTCATTAAATTAATTTACAGGGTGGGTAAATTTTTGAATAGTGGCAGAATGGGTGTTCTATTTTTGAAGCACTACTACTGTGTACACTTCTTGGATTCTCATGTACTCGAACTCCTATATAGTAACGTGTGTCTGTAATCCAATGTGAGTGCCTTAATTTTGGAAGGTGATGCTTCAACAATCAGGCATTGATGTAGCTAAATTTTGGACAATTGAAACAAGATAATCGTGGGCCTTTGATTGGGAATAAAGGGGTACAGTTGGGGCTCCATAATACAGTTGGAAGACTCTGAGGTGCTGTAATTATGCTATCTCAGATTAATAAAAAAAATCTTTTCTCTTCTGAGGAAAAAAAAACAACCATTGTCCATCACGTCATCGAGCTAGGTTGTCTGAGCATGCACCTGACACACAGTAAATATCTGACTTTGAAAAGTTCGTGGAGAAGACTGTAGCAACATACATAGACATGGTCCAATCAAAAAACTGGACTTTGAGAAGGTAATTGTATCAATTCAATTCAAACATAACATGATCATGATATTATGGTTACCTAATAATACATTGAGTGGCATAATACAAATGTTGCCTAAATAGAATTGACAATTATACCTAGCTTACTGTCTAAAATATTATTGTCACGAAATACAGCATATCATTGTTTAAACTCAGTAGATTACTGTGCCAAAAGGACAACTCTAAAAATACTAGAGGAAGCAAATCTAGTCAATATCCGCCTCTCTTAAAATTAAACTTCTCTTAGACTCATTCTCCCTCAATCTCTCTAGGAGTTACCAACATTGTATACCCTCTCTCCGTCTCTCTCTCCACCAATCTCCATCTCTCAGAAACTCTATCTCTATACATAACTCTATCTCTCATCCTCTATCTATCCTCTAAATATGTCAATTGTATGTCCCCTCTCTACTCTCTCACTAGCTCAATCTCTCTATCTCTACTCTGCCTCTCTTCCTCTCTCCATCTCTCTCTCTTCCCTCTCTCCTTTCTCTAAATATAACTACATATTCCTCTCCATCAATCTGTATCTCTAACCCACTCTCTATATATTCTATCTCCCTCACACTATCTCGGCTCTCTATCTGTATCCCCTCTCTTTGTCTCCATCACTGTCACTCTCCATCTCTGTATATATCTCCATCTTTGTCTATATCTCTTTCTCTCCATCTCACTGTATCCTCCCTCCTTCTAACTCTACCTCTATCTTGTTCTCTCTCCTTTATCTCTATATATCTTCCTCTCTATACCACCAGAATCTGAGAACACAAAAACAATAACAAATACATTTTTAACTTTCGAAAGTACAAGAGAAATAAATCTGAGTTCAGTACAAAGCCCTATTTCATAAATTTAAACAAATACTTCATGAATGCCATTATATGATCCATAAGCCACAATCGAAAACTATTGGGTGGATTAAAACACACCATGAGTTCGGTAAAAGCAAAAAAGACGAGACTGTCTGAGGAACCAAGAAGAAAAAACAGGAGAGATAACTTCAAAAACTTACTCAAAACAAACAACCAATATAGGTAAATTTATGTCCTCAAGTAGTATAATTCTTGAACTCAATCGCTCTGTATGTGTGTTACCAAATAGGCCATCCTCAAGTGAGAAAAACACGAATCAATGATTTCAAAAGGAAATTAAAAGGCAGACATATAAGAGAAAGTATTTGACTTTTATGATAATGACTAGGAAAAAAAGTATATAGGAAACCTAAACTCATAAACTAGGATCTAGTAATAGTATGAAGACTAGCATAGCATGTCACCAAAACAAGGATAGGCAGATCAAGTCCGAAAATATCAAAAAAAAAGAAGGTCATACGGCATATGATTGGTGAAAATCGCCAGATTACGGTCTAAAAAAGCACAAGCTGCACAACTCTAATAGAAGTAGAGGAAGCAAATTGAGAAAAAGGATTTCACCTACACATTTACCCCCTTGAAAATTTGCGACACAAAAACAAGCATCCTCCCTCTCTCAAGGAGTTACCAACAAAGGGGCTCCCTCTATCTCTCACTATCCCAAACTCCATCTCTCTGTCCCTCTTTCTCTCCCTAATCCAACAAGGTTTGACAAATTATAATGAACTATTGCACAAAGAATCTCACTCTCTTTCTCTCTATCATCCTCTCAAAAACACATCCAATACCTCTATCTCGAATCTCCCCTCTCCATAACTTCTCACTATGGTTCCCTCATCAAATTAATTAATGCAACAAAGAGATCTCGTTAATACTAGAGGCGAAAATAAGCCAACCAAAACATGGGACACAACCAAAGAAAAGGTAGTTGAGAGAACTATGATTAACAATTGTGCTAAAACTTCCAGACCTCTTTCTCTGCCTCTCGTGTACCTCTCCCTCTCCATCTTACTCTCTCTCTATCTCTCTTCCTCTCCCTCTCCCTCTTCATCTCTCTGTAAGGCTACGTTTATGGCTCTCCCTAAATCACTCTCTCTGGGCTCTCTCTCCCTCTCTATCCTACCTCAGTCTCCTTCTCTACATCATGCCTCTATCCATCCTCTAACTCTCTATCTCTCTGTCTCTGTTTCCCTCTACCTCTACCTATCCATCTCTCTCTCTATGTATGTCTCCCTCTCTCTGTCTCTACATCTCTCCATCTCTACCTCTCTCTCTCTACCTCTCTCAATATCTCTATCTCTATCTCTCTCTCTATATGTTGAACCCTCTTTTCTCTACCAAAGACAACACATGTGGGCACAGAAAGCATAAAAAGTGGAGAATGACATGGCGGTATTTCTTCAAATAATACAAAAAGTTTGGATGCAAGGACCATCACAAAACTGTTGCATTGATGGACAAGCATAGATTACCGTGATAACCAATTAATAAAATGCACGGGAGAAATTTGATACTACCATGCAAAAGTAGATCCACGTAAAATATAACTACATATTTCTCTCCATCTATCTCGTATCTCTATCCCACTCTCTCTATATTCTATCTCTCTCCCACTATTCGTATCCTCAAACTCAACACAAGAAAAAAGTAGATCCTACGTAAAATATCGAGGTTAAATCACAAAGATATAGGGATTTTGAGGGGGTGGAGGGAGAGAGAGGGGAACACATGTCTTATTTGTTGAACAAAATGGGATGCCACATACCGTAAAATTTCACGGACGTAAAAGGAACCGAAAACCGGGATGCGGAGATCTACAAACAGAGAAAAAGGTAGTGTAAAAAACCAAGTAGATCCAGATCGTTGGTGGAGTTCCCTTACCCGCCACTCTTCTCAGAGAATCCAAGCACGCAGTGTATGACCTCAAAGAACTGACCCCATCCGAGAGGAGCTCAGAACAACCGGGAAATTTCAAAACCTCGAAAATTGCAACCAACAAAAATTTTTCTTAAATAACCCATGAATGATGATATGTCATGTAGGAAGACATACCCTAGTTGCACAAGTAGCACCTATTAAATTTTTTTGTTAGGCATTTTGCATCTTAATGAACCATGTTTGAGTTGGAGTTTTATGATTTTATGTATTGCTAATAAAAATCAACCCCTATGTTTTACAAATAATCTTCTTGTTGCCAATCCCTTGAAATGGTTTTTAAAAACCCTAATGGCCATTTGTGGACCTCCCTAAGTGTTTGCATGTTGGCAATACATGTAGATACACATAAGGTGACCATGGTTTAGTTTTAGTTGAAGGGAGAAAATAGAAAAGACTTAAGAGGAGGGAGTAAAATAGCAAAGGCCATTCTGTCGTAGGCAACAACGGCCTAGCCAACCAAGCCTTCCGTGGCCTGCTTTCCCCTAGGGCTCGCTGCTCGGCGTCTGCTGCTCAGCAGCCCGGGGCCAACTAGGCTCCCGCCACCTTGGCCGCCCGCACGCCGACCCAAGAAGCCAATAGCCGAGCCCGGCCCGGCCAGCCGCAAGCCCCACAGCCCTCGCCGCCGACGTGGCAAAGGGAGGACCCCTGGGCCTGTCATCCCGTTCCCCTCTCTTTCCCCTTCCTCTCGCTTTCGGCCAGCACGCCGCGACCGCCGCCGCGGCGGCGGGAGAGAGGATCCGAGGCCGTGCCTCGGCGGCCGGCGCCCACCCCGGCACCAACCGCGCGCCAGCCGACCGCCCACGTGAGCGGCCCGCGCCGCCGCCCCGGTCGCTCGTATTTGGGCCGGCACAGCCCCGGCCGCCCATGACGTCGCCGCCCGGGGCGTGACCGTCCCCCTCCCCGCCTCCGTTCGAACGGGGGGAGTCGGCGTGGCGGCGACAGCACCCAAAACCCCAGCCAGAGCCACGGTGGCCGTTCAATCGACATCTCGACCGATCTTCGAGTCCATCTCCAAGCCATGGCCGCGAGCCTGCTGAAGAAGGACCCCCGGGAGCGCAGGTTTCCCGGTGCCCCCGCCCTGGAGGCCATCGCCCTTACGCCGCCCATCCAAGAACCGAGAGAAGAAGAGGGAAGGAGGTGGAAGGGAGTGAAGGAAGGAGGTCTTGCGCCATTGTCGAGCACTTGGCTTGCCGGGCCTTTGCACCGGCCGCTACGGAGCCTGCGTCACCGGGGATTCTCCGGCGCGCGCCGCGCCCGAGCCACCGGGCCATGGCCCGGCCGGAAGAGCACCGCTGAGCCGAAAGGACGCGAATCAAAGACAAGCTGCCGCCGTGCCATCCGCGGCGCAGCGTGGGGAGCCGCCGGAGCGTGAGGGACGCCGCTCCGTCGGCCACCGGCGTAGCCGCCGGCGACGGCACGGCACCGCTTCCACGGCCTCAACCTCGACCGCCGCCTCGACGGCCAGTCGCGGAACACCCCCTGGTGAGGAACCGCCGCCTTGCCCATGCCCTATGTCGTCGTCGTGTTCACGCCATGTCCGCCTCGCTACGCCGCCACGCTTCCAACGTGGAGGAGCCAAGGCGACACCCTTGTCGCCATACGAGCACCGCACGTCCGGCGGCGCACACGCGGGCGAGCAAAAGCACGGCCTTGCCGGCACCTTGTGCTTCGGGAACGCGGCGCCCGACCCCCGCACACGGCCATGGATGCCATGGCAAGACCGGCCGTGGTAGTCGCCACCGTTCGCCACGATAAGCCATGGGACTCGAACCACCACCATCACTTCCGCCACTTTCGTGGCGACTACAAAACCACTACCTTTTTGCCTAGAAAGGCCTTGCTTTCGGTCGGTTGCCACGACAGCGTCGGCGGCCGCTCACGGGCAGCCGCCGTCCGACCTGTCCCCGCCGCCGCCGGCCGTCGCTGAGCCGAGACTTGGCCGCCGAGCTCCGCTCGTCACCACGCACCCGCCGCCTAGTTGGTTTGGGAAAAAGCCCGCCATGTTGAAACGACGCGATCGGCAGCGCGCTGCCGGCGCCGCCGCGATGGCAGCCAGCCGCAAGACCGGACGCCGCGGGCTTATAATTCGCCACGGCGCGCCTTCGTTAATACGCACGAGTCAAACGGCTGGGCGAGCGCCGTTCCGTGTCATTTGGCTTCGCGATTTACACGCTACCGTCAAACCGGTGCCGCGACGCCGCCGCCATGGCCGTCGCCACGACGCCGACGCCGCTTCGGACCACCACGGAAGGACCGGCCGACTCCGTTGGTCGGAGATTGAGAGAAAAGGGAGTTTGGAGCCCCTGTGCGGCCGCGGCACGCCACGCCGCCGCGCCGCCATAACCCAGCGCTTATCGGCTTCTTGGGAGCGCGATGCCGCCCAACCCCCGCCCGGCATGGACGCTCCCCACCAGCCCGAAGCTCCCAGAAGCCGCCTCGCCCAGCAAGTCGCTAGACGCGCCACCGCGCGACGCCCGGGCCGCCGGCAGCCCGCCGCGGCCAGCAACCGGAGGAAGGGGAAAGAAGGAGGCGCCCGGTCCATGGACCCGGTCCATTGAACCATAGCGGGAGACGGGAGGTGGACGTGGTCCACGAGCTACCATGCACGGTCTATGGACCGCGGCTTTGATGTCCACCATGGGCCAGGCGATACACCGCCTCGTAGACCAAGGCCCGCTTTGAGCCCACGCTCGCGCGGGCTCGCCTGCGGATCGACACGTGTCCGGCCGGGCGCGCCCAACCCGCCCCATGTCCCGCCCACCAAAGCCCAATCCGCCCATTCGCCCGTTAGCGATTGACCGGTCAACGTTGACCGCTGGATCGGGACCCACTGCCGCTTGACCTCGGTCCCACTCGGACCTTTGTCCGCCGGGCCACAGTAGTCGTGGGACCCACCCGTCATTCCTCGCCACCTCGATGCCTTATGCCATCATGACGCCATCGTGACGCCACGTCGACCCACCTCGTCGCCCGTATCATGGGGAGATGATGACGCCATGCCTGACGTCGCCAAACCAACCGCAGCCCCGCCACTTGTCGCGCCCTCGTTAAACCAGCCTTTTTCCATTTTCGTAATATAATTTGATCTTAGGAAATTCATAGAATATTCATACGATGTCGAAAATTATGAAACAAGAGTCCAAATTTTTCTAAAATCGAGCTCTACGTCATAGGGTTATCTATGAGTGCATTTGGATCTTTTTGGATATTGTTGCTTCTTTGTGGACCTCTATAGGGTGTCGCTTATCGCGACTTTACGCTATGTTTAGTCCCGAGTGGAGTCGACCCAGAGGAGGAGAGACCCCCGGCGCACGACCACGCCCAAGTGACGGAGACTAGTACCACTACTTCCCTCGACATCCTTGGGTGTCATGGCAAAGACTTTTGTTTTAGAGAATCCTATTTAGACATTGCAAATAGATATGCTAGCGCTTTTTTACTTTACTCATTTGCTAGTATATATGGATGCATGCTTTGCCTGAACCCGATATGCCTTGATTGAAACCCATCCACCAAATTACCTAGCTTTTGCGCCGCACTTACATACTCCCCCCTTTGCTTGCTTTGCACTTGCCACTATGTGGCTTTACCTTCACTTACGTGT
Source organism: Hyparrhenia diplandra (assembly GCA_015847255.1). Lineage (NCBI taxonomy): Eukaryota > Viridiplantae > Streptophyta > Magnoliopsida > Poales > Poaceae > Hyparrhenia > Hyparrhenia diplandra. The sequence continues at coordinate 8,923 of JADLZK010003830.1, forward strand.
ATATATATGAGAGCCGGAGTATATGAGCTGGGACGGTTGAGTTGTGTCGTCGGGGAGTGTGATTTGCGCGGTGTCTTGGGTGTGTGGTGGTGAGGGTCGAGTCGATCAGGCGTGATCTACGACGAAGTCGCAGGGGACGAAGTCTAGCCGAGGAGGTGCGGCCCTGGCACCCCATGTTAGGTACCGTGGCGGGTACATGGTGATTTTCCCTGCAGTTCGGGGTGGAGAGCCTTTGTGGAGCGAAGCCCCAAGGTGCTGCCGAGAGCACGTAAGGTGAGAAGATGTCTTGTCTGGTCAACCTAAGGACTTACGGATCGTTGGGACGGAATCATATGGGAACCCTGGGCACACACGCCGCCCCTAAAGTGGGTAGGGGGACGGGTAGACCGACTAGCTAGGACGGTGCCATTACACGCTAGGTTTGTAAGGTGATTAGGGTCAACGGAGACGAAGGCCGAGCCTGTTCGTTCTAGTAGGCGGCCGCCACTTGTTGGGCCCTGTTGTCTTTCCCGATCTCGGCGTCGGTGGTACTGGGCTTCCTGTGGCTGAGTGGTAGGATGGCATCGTACTAGTTGGAAGGCAGCCTTAATCTTCCTAGGTGCTCCCTAGGGCATCAATGATGGTGATCGAGAGATCTTGTGTACACGCTGCCGCAGAGTTTAAACCAATACGTATTGTCCCGCGCCGGGCATGGATCGACTTTTGAGCTCGGATCGCCTAAGGGTGTGCGCCGCCTTCGAGCCCGGGCGACCTAAAGGTGTCGCCGCTTACTTGTTGGGTTTAACCATGGGTTCTTGCCAACGAGTAGAGAGGGTGTTTTTCTCTTCTTACCTCGGATATAGTTGAGTGTGGGGATTTACGGCCGAGAGCCCGGAGGCCGAGAGTCGTTAGGCAAGGCGTAAGAAGATGAAGGCTGTCTTGTCGCCTTGTGTCGGGCTTGTGAGTTGTGAGTTGTGAGTTGTGAGATGTGTGATGTGCTTGGGATGGATTTTGGGGAGTTGTTGGGAATGAGTTAAAATGTGAATATTATTTTACTATTATTACTTGTTGCTCGTGATGCGCTTAAGGATGCAAACCACGCCTAAATATTAGGATCGCCAGATCCCTTATTTTCTATTTTCCACCAAAGCTCATTCGGTGTCGACCATGGCCCGCACACATCCGGGCGGTGTGCGCTTTCCCTGTCTCGCAAGATTTGGAAAGATTAGATGGTCTCGTGCCTACGCTCAAGCTGGAGATGATGATGATGATGCTTCCGCAACTAGCTTCCCAGCCTTGATGCTCGATGTGTGACTCGGGTTGTTCCCGCCAAGTGGCGATGTACTTTTTATAAACCCTTCTATTTGTATTTTTTTTATTCAAGTTTGACTCAGAATCGATCGTAATTTGATAATGTGATGGAATGATCCTCGGGGGACCATCGTGTTATACTTCATTCTCGTGGATTTCCCTTCTTCGGAAATCGGGATGTTACAAGCTCGAGCTTTCGACACACGACACACCGCTATGGGATTTGCCTGGTCGCCAACTCCAATGCTTTGGCTTTTGCACAAATGACCTCCACTTGCACACCGGAGAAAGGAAAAAGGGGAATGGGAAATGTGACTCGCTGAAGAAACAGAAAGACACCGCATGTGGGACCCATTTTATAAAATAAAGATTTGAAACAATAAAAACTTGCGAAGTTAAAGAAAGGATACGTGTAATTCCTTCTTTCTTATGCACGGTCCTCCCTCCCTCCCTCCCCTCTCCGTCTGCCGCCTCCGCAGTCGGGCGGCGGCGACACGGCGTGATCCTATGGTTCATCCCGACGCTTGCCCTCCTCGGGCCGTGGAGCACCACAAAATGGGGAAGCATCAAGAGAAAAATGGTGGCATCCGGGAAAAGATCTACCAAAGAAAGGTAACAATAGAAAAATTTTGATCAAAAACATCGAATCCAAAAATGAATTATTCTAGAAAACTCGTTGAATCGCTATTTAATTGGTTAGAACACATTAACCTTAAAAAGTAACAAATGAATCGGATAATTTCCTTCATGCTTCTACCACACTAATTTATTTGTTGTTGTAAGCAATCCTTTGTATATATTCCCGCTAATGAAAGTACAAGTACACCTTGTCGCATAAAACTTTACATTTTTTCACCAAGAATGAAAAAAAAAAACTAGAGAAGGAAAAAAAATGAAATAGAGGTAGCGAGATTTTCCTTCACAACCATGCAACATTTTAGATTCAAAATTCATCAAAGCACAAAGGTTACATTAGCGATTGAAAAAGCCATGAAAATGAAAAAAATACATGTCTCCACAACTATATCGGACCACCCCACAAATACAACTGAAATTTATTACAAAGATTTGACCGGTAAAATTCTATTGACAAACTAATATGCCGGGATTTGCACTCCTAGGAGACTAATTCCAAAAAATATCGCAAAGATCGATGGCCTTTGGGCAACATGATTGAGCATGGTCTTCAAGTTTATCCGATAAGGACATGCAAAGTAGAAAATAATATAGTCGTGACATTTCTTCAAGTAATTGATGTCGTAAAAAGTAAGTAGTTGAGCATTATCAAAAAAAAAAAAAGACAAGGGACATGACTAAGAATAAATGGCGTATATAGGCACAAATACTTTTTTTTGTACATCTTTATATCTTAAATTCATGTCTTGACTAATGAAACTTATGTTCTCAAGGTGTATGGATAATTTAAACCAAAATAAACTATTGGAGGAATGTAAGAGAATGAAATTTGTGCGATACACAAGGTTTTGAAGATGTTCATACAGTACATGTTAAACTTTTGTTATACCTAAGTACCGATGGTTCTCACTGAATGCAAAAATAAACTAACACATGTCAATTTCGTGATGTCTTTTGTGAATGCTAGACTTGATAGAGAAGAGAGGCGTAAAAGAAGAAGAATGCTACAACTACAGACTTGCAATATCGCCGGTGCTTATGAGAATAGTGGCAAACAGAGCCCAACATACTCAAACATTTGATCTCAACCAGTACAAGTAATCATTAAAGTAAAAACAAGTATGTAGAAGTGATAGGAATACTAGGCCGACTCTCATCTTTGGGCATATGAGAAATTAAAAAGGTTGTCCATGTGTTTGCATGTTTCATCAGAGTGTGTTTGGCATTGGACCATACAATGCTAGTATACTATTGTAGTGCTATCAAAGGGACATTTTTACTATCGTTGGAGGCATCTTGTACCTGGACCTAAGAACAATATTCTGCAATCATAAGTTATTCTATGATTTTACAAGTCATACAACACAACTATGCGAAAATATTCTATGATTTTACAGAAAGGGAACAAAAAAGTTTAACAATAGTTATTTTATTATCCATGGATTAGATTGTGCCTAGCTTGTGAACAAAAATATTCTATGATCTCAACACGGTTTGGAAAACACGAGATTAAAAATCCCTCCCTCCCATTTGTCGAAAAAAGCCTAAAACCCTTTGCTAAAGCATCCATCAAGGGCAATACATAGGGTGAGGATGTCACGATATGTAAAACGCCTTATCTATGGGCCGCTTATGACAATAAATCGTTCTATGCAACTAATGCACTTTGTGTTTTTTGGGCAGCAAATGGGGAGGTTGAAGATGATGCAAACCTATCCGAGATACCAACATTTCAAGTTGCCGAGAAAGCATGAAGGGCGGGGTGCTTGAGGCGCACCAAGAAACTTTTCGTGCGGACCAGAAAGAGTTTCGTGGCTACCGATCGTGCGTAAGGGGTTCAAGAGACAAGGACGAGAATGAGGCAAGCGTGAGAGGAAGGAGAAGGAGCCAACATTGAAGAGGTCGATGAGATTGAAAAGTCGCCGCAAGAGTTGGAAGATCAAGATCCAACAACAAAAGAAGAGAAGGAGATGGACGCCATGTTTCCCAAAGGAGAATATCCAACAATAGCAGAAATCATAGCTGCCCCTCGCACTAACCCGAAGGGATGATATTCCGCCCGAAAAAGGATGCCTACGACTTCTTCCGGTCTCACGCTAGGCGTGTTGGATTTGCAATAAAAGGAGCACAAGTTATAGAAACAAGCAAGGGCGAGATGACAAAGGCTGTTAGCCCGCAACAAGCATAGGAAGAATGTGCGGTGACAACCCGGTGAAGCAAAGGAGATCAAATTACATTCGAAAACAGAATGTCAAGCGAGAGTCCGTTGAAGATAAGGCCTTAAGGTTGGGTTGCCGACACGGTGAACCTCGAGCATAACCACGACCGCTACCGCGTCGGAATGGTCGACAAGGTTCATGAGGTGCCACACAAACATCTCGAAGCAGCGATAAGCGGTTCATCTCAAGATACACAGGCGGCGGGGTCCCTCCGGGGGAAAGTCATGGCAATCTCTGGATCCTTAAGAGGAAGCTTTAGAGCGGTTGGTTTCGATGAAGTTCATATCGGCAACATAGCGGTGGCGAGAAACGGAGACACGTCAACAAGGATATACAAGACTGTTGCGGATGTTCGGGGACGAAACGAGCAAGATCCCGGGGTTCTACTACTCGGCTGCGGCTCGACTCGGATGATGGGGCGGCGCTTAGGGAGTGTCTTTTGGACGTATATGATGGGAAAAAAGAACTGGAGTCAGACGGAGACTATTTGGCTTTTGACACCACCTTTAGCACAAACAGTATGACATGCCGCTCGCTCCATTAATTGGGGTGAACAATCATGGAAATACCGTGATATTTGGGTGTGGCCTGCTACGTAAATCCAGAGAGAAATTTGAGACCTTTGATTGGTCGTGGCCTTCTCCGGATGCTATGGGTGGGAAGAGGCCCATCAACATCATCACGGACCAGACAAGGCAATTAGAAGTCTATTCTGAATATCTTCCCCGAAGCAACGCATAGATTCTCCGCTTCCGGCACATCCTAGAGAACATAAAGAAGAATCAAGAGCTACCTAGCTACTAGAGGGAAGATGGGCGCTCCCCGTGGTACCTCATTAAGAACGCCTTCAAATTGCAGGAGTTTGAGGAAGGGTGGCGAAGCTCATGTCGGACCCTCAACACAGAGTAAGGAAACGCTTATCTCGAGAGCTATATGCCATCGGGGCATCTTTGGGCCCTAGCCTACTTCAAGAACAAAAGTCGTACCCATTCTCCTCAACCACAGTGGAGAAGCGAGAGCACAAACTCGCTCTTCAAAGGCTATGTTATGCATAAGGACACGATAACAAGGTTCTTCGAACGAGCACGGATATCATTCAGAGAAGAACCTCAACAAGTTGGACGGGGAAGAGGTACATTTCGAAGGAAAAAAGAGGCCCCACTTGGTCAAACTCTCCGATTGAGAAGGAGGCTATGAGCATCTTCACGAGGCCTATCATGTCCGGTTGCGTGAAAAGAGATGCGAAAACAAAGCCTGACCTACATTGTCGAAGGAGAGTGGTGGCGCATACATTTCTGCTCAAGAGAGTCTTTAGCTACGAAAAGGCGAGTATGACAAGAAAGAATACAAGGTGAGCGTATTCAAGATGGGCTTGAGTATACATGCTCATGTGCGAAGTTTCAAAGAGGCGGGATGCATCTTTGCCATGTCTTTAATATAGCAACAAGGAAAGGTCTGACCAAACTCCCGAGTCATTCATTCATCCAAGGTGGACAATTGAGATGGATAGGAAACTTCGATAATATGACTAAAGCACAAGGAATGGGGCAGCAAACGGAGGATGAGAATTCAGTTCACTATATTGTCATGATGAGCAAGATGTCCAAGCATTGTGCGTAAATGTGCAAGGACCAAGTGTCAAGGCAACTATTCGATGATGGTGTTGAGAAGTTGGTCAAGAGCATCAAGAAGAAAAGGGAAACTATGACTAGAAATGAGGATGCCGCTTTGAGGGCACGTATGCGCTCTAGTGCGGCACAAATCAAGACAATGGATAAGGATGCTACTACGGTGTGCTCGCCGCTACTACTGCAGGTGCTGGCTGGCGGGCACGCAGACTACCCCGCAAGCATCGGCAGTCCCTACTGGTACTACTGCAGTAGATAACATTACAATGCATGACATGCAAACATCAAAGACAAGGTTGTCTACAATGATCCACCACAAGGTAAAAAATCAAGCGTGAATAGTGCAAAAAGGATGAAACCAAATCATGAGATTATAGCAATGCAGAAAAGAAGAAGTATCGGGTTCGGAGGTGCACTTATTTGCGGATCGTAAACTCATTTCAAAGATAAATGTCCATCTAGACTCAATACAACATGATGTTGAAAGAAAATGAAAAAGAAAAGATGGACAAAAGACATGTTCGACAAGGGAAAAGTCTTATATTTGTAGAATTCATAATTTGTAAATTTTTTGAAGTTACACTACGGTTAGTCTTATATTTGGATAGAGAGAGAATGTATCTCGCATTATTCAAGAAAAAGAGATATGTACACGAGGATGTTTAAGTCTTGCGGCTTAAAAATTGTTTGATGGCAAATGTTGTTTCTTTGTTTTTTTGCGTGCCTTAAAATGTAGTTAACAATCCGCTTACACGGTACTCTAGGATGTTCTACATAAGTCAATGATAAATATTTGTTTTTGTTTTCCTTTTAAAGATAAAAATAGGAACAAAATCTATGAATGTCAGTTGAAGCATAAATACAATTTTTATTTAAAAATACCTTTTTTACTCATTGGAGACACTTTCCGCCACACACCACAAAGCCATGTACTTCATAACAAATATTCCACGATCCACAAACTATCCAATTGCACAAAAATGAAATAATAAATAACTCATTTGTACTATTACATTACAAATCTGTAAAGATATGAAGTTGAAAAATGCATGCAACCATGTCGGGGAAGATCAAAGTTCCATAAAATGAAATTGATGATGGAGGCTACATAGCATGATAAAAAAGTTTTGCGATAGGTCAACAAAAGCGAGGGGATTTGGTCCAAGTTGCCAACGTAAAACATCTATCTCTCTATCCGTCTCTATCTCTTCTTTGTCCCTCTCGATCTCTCTCACTCTCCCTCTATTACTCAATCGCTATCGGTCTCTATCCGTCTAACTATCACTATCTTTATCCCCATCTCTATGTCCCCTCCCCCGTCCCTCTATCACTCTCTTTATGTTCCTGCGTCCCTCCCCCTCTCTCCCCCCATCTCTCTCTCTTTCTCACTGTTTCCCCTCCTGACTCTCATGATGTATACCTTTATTGATTACTCTCTCTCTCTCTCTCTCTCTCTCTCTCTCTCTCTCTCTCTCTCTCTCTCCCTATCTCTCTCTATTTATTTCTATATGCCTATATTCCTTCTCAAACTCAATCTATATTCTCTCTCAATATGAGAAACTATTCATAAAAAAGATTGGGAACATACTTATTATCCCCGTTTAAAATCATCTAGATTGTGCTTGTCATACATATCGGGCTCGCCTCCCCTCTGTCTCTCTCTCTACCTATGTATCTCCCTCCCTCTATGTCTCAACCTCCCTCTATATCCCTATCTGTCTCTTCTTTGTCCATATCCATCTCTGGCACTCTCCCACTTTGTTTCCCAATTTCGTCCCTCTATGTCCATCTCTCTCTGTCTAACTCTCACTATCTTTATCTCAAACTCAATCTCCCTGTCCTTGTCTCTGTACCTATCTCTCTCTCTCTCTCTCTCTATGTCCCTCCTCCCTCTATCTCTGTCTCTCTATCTCTCTATCTCGATACCACCCCTCTCTTTCAATCTCTACCTATATCTCTATTTCTTGATCCACATATAATTTTTTGGTGTGCATCTCTTTCGGATCATCTCTCTTTCAAATAATTTAGATGCGATTCATAGTCTTGTGAGGAGTTAAGAAAAACAAAAAAAGACTCAACAAATGATCCTTTGGACATTTCTGCATAATATGGTTTCATTGTTTTCAACCAATGCATACTTTCATGCCTACTAGTTTTTAAAAAGCACATATTATGCACTTGTTGCAGTATTTGCCTAGCTACTTCCAGGCCTTTTATAGTTGTAAAAAAATAAAGAGATATCGAAACTCTCTCCTCTACATGCATATATTTCCATATTGGTCGCCCTCTCCGTCTCCCTCCTGCCTATCCACCACTCACACTCTCTCTCACTCTACCCCTCCCTCCATTTCTAACTCTTTCTCTCTCTCTTGTCCTCCCTCCCTATCTTGCACTCCCTCCCCTCTACACCTATCTCTCTCCCTATCTCTCTAGCTCTCTCTCTCTCTCTCTCTCTCTCTCTCTCTCTCTCTCTCTCCCCCCTCCCCCCATCTCTATGTAACTCCCTGCATATACGCATCTTCTCCTTGTCCCCTATCTCCCTCCCCCCTATCCCCATACCTCCTATCCATCTATCTCTCTCTACGGATCTAAACATTGCTGTGCACAAAACTAGCTAATTTTGTAAATAAGTTCTGAAAAAAATGAATAAACAGAGCAAAAAATTCAAAAAACTGTTAAAAAAATAAACTAGAGCTACAATGCATTGATTATTCAAAAGTAGATCACAAGTTTTTGCTCAAGGAAGCAGCGATGGCGTCTCAAAAAACTCCCTCTATGTTCTCTCTAAATACGAGAAACTATTCATATGCATTTGGGAACATACTTGTTCTCTTGTTGTGGTCTTTGGCTGCGGATGTGGTTTGAAATCATCAAGATTGGGCTTGTCATACATAGACTTGTAGAGCATCTTTGAAGTTATTACAATCGATTACGTAAAACAAAAACATGGGGGAAAAAGTGTAAAAAAATGATCGATTACATGCAATCGATAGAGAGAGAATTATCTTACTATCCGAATTGAGGTCTTCAAACAATCGCCAGACATTTGACATGAGTTTAGAAAATCAAATCGATGATCTACGAGGTCAACAACTATTAACCACCAATGTTTGATATCAAGAGCGAGGGATCATGTCCCGAGTATTGTTTGAGAAAATAAATATTTGAGTTAACTTAACTAATATTCATAATAGGGAAAAAAAAATCTTCACTAACCATATCATATTTGTCCATTGAAATTTCCAACTTCTTCATAACATATTCCTTTCTTTGCGAGGGACGTTGAACTTCTTGGTTACCCTTAGTTTGTCCTATTTCATTTCAAACAAACAGGTACTTTGTGAATTTAAAATGTAGCGTAAGAAGTAGAAGAAAAGAAATGGACGGACAAAGAGGAAAAAAAAGAAAAACAAATATCGCGGGAGAGAGGGATAAGATATAAATGTTACCACAATATCACTAGTAAAGAAGAATTTGTTGGGATTTATTTTCTTGGCATCGCTTTTCATTTGAGAAATGTAGTCTAGATTCATTGCCTCACAAAACACATCCATCTCAAAGTTGCCTACCCATCCCCTTGCTTTGAAAGATTCGCAAATGTATCTTGTAACATAGAACCGACCAATAAAGGCAGCTATGTTACTTTAGAAATGACATAAAAAATAGAAAACAAAAAGTTAGTGATGTCAATATATTCGGAAACAAAAAGGAAGAATGAAACAAACATCTCAATCGAAGAAAATCAAATTTTTTTTTATGAGGCATGTCTTGTCCCTATACCTCTATCACTCTCTCTATATCCCCTGCATCCCTACTTCTCTCTCACCCCATCTCTCACCATCTACCCTCTATATAAATCTCTCTAACACACCTTGTCTCTCTCTTCCTCACTCTTACCCCTCCCCGACTCTAACTCTCTATAGCTCCATTCATTAGTCTCTCTCTCCCTCTTTCTGTCTCTCTCTCTCTCCCTCTCTCCGTATCTCTCTCTATTTATTTCTATATGCCTATATCTCACCCTCTCGAACTCACTCTCTATTCTCTCTCAATATGAGAAACTATTCATAAAAAGAATTGGGAGCATACTTATTATCTTGATGTGGTTTGGTCGGATGATGTTTAAAATCATCTAGATTGGGCTTGTCATGCATATCGGCTCCCTCCCTCTCTGTCTCTCTCTATCTACCTATGTATCTCCCTCCATCTATCTCTCAACCTCCCTCTATATCCCCTCTCGTCTCTTCTTTGTCCGTATCCATCTATGGCACTCTTCCACTATTTCCAATCTCGTCCCTGTATCTCCATCTCTCTCGACTAAGTCTCACTATCTATATCTCAAAACTCAATCTCTATCTCCTTGTCCCTGTCCCTATCACTCTCTTTCTCTCTCTATGTCCCTCCATCCCTCAATCTCTTTCTCTCTATATACCTCCGTCTCTATCAATCTCTATCTATATCTCTATTTCTTGATCCAAACATAATTTTTGGTGTGCATATCTCTTTCGAGATCATCTCTCTTTCGGATAATATACATGCGATAAAGTGCGAGAGTTAAGAAATGCAAAACACTCAACAAAAATGCTCTTTGGACATTTATTGCATAATATGGTTTCATTGTTTCAACCAATGCAGACTTTCAATGCAATCTAGTTTTAAAAAGTACATATTATGCACTGCTGTCAACTCTGCCTAACTAGTTCCAGACCTTTTATAGTTGTAAAAAAACCATAGAGATCCACACTATCTCCTCTATCTGCATATATCTCCCTATTGCTCTCCCTCTCCCTATCCATCACTCACACTATCTCTCACTCTCCGCCCTAACCCTCCCTCCATTTCTCTCTCTTTTTCTCTCTCCCAGTATCCATATTTCCGTCCCTCCCACACTACCTCTATCTCTATGCATCACTCCCACCAAGGAGCCATAATTATGTGTGGGTGCATGGAAAAAACAGGATGCGGCTGCAAAATCAATGGCTAAAAAAATATCCAATCTTTTTTTTAAGAAAATAAAAAAATGACAGACAGTGCACCCAATCTTTTGTATTTTCTCACTTGCACTCCCTCTCCTCTACCTCTCTCTCTCTCCCTATCTCTCTACCTCTCTCTCTCTGTCCCTCTCCCCACAGCACCCATATCTCTATGTAACTCCTGCATATATCTATCCTCTCCTTCTCCCTATCTCCTTCCCCCTATCCACATACCTACCTCCATCTATCTCTCTCATCCTTGCTCTACCTAAGCCTATCCATATCCCTCTCTTTCTCTCCCTCTATCTTCTTCTCTCTGTCCATCCCTCACTACCTACCTCAATTCCAAAAACGTATCGAAAACTGGCTCAAAACTTCTATGTGTGCCTATACTTTTCCGTCTATCCAAACATGTGAACTACCACAAATTTATAGTTGCCAATTCATATCTCGACATTATAGCAGACACAAAAAAAAAAAGGGTACACCCCCTAGTAAATTGGTCTCATGCTAGAAAAATATACCGATATTATAGTTGGATAAATACCTTTCTTTCTTCTTTCGCGTAGATAAACGCGTCTAGTTGCCAATTCATATAATTTATCTTCGGAAGTTGACAACTGAATCTTCTCTTGTGCAAGGTTGAAGAAGAGATCTTGTGTACCAAGATGAACTGATGGTTTCGAGCACGCTTCCTTGCAAATTGTTCGAGATGACTTCCTCTCTTTACTGGCAGTTCCAAAAATACATGTTCAAAATATATATATATATCGGGAAGCACACATAAAAGGTAAATATATCATTTGGCAAAAAAAGTAAGCGTATGAATCTATGTAAGCTACATGTAAACCTGTATGAACGCTAAGGTTGCTTACCACCACGAGGAGGAGTGGATTTGGCACTTGGTGGGTCTGTGATATCGGGAGTTACGTTGTCTTGATCCTTCATCTCTCGTAGACTTTTCACCGATTCCACACGAGTATCAACTCGCTAGTGTATGCGTGATATACGGAATAATCTTTTTTGACCCACGTAACTCTTTGACACTTGACCTTTGCTTTTCTTAGTCTTGTGACTATCCGAAAGCAGGACCAGTGCCAACCACTTTTGGAGTCTTAGAGATCGCGGCGAGACTTTTCTCTTCAAACTATTCCTTTGGACGTTCTACACCTTTCAAAGGATCGGGTACAACAAAATCAAGCAACCTCTTCCTAGTGTGCGCAAATGAAAAAAAAAAAAGAAAAGAAAATCAAATTATAAAAATTTAAGTAAAATGAATGCATGAATGAATTTTGAAAAATTGAAAAAAAGGAGACACACCGCTCACCAAAACCGGATTCATTATCACCTTTGGCATGAGTCTTCAAATTGCTTGTGTCTTGAAATTTGCTAAGTTCAATACCAACCGTATGGATGGGTGGCAAATTTGGAGTTTTGTAGAAATCGCCGAAAGCACGCAGTTGATACTTCCTAATGATGTTGACTCGGTATAAATGGGTGTGTCTCCACTATTGGTACCATCTTTGCCCTCGTTGTTCATGTCCTAACACATTCTCAACAAAAGTCGTAGCACCATCATTCCAAAAATCTTGGGCAAATCGGGCTCAAAAACAATAGGTTCTTCTCGTATCACCAAAACTTTATTAGCACTTGTAACAACCTCTCTGCTTTTTTTCTTTGCCAACATCATTCTTCCTTTTTCGACTACTATTTGGAGCTACTTCACCTTCAAAAGAATGCGGTACTACACTAGGTGTAGGGGCTGCACACATAAACACATATAGCCAAAAAAAGTAAGGAAAAAACCTTTAGTTTTTTAAAAAAGAGTATTGTCAATACTTGCTCACCAAAATTTGAAGCGTGGCCTCCTAGTTGGCCAGTGTCAACCTCAGCATTATTTTCCGGTTGAGCAACAGGAGGGTCAACAAAAGGGTTTCTGCCACCAATAGAATTGTCCTGGCTGGACAACAAAACTTCATTGTCTTCCTGAATTGGATCTGCTTCATTGGACTGAAGAACAATCTCAGGTTCACTTGCACTATCTTTCCCTTTTCTTGTTGCACTAGACATGAATCCGTCTCGCTTCAGTGCGGGTAGTCACACCTCGAGCAAAATCCGTCACTCCCTGAACAGAATCTTCCACTTCAATCTCTGATGATCCCTTTTGCCTCCTTCTGCTATGGGTTCTCAAGCCAACATAAGCAGTGTAGCCTCCCTTTGCTTTTCCAGTGCGGGTAGTCACCCCTCGAGAAAAATCCGTCTCGCTGAGCAGAATCTTCCACTTCCATCTCGATGAGCCCTTTTGCCCGCTTACGCTCACGGCTTCTCAAACCTTCAGGTACGGTGAAGGACCCCTTTGCTTGCTTCGCTGCGGGTAGTCACCCCTCGAGGGAATTCCCTCTGTACCTGAACAAGAGTTGCATCACCATCACGGCCGTACATAGGAACGGATGGACACGGGGCATCATTAGCTCTGGGGCAAAAGTGCCGGCACCACCACGATTACTCCACATGAACTCTGCCATGGAACATAGCTGACTAGATACAACGAGGTTGGATTGCGAAATGGATCTTTGCCATGATATCTCTATGAAATTTGGTGCACATGTCTCGATCGACTCCTTGCCTGTTCGGCAAAAGCATACACCGAAAAGAAAAAGAGTAAAAAAAATAATATGTAAAGGAAAAAATAATAGTGCAAGATTGAATTGGACAAACAGAATAATTGAAAAGATGAAAAAGAAGGGAAATGAGTATTTACATTTGATTGATTGCTGACTCTGGCAAGTTTAAATCATCATTTGGTGCCATGTTTTCAATGAAACTCTCAACTTGGGCGAGCAATCTAGCGAAAATTGTTGACGACAACGAACCCGGCAACTACAAATGGGGTCTCACTAACATGCTTTAGCTGTTACAAATAATAAAAACTACGTGAATTGCATATTAAGGAAAATATTGCACCATACTAAAATTAGAATTGATGTGTGGAATAAGTTTGAAACTTATACTACAGCATAGTAAACTTTATCATTGTCAAAAACTAAAAATAATAATTAGTTTCCGAATTTTTTTTAAAGCACATACCTCAATGTCCCCAAAAGAATTGTCGTCATTCATCCCTTCCAACTCCAAATATTCAGCAACCATCCGATCATTCCAAACCTTGATACGAGGCCAATCTTCACGTAGTATGATGCACGGTGCCTTGACGTATTCAAAGAATGCAAGCGTGTGTCCAACAAAAAAATAAATACATTTTGTGAGTTTCGGATAATGAAGAAATGGTAAAAAGAAGGCACATGAATGAAAAAAAAATCATACAAAGAATTCGAAAAAATACCCACCACTAAGAGAATGATGCAACCACAAAATGTAGGCATCGATAGGTTTCGGTGCAGATTTTGAAACCTTGAATTCCTACTACTAACAGGTCAACAATAAAAGAGCTCGGTCATACTTTCCTATATGCGCAGCGAAAAACAAGCGCAGAGTAGTATCTTTTGCTTTGGCTCTTGGATAACCCATAGGGCGTAGAAGGCATGAAAGTGATATCGGCATGAAAACACGGACAAACTTGTCTCCGGTAAGTTACAGGGTGACAAAATTTGAACAACTCATTGATAGTAGGTGCAACTTGGCGGTTCGGTATCACCAAGAACGGTTGATATTTGTTCCCTTGAAGCATGCTCTTTGATTTTCCAACCCCTAAAGGTACTCCAAGTACGATGCGCCACAAATGCATTTACTTCAAAAAAGAACACCCACCCCTCCGTCCACACGGTCCTTGGCCGCTACATCAAATCTACATGCCAAAGATATACGCTCTTTGCTGGGTAATTCATTGCGGTCAAAGTGCAGCAAGCTACCAAAGCCACCAGGCCCCTGACGGAAGCTCTTTGTACATCAGTCAAATTCTTTATAAAATTTGAAAACTGCTCACACTTTGTACTTGTATTGAAACTCTGTCAAAATGCGAAAAAAAGAACCAATCTTATTATGTATGATGACAAGACAAAAAGATAATAGTAACAAAAGAAGTTCAACTGTCATACATCCAGTTACTTATGTGTAGTAGGCGTAAATTTTAACTAGCACTACATAAATAAAAAATAGTTCAGAATAAAAGTTTTATGTTGCAATAGTTCAAAGTTTTCAACATATAAATTAAAATTTTTCACTACAATAGTACAAAAGTTTTATATCTAATGTAAAAAGTTTTGAATCTAGCAATACAAAGTTCCTAAGATTATAGTGTAAAGTGTTGAACCTAGCAATACAAAGTTCCTAAGATTATAGTGTAAAAGTTTTGAACCTAGCAATACAAAGTTCCTAAGATTAATAGTGTAAAGTTTTGAACCTAGCAATACAAAGTTCCCAAAGATTATAGTGTAAAGTTGTGAACCTACAAATAAAAAGTTTTTAAAAAAATATAGTTGAAAGAAAAGTTTATTAGGCAATAGTTCAAAGTTATTTAAATATCAATATAAAAGTTTGCTATCTCATCATTCAAAGTTTTGTAACAGCAAATCTAAAGTTTTTTAAGCTATTAATTAAAAGTTTTTCACTACAATAGTACAAAGTTTCATATCTAGTGTAAAAAGTTTTGAACCTAAGCGAAACAAAGTTGCTAATATTATAGTGTAAAGTTTTGAACCTAGAACTAAAAAAGTTTTTTAAATATTTGATTCCAAAGTTTTTAAACTAGAAATAAAAAAGTACCAACAAGTTAGGAGAAGAGTTTATTATCCAAAATAATGCAAAGTTAATTAAATAGCAATATAAAATTTGCTATCTCATGATTCAAAGTTTGTAATGTAAATAGTTCAAAGTTATTCAAATAACGGTATAAAGTTTTCTATCTCCTGATTCAAAGTTTTGTAACGGCAATTATGAAGTTTTTCCAACTAATCTCTTAAGTTAGTATTAATGAGAAACTAAATATTCTCAAGCAATCATGCAAAAAGTAATAAAAATATACCAACACAAACTTTGTTACTTCATAATTCGAATATTATAACTAGTAGATATAAAGTTTTCTGAACCAAAAAAGGTCATGTAGTTCAAATAATAAAATTATTTGACATTATAACATACCTTATTCGTCATTGCTTTGACTTTTAAAACTATCTCAATGAACAAATGCACGTACTTGCTTCACTTTGCACACAATCTGTTATCACAAAATTTAAAAGAATTAATGGAGTTGTAACAAGGCATATACTCTTTCGTTAACTTTCGAGACTGCGCATTGTGCAAAAAACATGTCAACATAGGCATATGATTTTAAAAGCCATCCTTACACACAATATCCGGGCAAAAAACACACTAAATATTATTTGAACTCACTAATAAGCGAAAAGTAAATGCAAACCCTCTTTCTCTCGAAGGTGGTAAACACGGGGAATGTTCGTGTCCTGAACAGGCCGGTAGCGTAATTGAGCTCATGTACATAATTTTTAATTTGACCCAAATCACCCCACAACCCAATTTTAAATGCTAAAATTTAATAGACATACTGGCCCGATTAGTGTCCCAACCTTGTTCTCGTATCCCAACGCCTCTCTAGATCGGGGGCACAAATGTCTCCCCAAACTAACTCGAGATTAGTGGTTTATCAAAGGCGATATGCCTACCACAATCCATCTTCGAGGCGGTGATTCACCGCCCCCTACCAACCGGGGGGATTTGGATAGCGGGGAGAGGCGAATTGCATACCTAGATGAGCTCCGGATGTTGAAGGCCTCCGGTTGCTCACAACTATAGATGTAGTTACTGCGGCGGATGTTCTATCTCGGTGTTGAATGATTCCCCCCACTGGCGACACGAGAAAAAAAGCAATTAACAGACCCAGAAATGCATAATTCCACAAATTTCTGACTATTCATTCTACATGACCTATTCACAAATTTCAAACATACACCATGTATCTCGTGTTAGGTACTTGATAACACTATAATTGTCATCTATGTCAGACACTTAAAGTGATCTACTGATATTTGTAGCTAGTTCAAACTACAACATTGGAATTAGTAATCAAGCTTGCATTTAAAGCACTTTGGAATAATTTTATTCAACATGCTCCATTGTAAACTACAACATTGGCATATTTAGAACTCCTTTGGAGCAGCCCCTAGATGTGAGTGCTTTTGTGATTGAGTAGTGATGGCACCAATAAAAGTAAGAATAACGAGCACGTCGTCACTTGAAAGCGTAAAAAAAAAATGGACCTAAAGTATTGCGAGATAACATTACAAAATGTTAAGAAGTAGATGACAATAAGAAGAAGAGCGATTCTTAGGAAAATATAGATTTGCCAAAGATTCATATCTCTACCTCTCTCTCTATCTTTCTTCCTCTCTTTCTATCTCGATCTCAATATATCTATCGGTCTCTCACTCCCAACCTCTATCTTGCTACCCAATTCCCTCTTGCTATCTTTCCTCTCTCTACATATTGCTCTCCCTCTATCTCTAAATATGAACCAATCTTTCCCTATTCTATCTCTCTCCATCTAGCTGTCCCTATCTCTATCCCTCTGTCTTTGTCTCTCTGTACCTCTCTAATTAACTTTAAGCAAATCGAATTTCAGCTATTCATCCAACATGGGCTTACTTGGGATCGAGATAGGATATCAGCTATACATTTTAAAAGAAGTACTCCGAAGCGGTTTATGGATATAATTGTACATCACCGAAAAAACTTGGGGGGGGGGACCTAAACTTCGGGGATAACTCCCAAAAGACAATATCTCGAAATTTAGTTTTAATCGAAACTAATCTCTTAATTTAGTTTTAATCAGAAACTAAATATAGTACAAAATTTCAACTAATCTCTTAATTTAGTTTTAATCGGAAACTAAATATACTCAACCAATCATGCAAAATTTTTTAACAAACGTACCAACACAAACTTTCCAATATTTAGTTTATGATTTGATAGTTAAAAAGTTTTGTAACAAAGAAGTCTAAAGTTTTTAACCTAGAAATTAAAAGTTTTCCAATATAATAGTACAAAGATTTGAACCTAGCGGTAAAAAAAATTTGAACCTAGCAATACAAAGTTCCTAATACTATAGTGTGAAGTTTTGAACCTAACAATAAAAAGTTTTTAAATATTTCAGTCCTAAGTTTTTTAAACTAGAAATATAAAGTGCCAAGAAATACAAAGAAAAAAGTTTATTATGCAATAGTTCAAAGTTATTTAAATACCAATATAAAGTTTGCTATCTCATCATTCAAAGATTTGTAACAACAAGTGTAAAGTTTTTTAAGCTAGCAATGAAAAATTTGCTAATATTATATTTGTAAAGTTTTGAACAAACCACTAAAAAGTTTATAAATATTCTAGTCCAAAGTTTTTATACTAGAAATATAAAATAACAACAAGTTCAAAGAAAAGTTTATTATACAATAGTTCAAAGTTATTTAAATACCAATATAAAGTTTGCTATCTCATCATTCAAAGTTTTATAAATTGACAAGTCTAAAGTTTTTAAGCTAGATATTTAAAGTTTTGCACTACAATATTTAATGTTTCAAACACAGCAATTAAAAGTTTTTAACATTTGAGCATATAATTTAAACCAAAAAAGTAAATTTTCTCAACCTATTATTCAAAAGTATTAAAGATACCAACACAAACTATATAATTTCATAGTTCAAAAAGCTGTATACTCGATAACAAACTTATTTGACATTATGACATACCTTCTTCGTCATTGCTTTTTGCTATTAAGACTTTTTCTTTCAAGAAATGCGGGTAATAGCTCCACTCTTGTAGAATCTGTTATCACAAATTTGGAAAACAAAAAGTTTATAAGAAAAACGTTTTCTCCTGCTTTTCCTCAACTACTGCCAGTAAGCAAAAGTGTAGCAATATGCTTAGGGAAAACAAAACAAAAAATCTTGTTCGGTGAAAAACAAATGTACCAAGACCATAGCTTCATGCACGAAAATTTAAAAGAATCATTAATATCTCTATCTCACTCTCTCTATCTCTCTCTCTCTCTCTCCATGTATGTCTCTATCTCGACCACACAACCTTATCACTCTATCTATCTATCTCCATGTATGACTCCCTTTCTCTCCCTCTCTCTCCCAATCTCTCTCCATCTGCCTCTCTCCCTATCTACATACGTACCTATAACTCTCCATCGTTCCCTCTCTCTCCCTCTCATGATGGTACAAATTGGACACCTTCGGGTATCTCTCATGATGGATCTTAATTCAGGTAGACACCTTCGGTGTACAAATTGGACAAAAAAAAATTAGGCTAAATCTAAGTTTTGTAACAAACAAGTCCAAAGTTTTTAGGCTACAAATTAAAAGTTTTTCAACATAATAGTCCAAAGTTTTGAACCTAGCGGTAAACAGTTTTGAACCTAGCAATACAAATTTGAATTAAGATCCCCGCACATAAGGCCACGGCTATTTTTATTTAAGCGTACTCAAAAAGAATAAAAGAATGACATGGCTCACGGGAGAGAGATACGTATGTATGAGCTGAAAGGCGTTAGAGGCTGCCGGTGTCACGGCGATTTTGGTACGCCTTTGGAGCAGATTTGGAGATCACTACCTTTTTTGATTTCCCCCTACTGGCTGGCACCAATAAAACATTTCAACAGAACGTAGCAAAGATAAAACCTGTAGTGCATCGAGAAGTACACATTTAGTTAAACATAGCGTACTAACTGCAAATGATCTTTTGATTGGACTCAAAATGAATGCAATCATGCATACAGGACATGAACTAGGGGATTTCCTTCAGGAGAAAAAAAAAGGGCATGGAACCAAGGCATATGCTATTTCGTTATATTTCAGTCACTCTGCATTGCGCAAAGATCAGGGCGGCTTCTTCACTGATCTCCACCAGTGAGCCCATACCTCCCTACCGGTTGTTGTCCTCACTTAAACCTCAACCATAATGACTACAGCTTGAGCTTAAAGGGTCCAAGTCAACTCAAGAAACCAGCAGCAGCATGCATGCATGCGCAGGCTCAGGCAAAAATGAAAGACTGATTTTATCACATATCACCAACATTGATGTACAATGCATCATATATCCTACCACCTAAACAGGCACAGATAATGTCTGATACTCCATCATTCCCTCTCTCTCCCTCTCATGATGGTACAATATAATACCAATAACCTTCAGGTAGACACCTTCAGGTGCACAAAAATTGGACAAAAAAATTAGTATGAATCTAATCATGCAACATGTAACTCCCAATCTCGTCTCCCTCTCTCCCTCTCCCTCTATCTCTAGTTCATAGGTTAGCCTGCGTTGAACACAACCACACAGAGAAATGGTATGCAGGTAGTAAAAAGTATAGGGTATTAAATCAACAATAACCTACAATGCTAAAAAAAAAAAAATTAAAACCCACATACACTATATCTCTCCCTCTATCCATATCTCTCTAAATCCCTCTCTCTTTATACATCGCTCTTTGTCTCTATCCTTCGCTCTCACTATATACCTCTCTCTGTCACCCCATCTCCCTCTCCCTCTACGTATCTCTCCCTCTACCACCCCATCTCCCCATCTACCTATCTATCCCATCTCTACCTCATCTATCTAACCAGTTTATTTTATGTTATCTTATCCAACTGTTGAATGCTTAAACTAGTATATTAGTGTAAAAAATAAATCCTCCTGTAAATAAATACATCACATAAGGAAGCTTAGCGATATATGGGGAGGTATAATGGAATTCAATTAACCCATTTTAACACTAATATAATAAACCTAGAAACTGATTTTTTTGAAACTACTTCACTGAAGTATGAAAAACAGGACAAATATGACATATGATTTCAAAAAGCATTCTTGCACACAATGTCAGGCTCGACACATTGAATGTTATTTTAACTCACTGATGACTGAAAGTAAATGCAAACCAAAGACTTATGACACAAACATATGCATGCAGCGCAGACATATGAATAGTCAAGATCCTACTATATGCATGCAAAAGAGCACGAGGGCTAGGCATCTTTTCCCCCTATCCATCACATTTTACAAATTTCAGTAATGAAAAGTAATAGACGAATATGAGTTTTGTTATAGAATATCGGCCATTATATCGATGAGTTGCGATGAGAGTAAAAGATCCTACATATACATAACACTATGGGGGCGAATCCGACTTGAAAAACAAAATCCACCTATGCAAATCGTAATGAAATCGGAAACAGAGATAGGAACAGGCAAGCCACCTTTTATCTGCATCTGATTGAAACGCAGTGGGAAAAAAGGAAAAAAATAAATAAACAGGGGACTGCATCATTCAGCCACCTTTTACCTGGATGAGCTACAGATGTTGAAGGCCGCCACTGGATCACAGTATCGATGTACTTACTGCAGCAGATGTTCTATCTCAGTGTTGAATGATTTCCACCACTGCTTACACGGAAAAAAAGCAATTAACAGAGCACAAATGCATAATTTTTACAAAAAACAAAGAATAAGCCTTTTTTTCCTTCTCAGCACAAGGAAATCAATATCTGTATTCTCACTCTCTCTCTCTCTCTCTCTCCATGTATGTCTCAATCTCACCCAAACAACCTTCTCACTCTATCTATCCACCTATCCATGACTCCCTTCCTCTCCCTCTCTCTCCCAAACAATCTCCATCTGCCTCTCTCTCCCTCTCTATACCTCTACCTCTAACTCTCCATCGCACACTATTTCTCCATCTCATGATAGTACACTATAATACCAATCATCTCAGTCTCCCCTAAGTTGCAGTGGACAAAAAAGAAAAGGTACACATGACAAGGACCATGAGAGGGACAGGAGCAAAAAAAAGTGACGAGTACCTGTATAACCTTAAAATCGTTGTACGATGCCAGTGACTGACGACAGCAATGTCCTCGAGCTGTAAGCCGCTGGTTCTCGCAGTCTGATTAATCCAAAACATAATTTCATAAAAATTTCAGCTACTCATCCAACATGGCCATATTTCAGAAACTAATTTTGCAGTTGTGTAAGCACGCATCCAAATATCAATGGGACAAAAAACATACTATACTTTATCAAACAACATACAATATTACAAAAACAGTACTCTATTTATCTGTACTCTTTGCTTCAGTTTTTTAAAAAGTAACTGCAATTCCATGGAGTAGCAACTAACATTACAAAAAAGAACTACATGTCAAACAATCATTGTTGATAAAAGGACAGACATAGACCAACTTAGGATCTGGTTGCTTGGCTGCTAAACTTCTATCTATTCCAGAGTACTCCTGTTTATATTATCTTGTAAGTACTCTGTTATATGTACTCTTTCTTCAATATAATCCTCACACACTCCCACCGCAGACGGCAACACACAATTCATCCCTCCCTAACTAACCACCCAACAATGATTGCCAACAAAAAAAGTGCCGTCTACAAATTCAATTACCCTAGCGATGACACCGGTACTCTGTTATATGTTCGCAATGTTTGGCACCCTAAACCGAAGAAAAATCAATTTATCTGTGCTAGCATTGGCACCCAGAAAACCATGGTGCCTCTTACCCACCATCTTAACTTAATGCATTAAAACAAACTAAACATGATTCAACTTTACTCTGCATCTGACAGAGTTGCAGTGGGAAAAAAACAATATACATATACAAGAGCCTGGACGAGCAGGGAGTACCGGTGTCATACCTAGATGACCTGCAGGTGTGCAAGGCAGCCGGTGGCTGACGACGTCGAGGACCTAGCTGCAGCAGCCGGGTTGTGCAGCTCGGAGCTGAAGATGTTGCCCTTGGATTCTCCGCTCCTCCAACTCCAATCCTCCAAAAACTCAACAAAAAAAAGCAAGGGATTGGGGGAGATTCGTCTCTGCCTCGGCCCCAAAAATGAATCCGCCTACAACTAGAACAACAAAACCGGATCAAACTCAAATTCCGCCTACGCCTCGAATCCAAATCAGAAGCACAAAAAAACGTGACAAAAAAACGAAAACATAATGAGACCTGACCCCGTCAAGGCGAGCGCGAAGGATTCCTCGTCGGAATGGACAGCACCGACGACGAGAACCCTAAATCCTCGCGCGGCGAGGAACACGTCGTCCAAACCTCGTCGACCCCCACAACGCCGCACGTAGATGCGTAGCGCGCCCGGTGGAAAAAATTTAACGCGACGGGCGTGCGGGTCGAGATGGAGCACGCAACGCCGGGAGGGGTAGTTCGCCGTGGGACAACTCGAAACTCCGGCGAGGACTTCGTCGCGTCGGCGGAGA
The DNA here is from genome assembly GCA_015847255.1 of Hyparrhenia diplandra. Classification (NCBI taxonomy): domain Eukaryota; kingdom Viridiplantae; phylum Streptophyta; class Magnoliopsida; order Poales; family Poaceae; genus Hyparrhenia; species Hyparrhenia diplandra. The sequence goes on from JADLZK010003830.1 coordinate 31,910, forward strand.
AATGGGGAAAGGAGGAGGGAGAAAATGGAACCGGAGAGGCGGGTCACGGGCGTCGTTTCACTGTTCGAAAAAAAAAATAAAAAAATGACGCAGAGGGCCCAACATAATAATTGCGCGTGGGCTCGGCTCTGGATACGAGAAGAGATGGAAGAGAGTAGAGGAGGCGTGCGCCCGTTTCAACAAGTAGCGCGCGTGCGCCCAAACAAGAATTGGGTTATCGACGCGCGCAAACTAGCAATTCTCAATAAAAAACTAAAACTTTTAGAAAAAAAAGTGGGAATTAAGCAGGGCATTAGCATGGATCCATGTGGTACAAAATCGCATTTTTAGACTGACAGACAGGAAGAATCTTGTATAGCAGGGAATACGAAGCTAACTTACATGATTGGAAGGGAAAGAAAAAACACATGAAAAAATTGGAAGGGAAAGAAAAAACGCATGAAACAATTGGAAGGGATGTTTGGAACACAGGAATTGTAAGACAAGTATAAGAAAAATGGACATCGACCTATTTTAGTTTAGATTTTTTGTGTTTGATGTGTAACATGATCAAATTGGACACACATATTTGCGAGCATTTATTTTGTAGTCCAATAAGGTGCAAATGTGACTTGGACAAATGTGTTTGTTGTGGCTACTGTCTGATGCCCTGAGGTGGGACCGCTAGGTCTGATGGTAGGACCGTGAGACATTGACCTATGCTGACTAAGGCTGGCGGTTGGACCGTGAGACACGCAGACAACCGTTTGAAGTTGTCAGTAGCCGTTCGAGGTCGACGATTGGGACCGCCAGGCTGGAGGTTGGACCGTGAGACACGCGAGAGGCTGCTTGTACTAAGGAACACTGGCTACTTTCTCTATGTGACTTATAAATAGACCCCCAACCGACCATTTGAGATGTGTGGGAATAAGAAAACATATCTAGGGTGTTGATACACCATTTTAATGCTCTCTACTTGCATAGTGCTTAGTGATATATTTGGTGATTAGCATAGGTGCTTCGCGAAGTGCTTAGATTAGTTAGACTACCGCTTATGCGCTTGCTCTAGGCTTAGGCTTAGTGTTCAGTGAGGTTTGCATACCTCTTGCCTTCTCGGTGCTTGCGAGCACCATATTTGTATCCACCTGAGAGCTTGGCCCTTGCGAGGGGCTCCAGTGAGGATTAGGGGGAAGCTTGCATGCTTCTCGATACCTCGATAAAAATACCGGAGTCGTCGACAGAAGTTCGCATCTCTATCGTAGTTTAACTTCCGCATTTATATTTGCTACCTTGGTTGTGTGATTTATCTTTCTTAGCTTAGTTGATAGGATTGAAACCTAGGTTGCATAACTCTTTTGCGGTAGAGATACTAATACACTTAGCAAAACCGTAATTACACACATATATATAGTTTAATTTATTGCAATAGGTTTGACTAGGTAAAGTTAGAGGCCATAATTAGAAGTAAATTTTTAAGTTGCCTAATTCACCCCCCTCTTAGGCATCACGATTCTCTTCAAGTGGTATCAAATCTGGGCGGCTCATTTGTGAATCTTTCGGCTTCACCGTCGTTGAGCCGATGCCCTAAGAGTAGTTGGATGGATACTTCTAGACCTCCGCACTTTGACGGTACTAACTTCTCATCATATTATAGTGCTAGAGTGGCCACTCACCTTGAGGTGGTTGACTTAGGTGTTTGGAGAGTCACCCGTGACGGGATGAAACCAATCAAGAATCCTGATAAGCCAATTAAAAGTGAAGAAAAAAAAAACTTCATTTCAATGCAAGAGCTAATAATTGCTTGTTTGAATCTTTTGATGAAGATATATTTAACCAAGTGTGGAATTACAAAGCTAGGTAAGGTGGACATCGTGTGGATCATCACCATACTTCCACAAAAGAAGTATGGAAGCATCGTCACCATCCTTCACAAGTTGGAGGACTTGAGCACCATGACCCCAAACATTGTCATTGGTGAGCTAGTGGCATTTGAGATGTCACACAAGAAAGGGGAAGAAGAAGCCTCTTCAACAAGCAAAGGAAATGTTCTCACATACCGTGAGCACATAAAGATGAAGGACAAGAAAGTTGAGTCAAGCTCAAGCTCAAGCTCCTCAAGTGATGAAGAACAAGATGATGAGGATGATGAAGATGAATCAAGTGATGATGGGTCTTCCTCCTCCACCTCCGAGCTTGATGAAGAATCTATCCAAATGGTCAAGAAGGTGGAGAAGATGATCCAAAAGCTCAACGTCAAGGGTGTGCCCATCCAAATTCAAGATTGCATCTTCACCAACCAAAGAAGAGAGCAAAGAAAGAAAGGATGTTATGGATGTGGCGAAGTTGGAACACTTTGTTGAAGTTTGTCCAAACAAGTCCCCACCCAAGACAAGAAAGAAGAAGGCGTGCAAGAACAAAGCCCTCACCTCAATAAGATCATGGGATGATTCATCAAGTGAAGATGAAGCCTAGCACAAGAGGCGTGGCTGCAAGCACTCATCATTAAGGTCTTCACGTATGTGCCTTATGGCACAAAGTAACAAAAAGCTCATCCTCTAGTGAGAGTGATAGTGATGATGAAATGCCTTTTTTAAATGAACTTGTGTAAGATAACCTTAAACATGCTAAAATTTGCACTAGTCAACAAAAGAAGCTATCCCCTGTTGCAAGAAAAGGTAGATAGTTCTCAAGAAGCATATAAAATTTTGCTTGAAAAATTTGAAACATTTGCCAATCTTAATGTCGAACTATCTACTAAAATTGAGCAACTTAAAGCCAATGCACTCCCTAATTCTTGCACAATTAATGATGAGCAACTTGTTAAGAAAAAAAAAATAAAAAAATTAAAAGAAGAGTTAGCTAGATCACAAGATGATTATAAAACTTTGTTTGCTAAAATAGAAACCATGTGCAAATATTATAATGAGCTAACATTAAAAGTTGCTAATCTTGAAGCCAACGATAAAAAATACATTCTAATTAATCACTTTTAATATTCTAAATTCTAATTAATCATTTTTTATCCTAATTCATGTCCAAAACAATTTGAATTGTCAGCATGTAGAGGGAGTAAAGATTTATGGCACTATCCTTACTGTGGACTTCATCCCACTGTTTCACCCAAAATAGTAAAAAAAAAAAAAAAAAAAAAAAAACAAACTGTTTCACTCGAAATCTGGCGTATCCACTTCTGCAAAACATGACGGCGGCACCCGCTCTGCAGCGTACGGCTCCCGGGATAACCCCCGTGCGCCTCGTCTCCCTCGTCCCTCCCCTGCCCCCGTGGCGCGCCCACCCCACCTCTTCTTCCCCAAAAGTCGGTGGCGGCTAGGGTTTCAACATCTGCCGCGAGCACGCTCGCTCGCTGTGCCGGCGGCGGCGGCGGATCCGCAGCGCCCCTCTGCTCTTCTCCCTACTGAACCCCCCCCCCTTACGGCTTCGCCATGGATGGTAATAACACAGCGCAGGACCTCAACCCCTCCTCTATTGGTTACGATTACGTTTTGTAGTGCTGGGTTCGGTTTGCTTGTATGGTCTGTGAATCCCATGTGATGCATGTATGATCTGTGAATTTGATTTGCACACAAGTTTCGAACCCTAACCGCGGATCTGCTCACTCCCCTGCATCCCACCCCGTGCTTTGCCCTGTTGTGGTTGCTCAAGTTTATGACTCGATTTGTTCAGATTAGTTCTCCGGGTGACACTGGCAGTGCTGAAGCACTTGAACTGTTTGTCTGTGGTTTTATTTTTTGGGTACTGAGTCGATGAAATTGATCTCTGAGGCCAACTAATTGATGATGAGATGTGATGCATTGTGGACTTTATTTAATCTGAGCTGTCACAGTTGGCCAATGATTAATGTGTTCATTTTGATTAAGGACACATTATTATTGCTTGTCTGTAACTGAGATTGCATAGAATAGTCAAATGGTATATATTAGCACTATTGTTAGATCCACTCTTGGTCTTGTCCACAAGGTTCTGGGTGGCAAATCTTTTGATTTGCAGCTGCGCCTTGTTTCTGTTTATATTCTACAAGTGTTAATTTTTGTGTCGTTGGTTATTAATAGTCCTGGAACATGAAAGGTGTCGCCGTGCGAAGATTGTTTGAGGTGCTGCCCTTGTTGCTGCTGCTGCATTGGCTTACGTTAATCAGAGGCAGTCCTTGCTTGAGAGGCCTAGGATTACATATGCACCAATGACAGTGAGGGAGGAGGAAGGATGACAAACCTTTGTAGGATATACCAGTCCACGGATGTTGACTGTATTGACCTCATAAGGATGAAAAGAGCCCCATTCTCCCAGTTTTGTGACCTTTTTTCGGACATGCCAACTTCTCCATGATACCTACCATCGCACTGTAGAGGAACAGGTTGCCATGTTCCTTTTAGTTGTAGGTCAGGACAGAAGGTTCAGGGTGATCAAACTGTCCTTTCTTAGATCAGTGGAGACCATAAGTAGGCACTTCAAAGAGGTTTTGTATGCTGTTGGTGAATTAAGGGCTCAAATGATTCTTCCTCCTTCCCCTGCTCCCCAACAAAAATCCTACACAGCCACAAGTGGAATCCGTACTTAAAGGTGTGCAATGTCTCATCCCTACACAGCCTTCTGCACTTGATTTAACTCGTAATAAAAAATGTTACTCATCCTTTATGTATATTGTAGGACTGCATAGGGGCATTTGATGGCACTCATGTTTTAGCTAGGGTGCCCAACCACCAGAGACCGGCTTTCATGGGTAGGAAGCAGTGCACAATCCAAAATGTCTTGGCAGTGGTAGACTTTGACCTCAGATTCACCTATGTCCTTGCTGGGTGGGAGGGGTCTGCCCATGACACCTTAATACTAGCAGATGCTCTTCAGCAAGAAGATGGCCTAAGGGTAGCAGAAGGTACATTAGACCAACTGTATGTTTGGTAATGATTTCCAAAGATTCTTGAACCCATGGTAATGCAATTCTTGTTTCTTCTTTCTAGGAAAATTCTATTTAGTGGATGCTGGGTATGCTATCAGGCCTGGTTTCTTGCCCTCCTACAGAGGCACAAGATACCTTCTTAGTGAGGGAATCAGTAAAAGTTGTGTATCTCAAATGGTTCTGATGTAGTGTTCTGTTGTGAGGTCATTTTAACCTGCCTTGCTGTTGGGAACTCATTTGAAGCTGTTGTTCTCTGCAACAATTTTCTTACTCTGCTATATCTAGTCTTGTTATTGGCTATATTTGCCATATGGCATCTGATACTGACTGCTAGATTGTCGATATCCCTTTACAGGCGATACCAAATTTGATGCATCACAATATGCTTTCTTCGGCAACAATGCCGTGGAAGAGGTTGAGCTAGGTGGATTGGATGATGATGGTGGTGATGTTGCATTTATTGAGCATGAAGATGAAGAAAACCCTCTTTATGGGAGGGACAATATGTTGGAGGTAGTTGAGATGATTGTTTTCTGTGCTTGACAGACATCACATGTTTGAAGTGATAAATGTTTTTTTTGGGGTGCTTTGTTGAAAACAAAGATGACACAGTGAATAAGTTCTATATTTGTGACTCTATAAGACAAAGAAATGGTAGACATTATGAAGCTTTGTTTTACATGAGAAGGTAGCATGCTCACTTTTCAATTTAGAACTTGAGGGATGAGACTTTAAGGAGTTAATTTGACCATTCTTTGCTTGTTCTCTATTATCATTTTAGTTTCTCTATTACCAACAAATTTTGTGTTACGAAAGTCCATACATGCTGGCATTGTCATTTTTGTGATTCTGAAACATTTCAATGGGTATACAGCTGACAGCTTGGGAAACAACAGTCATATTTTTGGGGTTGGTATGACATTACCAAAAAATATATCGCCTTGAAATTTAGGAAGATTGCATTGTTGCTTTTGCAATAATACAGTCACCAACCATTATATGATGCAGGCAGCTAAATCCTGTGTGCATAACCTATAATTACAAAGCTAATGATGGTGTTGCTTTTCTTGTACTGGAGCTAGTCCCACTTGCACACTAAGCAACTTTTAGCTGTATATTATGTCACGAAGGGAATCTGCTTTTGTTTATTATACTCATGGAACCTCAGTTGCATACAGTAATGTTTTAGGCATGGGGTACTGTTTTTTTCTTTTCTTTTTTTTTTTTAAGATTATAATTTCTTTTATGTCAACACTGGAATGTATCACCTACTCATGTTGATGAAAATTCGTTTTGCAGGAGGGTGTAGGTTCATTTACTGACATTGATGATCTTGCTGGAACTTTCTCGAAGGTGTGCCTTATTTGTTAAATATGTACACGCATAATTAAATATATGCAGGTCTTGAGATTTATTCCTTAGGCCAATCTCAATGGGGATTTCACGGAGTTTTGTGGGCATTAAATATGCTGACATGGCACTGTATTAATGAAGAGAGATGATAAGAGTTTCATGGGAGTAGAGAGGGGATGAACTCTTCAGCACTCTTTCCAAAATATGGGTGTATTGGAAACTGAGACATGGAACTCCCATTGAGACTGGCCTTAGAATAATATGATGCAGCTGAGTTCTTTTGAAAATGTTATAAGCCATCACATGAACTAAAAAAAAAATCTGTTTTTACTTGTACCTCAACAAGTGTCCAGAGTTTACCAAATTTATATGTTTGCCTTGTTGCATTTACTCGTTTTTATTGTTATTTAGACGATTTGCTTATTTCATTCATGCTTCTCCATTTTCAGCTGACCAGAATAGTCAATGAACCAAAGCAACTGGGAGTAGTTAGTCATAGGGGATCTATTTCTAGACAAAGTAAGTAGCTGTCTGTATAGTTGGTTTCCTTTAAATTCTTAAGTTTTTTTGCTGATATGGTTCCTCAGTCCATATGCTTCAGGCTTCATCTTTCCATTTCATCATTTGTGGATATGCTTGGTCCATGCATTATGAAATTGTAAATTTGTGTTTCAACAATTAGTTTGTAGGTAATTTGTAAAAAAAAATAAGCCAATACCATGATTGGCAGATTTTTGTGAATTTCTTGCAACTTCTATAACAGCTGCCATCTTGTTTTTTTTCCCCAAATTATAATGCATGCATATAGTTTCAGTGTCTTTTCCTCATTAATCTTCTCTCCACTTATAATGAACGCCTACACAACTATATAGTCTCTTGTTCTGAAGACAATAAACCCCTGAATCCTATGGTTATTTAATCCTCCTGCTGAACCAGAATGTGTTATTAAAAGACTACTCTCTTGGTATCATACATTAATCCTCCTGCTGAACCAGAATATGTTATAAAAAGGAATGGAGGGAGTACTTATATGATTCTAATCTTCTATTGCTAGAATGACAATTCAGTTAGCCAGTGATTCATGATAATCTTTGTTCTCTTCTCTGTTTTGGCAGTTGGCACTAGGCGATGCTTTGCATCTTCTTTAATTAATATTTGACATTTGTTCTTATTCTGCAATATATAGGTTCTAATGCAGAGTGGGAGCAAGAGTCTGGACCTTTGTATTGGCCTACACAGCCTGTATTGGACACTGATCACGGGTTGGATAAGAAGAATTGGTGGTCCCAACAACCCCATTCAGTCAACTTCATTGACTCTAGACTGCAGAGAACATCGTCGTCCCCACAGCAAGATGCTCAGTACAATCCTGTTGAACCTATTCTTGGAGCAAAACCATCTCCTTTACATAGAACATCATCGTACCCACAACAAGATCCTCAGTACAGTAATACTGAACCAATTCCTGTGCCCAAGTCATCATTCATTTCGTACCCACCATCTGGTACATCATCTCATTCTTCACCTAGTCAGCCACATTATGTGAACATGCCATCTCCTCCCACTGCATTCCAGTTGCCTATGTCTTCTGCACAAAGTGATCTACCCCTTACCCAGTTCCATCATGGTGGTACGCCCCAGGACCTCCATTTGGTAGACAGAATCATGTTTTAAATAGCGGTTCAATGCATGGTAACGGTCCCAGATTTATGCCAGGTTTGATGCCTAATCAATTCCAACGTCCCAATGGACTGATGCCACCTCAAATGCAGCCACCTCGTCAACATGGAATGCTACCAATACAACAGTCCTCACCACAGTTCTCGCAACTACATGCACATATGATTGGTCCCCATCATTCCCCACCACAAAGCATGCAGATGTTTGGTCCTCGGCATCCTTCACAAGTTATGAGTAGATTTGATGCAAACTTTGCTATGCCTGACTTGAGTGATCCAAGAGCAAGATCAATGTTGCAACATGGAAGGCTGGGACAACGATATCCTCACCAAGGTTATGAGCTCAATAATATTAGGATGGATAATGGATGGCCACGGTTCAGATCCAAGTACATGTCTACTGAAGAAATCGAGAACATTGCAAGGATGCAGCTAGCTGCCACACACATCAATGACCCATATATTGATGATTACTACCATCAAGCTTGTTTAGCAAAAAAGTCAGCAGGTGCTCAACTAAAGCACCACTTTTGTCCAACCTTGATTAGAGATCCATCTTCGCGTGCACGCAGTAAGGATGAGCCACATGCATATCTACAGGTTGAAGCTCTTGGGAGGCTTCCATTTTCTTCGATCCGTAGGCCTCGTCCGCTTCTTGATGTTGAACAAGCCTCTGCACCAAGTGATAATGCTGAAAAATCTGTGTCAAAGCCTCTTGACCAAGAACCCATGCTTGCTGCTAGGATCACAATTGAAGACGGACTTTGCCTACTGCTTGATGTTGATGATATTGACCGTCTGCTGCAATTTAGTCAGCAGCAAGATGGTGGTTTGCAGTTGAGAAACAGAAGACAGGGACTCCTCGAGCAGCTTGCAGAGTCACTGCAGTTAGTTGACCCCCTTGCACCAAATAAGAATTCACCTCTTTCATTTGATGATTTGGTGTTTCTTCGCATAGTCACTCTGCCAAAGGGCCGGAAACTACTTTCCCGTTACCTTGAACTTGTGACATCAGGCAGTGAGCTTGCAAGGATAGCTTGCATGGCAGTCTTCCGGCATCTAAGATCCATATTTGGAAATATGCCCGCTGATATCAGTGCAGTGGAGACATTGACTAGACTTGCAAGAGCTGTATCCACACGTATTGTTCTGATGGAGTTGAATGATCTCAGTGCTTGCCTTGCTGCTATTGTGTGTTCATCATTGCAACCACCTCTTCGACCCCTTGGATCCCCAGCAGGTGATTGGGCTTCTGTCATCATAAAGTCTGTACTGGACAGAGCAACAGTTCTACTCACTGATCAGCACGTGGCTTCTAACTACAGTATGCAGAATCGAGCTCTATGGCAGGCATCATTTGATGCCTTTTTTGGGCTGCTTACACAGTACTGCATGAGTAAGTTTGATAGTGTGGTTCATACTGCCCAATTGCAACCTGCTGCAGCAGCAGTAACCAGGGAAATGCCAGTAGAGCTTCTGCGTGCCAGCCTCCCCCATACCAATGAGGATCAACGTAAGCAATTGCTCAGTTTTGCTCAACGCACTGTGCCTGTTGGCACCCATAGTTCTCATGGGTCTGGTAGTGGATCCATGACATAAGATTCTCAGAAGAAATGAGTGGAAGCATCGAGTTCTTTAAGAGGTCTGTTATGTTCCCCCCTGAAAGAAGAGAAGGTTAAACCTGTGGTTTTCCTCTGAAAGGAGAGAAGGTTAAACTTGTCACTAGTACTATGAATATCAAGAAACAGGCGTCAAGATGGCTGTGGAGCATCAATGGTAATACACAGCTTCAAATTTTGTGTCACGCAAACATGTCTGTATTGATTACTTTTGTAGGGTAGCCCTGCATCTATTTTTGCCAATACCTGTGTTGGTTATTGCAAAAATGATTCCTGTGGATCGGTAGCTGTTACTTGAAGACACTGTTTAATTGCTCTTCAAGCTGGTTCTTTTCAAGGAGTAGTTGCCTTGGCCTCAAGATGTGGAAGTCGGGATAGCCACAACACGTCCGTGAGTAGTCAGTTTAGTTCAGGAACAATGTGGTTGCTATGGAAGATGTAAAATGGTTAGTATTGTTTTGGGATGACCTTTTGCCTTCTGAGAAGGCACATCATCATTACAACTAATATTGCCCCCTCTTCTTTTTTTTGAAGCACATATTTTGTACGGAAACTGTGTTTGATGAACATCTTGATTACAACATGCGTTAGGTATAAATTTAGCTGTTTTGATTTCATACCAATGTCATATGTTGCCCCCTCTTTACAAATAATGCAATATACACTGGATCATTTTTTTTCTTGAATACACAGGAGAGCTGTGTATCATTGTATTAATAGTAGACAAAGCAGTCTCATTGTATTAAATATCAGAGAAAGGAGTCATACATCAAGACCTAAACACACTCACCCGCTTACTGGAACTAATCGTTCCCTAAGCACCAGCTATAAGGGCCGGGCCGAGCCGAGCGTCCTGGTGGCCCGGCCCATTTCTTGTCACAGCAGAGGACAGAGGAGTGCAGGAGGCACACCACCGCACGAGGCAGAGAACTCAGAGCGCGGCGCACATCGGCGCGCACCTCCCCGTTCTCCTTCTCCCCAAACCCTAGCGCATTGATGCGCGGCGGGGGAACGGCGGACTGCGCGCCGGCGCGAGTCACGGCGGGCGCTGGTGCCGGCGGGCCGGCGTGCGCTGTGCGGCTGGTCTCCGGTGCTTATTGACGCGGGGCCACGGGCACGGCCGCATCACACCGCAGCGAAATTTCTTGATCGGTGTCGTCGTCTCGCGAACATCCACTCCGCGAAGATAAATCGGGAAGGTTCGATTTTTCTTTGTTGGGATCGACACTGGTGCGCTTCTATCCATGTCCACCAAGTGTTTGTTTATATGCTGGCGCACCTTTTTACCTGTTCTGATCACCACCTGATCGTGCATTTGGATCTTCTTATTCGCGCAGGATGTCGGGGAAGAACCAAAAGTCACCGCCATGGTCCGACCTCACTCCATGGTGTTTCTCTGTCTCACTAGGCGTGCAGACCGTGTCTTCTTTACTGCCGTCTGCCGTGCATGGCGCACCGCGGTGCAGCAGTGCCGCCTGCAGCCGCCGTCGCCAACGCCCTGGCTCGTACTTCCTGACGGCAGCGCCACCCGCTTCCCCTGTGGCAGCGAGACTTTCCACCTGCCGGATGGCGTTCGCTACCACAACTCTTGTGGCGAGTGGCTTCTCTTGTCGCGGGATGATGGCAGCTGCTTCCTGATGAACCCCTTCACCAAGGCCACAATTGTACTTCCCAGTCTGTGTTCTTACACCACCTACTCTGACTCTTCGAAATCAACCGTGACCATAGGGACTTTGAGAGGATGTGGACTAACCTCAAGGACATATCTAAGATATTTGTTTTGAGTCTAGTGGTATGTTCAAAACGCCTCATCGCTGTGATAGTTAGTACTATGGGCATTGGTGGACGTATAGGTACACTAGCATTGTGCCGACCAGGAGATGTTGCATGGTCTGTGGGAACAAATGAACTCTGTCGGTATCTCTCGGACATAGTCTTCTTCAGGGGGAAGCTCTACGCTATTGGGGGCTTCAACATTGGGCGGCATGATCTTCGTGTCATTGAAATTGCGGATGAGAATGGCAACCATGAGCTGAGGGTGTCTCGAATTGAGCGCATTTTCATTGGAGTCTCCATAAGATACGGATATTGTTCTCTCAAAAAAGATTATGCATGCCGATCTTCCTACCTTGTTGAATCGCGTGGCAGACTGTTGATGATCCGCAGGAAAATCTACTGCAGACGAGAGACAGTGTACTGTCGGGGAGATAGTTTCATTCTTGTGGCAGACAACAACGAGTTTGAAGTGTTTGAGGCAGACTTTGGGCGTATGTTGTGGACTGAGGTGAGGAGTTTGGGAGATGACCAAGCATTTTTTGTGGGGCGAGGGTGCTCGAGAGCTGTTTGTGTCTCTCCATATGATCTGTCCCATGATTCCATTTTCTTTGTGGATGATTACATTAGCTCAGCTTGGAAGAAACAACTACATCTTGCGGTGTGTATGACATGAAAGACGGGAAGGTCTATTCAACCTTCCCTACGGTATCATGGATGAGTGGAGAGTTCCCAGCAACCTGGCTTTTCTGTCAAGGTATTGAGTTATTGCTTTTTTCGTGCACTAAAACTGTTTGTTGTAGACAAAATAGCCTAAGATTCCCTTTTTTGTGTGTGTGTGTGTGTGTTGGGGTGGGGGGGCAGTGGGGGCTTTTGGGCCATCAAACACAAGAATCACACATAAATACATTATAACTTTGGTGAAACATCACCTCATTATATTCTTTTATTTATTATTTTAAACTTCAGCAGGGTGCAGGTATTCATTAAGTAGGGCATCTGGTTTGAGGGTTGTATTGTGCGTATTGGAAGTAGTTTTATCAAGGTGCATGTGTTCTTGTGATTTCATACACGAAGCCAAGCGTGTGTTCTTATTTCCTAGAGACATGTTTCATACCTCGAAGGAGAGGATGGACATTACATCCATTCTGGAAAACCATTTGGTAAAATATTTGTAAACAATGATATTAGGAGATAGCATGGGACAAAAGGAACTATGATTTTTTTTAAAAAAAATGAAATTAAAATGAAACTCTCATTGTATCCACAACTCAATATCTTTTGGATGTTTTTCTAATGCAGAGAGCACAACAAATGGGTTGCAATTAACTCAGGGGCACCTGCTGGAGCCTTTGGAGACTGATAATGAGGATCACAGGGCGCTTCTTCCTGGCGGGACAGCCGGTTCATCCGCTGCTTGCACAACTAGTACATGCTGAGCACAGGAGCTTATAAATAGGGTTAAGAAGATTCTTCATTGACTGATGTGTTCTTCCTCCTAGGCAAAAAGGTATCATCAGTTCATCACATTCACCTTGCTCAGATGTGCTTCGATACACTATCACTAGTTGTGGACCTGTTGCTTTGTTTTGCTAGTCTGTATTGCCCAACTTTTCATTCTGACCTCAAAATAAAAATAAAAAAACTGTTCAATTGTGCTGGCGGTACAAGATAGATGCTGTAGGCACACTGGGTGTTTCTTTCTGAAGTTGATGACGACAGACATCTGATAATGATTGGCCAAGTGATTTGTTAGGCAATGCTTGTGCCCACTCCCGTCCCTCTGTTTGTGCATCATGATTGCTTGTGATTCCTGATGTTGTGTGGGAGAGCTTGCTTGATCCTTCTCTATAAACTGTAGTATACTCCTACATAGGATCATCTTGTTTAAAGTATTGCCTAAGATTCAGCAGTAACTAGCAACTAGAGGAAGAATCCAAATTCAGTCGATTTGACCATCTCTCGGCAATCCATTATCCATGCAACCGTGTCTTTGACTCTGCACAATTTCTGATGAGGAGAGCTGAATGGTAATTTGTTGGGCCTGTAGCCCATTTATAATCATCTCATTGGGCTCCATCTGGATAAAATCATAAAACTGAGTGCTTGGGCTTCTGCAGCTCGTTTACAGCCCGACATATCTGTCTCATCATTGGCCCAAACATAAGAAGTGGAGTCCACCCCACCCCACCCCACCCCACCCACCCCACCTGGCCACCCCACATCCTCAGCAGCCATCAGGGCAGCACCAGCGGCGGCGGCCGCCCGAGTCACGCAGTCCAAGGTATTTTCCTCGTATCCTCCATCTTCCTGCCTTCACCTCCTAGGTGGGAGCCGTAGCAATGCTCTGCTGTTTCAGTGATCACGTCGGGTCGTGTTCCTTCCGCACGTGCTATATCTATCACGCACACTGCACATGCCTTCACCTGTCTTTGATTCGTTTGTGAATCATGTCTGTGATTGTGCGCTCACAATCTGTGAACAAGATGCACCCATGAGACCGATAAGCACCGAAGGTGATCCATATGTTATAGGGTTCTTCAGAAGTAGCTTAATCTATCTATTATTACTATTCCAGATTCATATCAATAGATTTTGTGCATGTGCACCAGCCATAGATTGCAGTTGCAAGTCATAGGTTGATTCGCATCTCCTTCTCCAGATCCTGTTTGCCTTCAGCTATGTACCACTCATCCGTGTACCCTCTCCGGCCGTGCAGCCAGAGACTCCGTAGCACAGAGCAAACTGCAAATGGTGAATAGGGCATAGCAGTTAAGTCATAGTTCATGAGCAATACCACACATCTCGTGAACATCCACTCCGTAAAGATAAATCGGAAAGATTTGGCATTTTCTTTGTTGGGTTAGACACTGGTGCGATTCCATCCATCCCCACCATGTGTTTGTTTATATGCGGGCACACCTTTTTACTTTTTTTTTTTGTTTAGAGAAAAAGGGAAGACCCCCTGCTTTTGTATTACCCAAAAGCACATACAACATTCAAGTTTAAAGCGTACACCGCGCACCCGCCCAGCACACACCTTTTTACTTGTTCTGATCGCCACCTGATCGTGCATTTCGATCCTCTTATTCGCGCAGGATGTCGAAGAAGAAGCAAATGTCGAAGAAGAAGTAAAGATCACTGCCATGGTCTGACCTCACTCCAGAGCTCCTCGCCCTGGTGTTCCTCTGCCTCCGTAGGAATGTGGACCGCGCCTTCTTTACTGCCATCTGCCGCACATATAGAAATAATGAAATCGACTCTAATTCTGAGTTAGTTACCCATCTATGTCATCTGCAATGTTTTTGCACGGTTGAATTTCCATTTGAAGATATCCTCATTCCATCCCGAAATATGTATATTCACTGCATTTTCGTACTTCGTGTTGAATCTAAGAGTTTGCTTGGCATACATCAGAGCTGGTGTGTCTTTACACCACTTTTCAACAGGTCTAGTGTCAACCATAGTAAGCATCTTTTTCTGCTGGTTGAAAACATAAAGCATATATTTTGCAGAAAGTTTCCATGGCAAAAGAAACTGCAAACATGGTAGAAATTAGAATAATATATGGCAAACAATTAATAAAAAAGCACAATCAAGTGACTTACGTATCTGCACTGTGCTAAGTTGTAGTTCATCTTTTCACATACACCAATCGCAGCAGCCATTTCTTTCGTACTATAATTTTTACGAATTCTGATGCCACACATGTTCTAGAATACTCCTCCGTCCCACGGACTTTGTCGTTTTGAACTTTGTGCCATTATGTTTGATCATTTGTCTTATTCAAATTTTTTATATTAATTTTATTTATTTTTATAATTTAATTTATCGTTAGATATCCTTTAATAATAATTTATTTATTTTATGATTTTTAAAATAATTTAAATAAAACGAATGGTCAAACACGGTATTCAAAAGTAAAAAAACGACATAGTCCATGGGATAGAGGGAGTACAAGGATATCGAGTCGAGTGTTATAAGAGAACAAATAATCGATGTTGATGGCGACGGCACGGGTGCTGTGACGATCGAGGCCGCCGGGGACGTGCAACGTTTGGGGACGGCCGTGGATCGCAACGGCGATGTGCGGCGATCCGTGCGGGAGGTACAGCACGAGAGGTTCCTTGTGTGTTGTGCTTGTGCCGTGTGCGTGTGCTGGAGGCATAGGAAGAGGCAGGCGGGCAAATGCCTTCCTTATGCATGTGCGGCAAAATAGGATAGGAAGAGGCAGGCAACGCATGAAGGAAACATAGGCAGGCAAATACCTTCCTTATGCATGTGCGGCAAATTAGGATAGCTAAATTTATGGTGCGATAAAATAGGAAAGCTGAATAACGCACGCAGGCACGGATCACGGATCGAGGAAGTTTCCAACGTGGCCCCAAACTTACCGTGCGCGGGTTGAAGGCGTGGGTGGGATCGCACGAGGGGGAGGCAAAGTGACCCTAAACCAATTTCGCACAAAAAAAAAGTCTTAGTTTCATTTTTTTTATGTTGTATAGAGAAGAGATTTTGGTGTTTTTATAATGCATAGAGCGCGACAAATAGGTTGCAGTTAATGGGGGAGCAGCTGCAGGGACCTGTGGAGACTAACAAAGATGATCCTAGGACGCTTCTTCCTGAAGGGACAGCTGATTCATCTGCTGCTTCCACAACTTCGTGCTGAGCATAGAAGAAATAATAAATAGGGTTAAGAAGATTCTTCATTGACTGATGTGTAGTTCTACGCAAAAAGGTCTATCATCAGTTCGTCACATTCACCTCCCTCGGATGCGCTTGGGTACAGTACCACTACTAGGACCTGTTGCTTATTTTGCTAGTCTGTATTGCTCAACTACACATTTGTGCTGGCTGCATAAGCCAGTCAGCCAGATGCTGTAATGGTGCTCTTTCTGAAGTTGATAAAGACCTCCGATATTGATTAGCCAAGTGATTTGTTAGACAATGCTTATGACTTCTGCTGCATCCTGATGACTTCTGATTCCTGATGTGCGGTGTGTTTTTTAAACTATGGGAGGCCTGTTTCATCCTCCTCTATAACATATAATATAACATTAATAGGTTCATCTTGTTTAAAAGTTTTGCCTAAGTTTCAGCAATATACTAGTACCATAGGAAGAAGCGAATTTTAGTCCCTCTGACCATCTGAAGAGGAGAGAGTCTTACACTCTGCACAATTTCTCTCTGCACAATTTCAACAGATGGGGGTTTGAAGAGGATGGGTTCTGATTTCTATGTGGAGAGTTGCTGCCTGAAAATCTGAAATAACCCTGCTAGGTGCTAGCCGGAAGCGGAAGCAAAAGCATGTCCAATAGATTGCGATGACCAAATGGACATATCTTTTACAGTTGCCAGATTTCTTTGCCAACAGAGGTTGGCTTCAACCTGTTAGGACCAACATTGCTCCGAAGAAGTAACTAAATCTTTTACTCAGATAAATATTGATAGGCTTTTTGCATGTCCACCAGCCATAGATTGCAGTTGCTGGTCACAGGCTGATCTGCATGTCCTCTAAATCCAATTTGCCTTGAGCTAGGCATCACTCATCTGTACCCTCTCTGGTTGTGCCCCCAGAGACTCTGCATCACATAGCAAACTGCAGATGTGAATCAGTCTCTTTTACGTTGCAGGAGGATGGGTCACACATGCAACACTAAACAAATTATAACTCAGAAAATAACGTTAGACGACTTTGTTAGAGGTAGCTTAGATCACATTGATTCACATAGGTTTCATTCAAGAAAAATCTGTTGGTCGTTTGAGCCACACCTTGTGCTTCTTTGATGGTTTTTCCAGTGCAGGTCAGACAGATGCTGCTGCAAACAGCCAACAGCAGGGGAGGATTATTTGCAGGAAATTGTGTAGCCTGATGAAGTGGAATCACTTTACGTGCTTATATATGGATGAGGGACTTCTGCTGATACTTGAGCTTAAAAGGGCGATAGAAATCTTCCGATTTCATTCACGTGTGTTGATTTGGATGTCACTAGCTATCACCTGTGCATTCCAGCCTGCTGTTTGCAAAATGGATTTGGAAGTGTTACTGTCAGCCAAAACATAAAGTTTTTGCTTGGCTCCTAATTATGGACAGGTTGAGCTTCAGGAACATTCTCAGAAAGAAACACATGATTCTTCCCAACTACAATTGTGTGCTTTGCAGCCAAAACACAGAGGAAACAGTGGAGCACCTTTTTTTTCAATGCCCGTTTGCTCAACAATGTTGGGCTCTAATTAACCTCCAGGTCATTGATAATGGAGTGCTCAGAAATCTTGATGCCATGAGAATTCAACTTCAGTCTCAATTCTTCATGGAGGCTCTCATTCTGATGAGTTGGGTCATTTGGAATGCTCGTAATGCTATCATATTCCAGGGTCTTCAGTCTTCCATTCAGGATTGCAAAAGGAATTTTTTCAAGGAGTTAAGCCCGGTAGCTCTCAGAGTTAAAGCCAGCTCGTCATCTATTTTTTGATCAATGGGTCAACTCACTTCATCTGACTTAAGAAGAGTATTTTGTTTTATTTTCTTTGTTTCCTTTTTTGTTTCTTAATTTCCTAGCTTCTCTTTTGTTTCGATTTTTGTACTCTCTTTTTTTATATTTTTAATAAAAAAAGCTTGACTGTAGGGGCTTCGGCCCTCCAGTTTCATAAAAAAACACTAATCTAGCGGAGTCGCTATGCCACTCTAAAATGTGAGGGACTGAGGGCGCCGCCTTTGATTTGCGCCGCCTAGAGAGCAGGGTGTTCTATGAGCTCGATCTGAACTGACCGTATTTCGACGAAATTCACCCATTTCGGTGAGGTCCGAAACAACATTATATCGGTAAAAAAAAATCATAGATCTGAAATTTTTAGTCAATTCTAGAGTTGAAACAAACCTACAAGTTCTTCATTCAATATAGATCGAGGTGCATAATTATCGAGTTATAATTTATTTGTTTCCTCTTCGTGACACTCTTAATCAAATTTTGGCCAAAATTTATGAAACTATATATAGTTAAATTGAGACACTCTGAGTCTCTGACTGATCAAAATAAGTGAAACCCCGTCCGAATTTTCTGAGATTCACCAAATTCAGCCAGGTCCGAAATTGTTTTAGATTTGAATCCCAGAACCTTAGCTTTCTAAAGAGTGCGTTTTAGGAATTGTTGGATCGAGGCTGACTTTTCTACGTTTCCGCTTAGAATTTTTAAGAAGAGCATAAGGTCGGTTCGTTCATTGCACATATGACATGGAACCGAGTCCAACTCCAACACCCACTGCACCCATGGCGGATACAGCAGAGTATAAAAATATAGCCGAGTGGACGATTCCAAGATTATCTGACTTCGTACTTGTATCCACAAATCCATCAAAAAGGTTTTGATTTACCCAGCTTTCTACGTACACGGCAACATGTCGTCGTCGGCGCCGCCGCTGCTGTCCGCTGCCGCCGCCGGCCAGCCGTCACGCTCCGCCTCGTGTGCGGTGGCCAAGCCGACGCGCGGGTTCCAGGTGTTCCGCATCGACGGCTACTCGTGGACCAAGGCGCTCCTGGGCGGGGAGCGCATCACCTCGGAGGAGTTCACCATCGGCGGCCACGACATGTACGTCGACTACTACCCGAACGGCACGGACAACGCCAGGACGAGGTCCGACTCCATCTCCCTGTACCTCCGGCTGGACCCGGGCGATAAGCAGCGCGTGCGGGCGGAGTACAAGTTCAGCCTGCTCGACCTCGCCGGCAACGCCGCCTACGAGCTCCCCGTCGAGACGGGCATCATCTTCAAGTCCATCGGTCACGACGGTGGCGACGGCGTGGAGGACCTTGGGTGCGGCTACGCGGGCTTCATCACCAAGGAGGAACTGGAGAAGCGGCGCGACAGGCTGCTCAGGGACGACTGCCTCGTCATCCGCTGCGACGTAGGCGTCACGGAGGTGGCCGACACCATGCCCGTCGGGCCCAACCGTCGCGGCCACAGGAGGTCGAGGTCGCCGTCGCCGTCACTGTCGCCTGACTCGTCGGACGACAACGTGCCCTTGCCCCAAACGCGTGGTCGTCGTCAGCAGCAGCAGCAGCTGGATGACAAGGAGTACATACGCCGCTGCCTCACTGCCAAGCGGCGTCGCCAGTGATGAGTTAATCGTATCTCTCTCCATGCCGAAGTGCCGCACCCACCCGACGCTATCATGTGTGTCTAGCAGGAGTTCTTTTGGATTAGATCGAATTGGCCTTGCATGTTTCCGATTTATTGGTTAGTTTTCTGTTATTTTATCTCGGTTGGATAAGTTAATGTCAATCGATAATGATAAACTTCAAAACACGTATATACTAGCATATTGTGGGAGCTTTTTTTGGTTCTAGCTATAGTAGGGCATGTTCGTTTCTCTTCCTTGAAAACAAGGATTGGAGTAAAATGCACGCACCACCTGAAGGATCATGAGCATGCATTAATTGTCACACTTAATTAGCAATTTTATATAGTCATCTGTAAGATAACAATTGTACGTACAACTTAAGATTGGATTGGATACAAAGGTAGATGCCAAATTTGGTATCTCTCTCAACTTAAGAAAATTGTTGGAGCTTTTTTGGTTCTCTTCCTTGCTGAAAACAAGGATTGGAGTAAAATGCACAGCCCCCCTGAAGGATCATGAGCACGCATTGTAACACATTTAGCGATTTTATAGTCATCTGCAAGATAACAATTGTACAAGTTAAGATTGCATTGGATACAAAGGTAGATGTGCCAAATTTTGGTATCTCTCTCAACTTAAGAAAATTGATTGATTGCCCTCTTTTTTTTTTATGCGAATACGCAAGAGCATTGTGTATTTCTGTATTAAGAAGAAAGAAGTTTTTAAATATATATATAAGAGAGGTCGTTCCATGGCCCGACCAGCACCTCGAACTACATTTTCGCTATAACAACTGTGGGATCCTCTCGGGATCAATCTAAACTACCTCACGAGCCTTTGGTCCCATGCCCGGGCGGTTGTTGCTCTACCAGACTTCGCCCTACAAGCTGGGAACATGTCGTCGAAGATCTCCGCATCTACAGTCAAAACATCTCCCTTGAAGTAGGATTCATACAACTGTTTTGCTGCAGGACGACGGCGCTGATGGTTCTAGGAACCTCATGAGCAACACTCCGCCGCGTTTGGGCGTCGAGATACGATCCATCTTCAATTCTGAGCAGTAATCCGCCTACTCCTAAGGGACCAGGTCTGTTTAGTCGGGACGCTTCCGCTTAAGAGGGAGCTGATGATCGGGGGTGGCGACCTCTTTATCATGACCTCCTCGGTGAACTTGGCCAGCCGCCCCGCGGCCTCCCTCGAGGAGATGGCGAGTCCTCCTTGCTCAGCTCCTCAGCACCATATGTTGTAGCCATTCCGGCCACACCATCCTCCCCTAGAGCAACAACGCCCGCCACATGTTGAGGCGAGCCCTGCATAGGCGACGACGGAGGCAACTCTAGGTCCTTCATGCACTGAGAAGGCGTCGATGTAGAACAAGGGTCCCTCAACGGAGCTTGACCCTTGGGGAAACGGATGCCGAAGCAAGGTAGTCGGGCAAGGCGGCAAGCTTTCGTCTAACATTGGGTCGACAATGACAGGCCAAGCTAGAGGTTGTGCGCACTTTGCACATCACCTCCACCAATGGATCTGGTTGGAGGAGGCGGTCCTTTTTTGCTTCTTCGCTCTCTCCGAGGCGTTCAAGGATCTTGTGTAACATTACCGGATTCGCCCCCATTGCCGAGTGTCACGGGCACTTTCGGCGAAGGCTTTGCCGAGTGTACCACTTGGCAAAGCGCACTTGGCAAAGCGCACTCTGCAAAGGCGCCTTTGTCGAGTGTCATTTTTCGGGCAAAGAAGGCGGCACTCGACAACGACCTCATTTTCCGATAGTGTAATGCATGTATGTACATAAAGCTTTGTGTATATACTTCCATTGCAAGTTGTAAAGTGTTCTAGCTTTTTTTGAGATCCATAACTCAGCTTGGGCACAAAATACCGAGAACTGAAACCGAACCAAAAAATACCAAACCGAAGAAAGCCGGTTCTCGGTTCTCAGGTACCGAAAGAACCGAGGTAAAATCGGTTCTAGGCCTCGGTTACCGAAGTACCGAATTAGGTACTGAATTGGCGATTTCGTAGGCTCAGCCATTCAGATTCAACCCAATAGTGGTCCAGTTAGAAACCCTAGCTATCCCTAGCCCTTCAGCCCTTTCTAGTTCCCAGTACCTCGAACCCGACCCCCATGCAGCAGCTCGTGAGTCGCGACTTCCTCTCCTCCGCCGCTCCTCCTGTGCGTCAGCCACCCGCAGCCCTCTCCATCTCGCGCAGCTGCCGCCCGCCCTGCCGTCTCGCGCATAGCCAAGGGAGCAACCACCGCCCGAGGCCCGATGCTCTCTCGCCGGCTCGTGCACTGCTGCCGCCCAACACCCGTCCTTGCCCGCCGAGGTCTCGGCGCAGCCACCACGCAATGCCCCTCTCGCGCCGCCGCTGCCCGCCACCGAATTTCTTGGTGTTGGATTTGAGTTCGGTTAGTTCAATTTATTACCGAACCGAACCGAAAAGAGCCTAAACCGAATTGCTTGGTTATGGCAAATTTTAGGAATCGAGCGGTTCTTGTTTTGAAGAACCGAATTTTACAGGGGTACCGAGGAGCAGAATCGATCGGTTCGGTAGTACCGAACGCCCAAGGTGAGCTACGGAGGGGTCCCTGCTGCTGGGCATGTGACCCTGCTACGTCATTGAGTTATCAAACAGACAACATATTGGATGTTGCATCCTAGATTTTTGTATGATGTTTGCATAAATGCAAATATCAAATCTTTTAAAACTTTTTGTAAGTTTACATGTTGCAGGTAATATCAGCTCAAACATATAAACCAAACCTTTCTCCTCTCCCGACTTCGGGTTTCCAACTCAAAAACTTGTGCAAATAAAATTGTCTTGTTATGTTTTTATTTTGACAATGTCAAAGACATGACATAGGGTGTGTTTATATCCCTGAAAATTGACAATGTAGCGAACTGAAAAACATTGTAGCACTTTTCATTTGTTTGTTGTAAATATTATCCTACCATGGGGTAACTATGCTCAAAAAAGAATCATCTCGCAATATACATCTAAAAGCAATTAGTTATTTTGTTTACCTACATTTCATACTCGGGCATGCGTCTTTTGGTATATTTAATGCTTCGATGTGATGAGAATCTTGAAATTTCAAGCCAAAATTCTGGGATCTAAACACACCCGAGCATCACTTTTAGAATAAAATAAAATGGTTTTCTACGAAAATTAAATTGAATTGACTCAAATTCGACATGAAGACATCTAAATATGTTTCTTATCTGCTACATCTATATAGGAAACCCCCAATAGAGAGTTCTCTTGACATGCAGCTATGGCACCTCAGCAGCCCCACCCTGTCCTAATCTACTACTCCTACTCCTATTTATTAGTCCATGCAAACCATACTTCAACCTCCTCAGTATAAATTTCCAAACAGGCCAAATGAAACGGCGTCACGAGGCCGGTCCGTAAAAGCGGCCCGAAAGCGGTTCGGCCCGGCCTTCCCCTGTTCCCATGCGGCCCGGCCCGCGCCGTGCTTGGAAGTCGGCCCGTGGGCGGCATGGGGCACAACCCGTTCCAACTGGCGGCACGGGCAGGCACGCCTCCCAGCCGTCCCGATCGTCTCATAGTTGATTTGAGTCGTTGGATCTTCAGGGAAAGAGGTATATAAGTTGAAGTAAACCCTATTTCCCGTCCCAAATCCTTCTATCGGCTAACTCGCCCTCCTCCCGAGAAAATCCAGTCACTACCTCCTCCTCCTTCTAGAGAAAATCCCGGCGCTTCCTCCCGGCCCGGCGGACGCCTCCCCGGGCGGCGCTGGCGTCGGGCGGCGACACATACTCGTGTCCCTCCGCTTAGAGTTCTCATGGCAGCAGCGCCTTTCGCTCGCGGCGACGGGCGAGGCCCGCAGCGGCGCTCCCTCGCGGTGGCGAGCAGTGGCGCAGGCCGTGGCGGGCGGCACGACGGGCCAGTGCCAGCATGGGGGCAGCCGTGCCCAGCGGCATGGCAAGACACGGTTCCACAACCGTCGTACCATGCCTGGGCCGTGACCTTGGCACGGCAACACGACACAACACGGCACGACAGCTTCACCGTGCCCCGTCGTGCCATGCCTCGCCATGCTCGTGCCGTGGCGTGCCGTGCGGCATGTTTGGAAATCTATATCCCTTAGCTTCTCATCGATGCAGCACATTTTCAAGCTCGGCTCTTTCCATGCCTATTTGTTTCCTCTCCCTTCATCGTCAGAGAAGGGCACCGATAATTGCTGGTTTAAAAACTGAGCACCAGCTCCATCCCATCCAAATATTTACGTCGGTGCTCAGGTGACATCCGTTTCCAGTCTGGAGCCGTGGTGGCGAAAACAGATCGTCGCAGTCCGCTGGTTTCCCTCCACCTGCTAATCTTCTCTGCACATATTTGATGCCATTCATTTAAATAATGAATTCGGCCGGCTCCAAACTCATGCCGTGTCACACATTTTCACATCCATAAAGCGTGTTGCCGGCCGACTGAGGTCACGCCTAGCTACGTCTTCCTCGCCAGCGAGCAGGACTCGTTGTACATCACTGCGTTTGTGTTGATTTGCATTGCAGGAGGCGTCATCCTATGTCTTCCTCGCCGGCCGGCTGAGGTCGCGCGTAGCTACGTCTTCCTACTTGCATTGGTTCTCTCTCGATCTGCTTAGGCAAGCACTAACCACTGTGTTTGTGTTGATTTGCAGGAGGCGTCATCGTCAATGGGTAGACAGAAGTTATCTTAACGACGACGACGACCAAGAAGGACATGGCTAGCGTCGTGGATGGGGGCAGAGCATCAGGGCAGTGGAGGCATCAGAGCAAATCCCCTGCTTTAGCATGGTTTAGATTAAAGAAATTAGTAATTTATTGATTCCTATAGTTTGCCTTCAAAATTATGTGATTTCCCTTCCCATTCTAACCTTCGGTTTCAGTTTCGTCAGGTGGATGATCCTCGTTGTATCAGGTTATCCAGGGATCTAACCACCACATGTCCTAAGCAGCGCAGCCGAAGAATCAAGGATTGAAGCATTCATTCTAATCTGCACACATTTGAGGCAAACTGATAACCCGCAGCGGCACTATGTCATACTGATCTCTCCACCAAATTCATTTGTACTCTAAGAAATTAAATAAAATTCTATTTCATACCCGCCCGGGAATACTCCTAGTTTTCTAAAACTAAAACCTCAACCCTAAGCTCATCTTTTGTTTTTGAACGAAAGTACTGCTATGCACGGTGAGCCACCGGGGTCAACACACATGCTTGTGTCGGTGTGACGGTGTCCAAAACACGGGTCAATAATTGTCGTTGGGCCACATGGACAACGTTCAAAGTCGCCGTGTGCGTGGACTTTGCTGTTCTCAATCAATTCCCAACCCATTCAGCTACGGACCGAGCGTCCCCTCAGTCGATATAATTCCCACACCGCCCACCTCCACGTACTCTCCACCGCAGCCGGCCAAGACATGGCAACACCAACACCTCGCCGCGTGTGTGCAAACTGCCTCGTGCTTGTGCTAGCAGCATGCCTCCTGCACCACCGCGCGGCCACGCAGTCGTCCTCGCCGGTGAGCGATGGGGACCTCCTCCTCCAGATCAAGCACGACTGGGGTGACCCGCCCGCGCTCGTAGCATGGAGCTCTACGTCGACGTCGGCGTCGGCATCAGGCGCGCACTGCCACTGGCCATACGTGGAGTGCGACGCAGCCGGGCGCGTCACGGGCCTCGCCGTCGCCAGCATCGCCCTCATGGGTCCTGTCCCGGCCGCCATCGGCGGTCTCTCCAGCCTCGCGCGCCTCGACGTCTCCGACAACGACATAACTGGCGCGTTCCCGACGGCGCTCTACCACTGCAAGTCGCTCCGTTACGTGAACCTATCCTTCAATTACATCGGCGGTGAGCTCCCCCGATGACATCGGCTGGGGCCTCGGGGCGAACCTCAGTGTCCTGGACATTGGTTTCAACGAGTTCAAGGGCAGCATCCCATCATCTCTAACAAGGCTTGGAAACCTTCGCGCTCTCCTGCTGGACCACAACCGCCTCACCGGGGCTATCCCGGCGGAGCTCAGCCAACTGACAAGCCTTCGCAAGCTGTGGCTAGCATACAACCCGTTCGATGCAGGCGAGCTACCGGCGTCGTTCAAGAATCTGACCAACCTAGTCAACCTCTACGCGGAGCACTGTAACCTCAATGGCGACTTCCCAAGCTGTGTGGCCAACATGTCAAAGTTGGAGGAACTCTACCTCGGGAACAACAGCATCACCGGCATGTTCCCGAAGGTGCTCTACCACTGTCGCTCGCTTCGGTACCTCAACCTCTCCTACAACAACATAGGAGGGAAGATCCCCAATGACATCGGTCTTGGCCTTACGGCGAACTTGAGCATACTGGGCCTTGGCGTCAATCAGCTGAACGGTACTATCCCGTCATCTATATCAAGGCTTCGAGACCTCGAATATCTCTTTCTAGAAGACAACTTCCTTTCCGGCACCATACCTCCGGAGATTTGGAGCATGAACAAGCTCGAAGTATTTGTTGTGGAGAACAACAACCTCACAGGACATGTGATGGTTGACGGCTTTGCGGCGATGAACTTGATCAGTATCTCCGTCTTAGAAAACAACCTCACTGGTACCATCCCTGAAATCTTTGGTCACTTGAAGAACCTCACTGAATTATACCTGTACGGGAACAACTTCATCGGTGACATACCCAGGAGCATCGGTCGGTTGCCGTCACTGATGGTGTTGATGCTGTTCAATAACAGACTTACGGGTACGCTACCAGAAGAACTCGGCAAGCACTCACCAGGCTTATGTGATGTTCAGGTGCATTACAACGAACTCACTGGTGCCATCCCAGAGGGGCCCTGCACCGGAGGCCAGCTAATAACTCTCACTGCCTCGAGCAACCGCTTGACTGGCTCCATCCCACTGGGACTCGCTCGATGTGTCTCTCTGGAGTATCTAATCCTAGACAGCAACCAGCTCTCTGGTGACATACCAACAGATTTGGGCTACAGCACACCATTGCTGAAGCGACTGAACCTGGCCAACAATAAACTCTCCGGGAGGATCTGTTAAGCTAATCTGCAGAAGCTCCGGCGTCGGACCTGCGAACACATGGTTGATTTAGGTCACATGTGTTTAGTTTTGTGATGGAGTGATTGTCAACAGTCAACATTCTTCCTCTATTTTCTTTTTATCTTTTATGCTTCGGCTATGTTTCACCGGCATACGTGGAGTGTGTCGAAGACGTATCTCTTGGTTCGTGTTGTGCAGGTGTTGAGCTCGGAGATGGTAGCTGACGGAGAGGTGAAGGTACCAAGGAGGACGTGCCGGGCCGATGGACCGCGGAGGTGAAGGACGGACGTGAGGCTTGGACCGAGGGACCGGAGTGCCGGGTGGCTAGCCATGGTGGCTGACATCTGGGACATCGACGGATGCAAGAGGACGTGGCAGGACCGTGTCGATCGGGTCAAGACGGCGAGCGTGCAGGCAGAGCGGGGAGCTCGGATGACTTGGCGACTCGGGCGGTCAAGACGGCGGTGACACGTGTCGAGGAGGTTTGGTGGTTTGTCCTCAAAACCATCAGCGCGGGTTTAGTGGTTTGGGCCTCAAAACCACAGGCGCGGGTTTCGCGGGTTTGGGCCTCAAAAACCCGAAGTGTTCCGCGGACGGAAGGACGGCACGTGGCGGCATCGGGGAGGTTGCGTGGAGGCAAGGCTACCGATGAGGAGGCGCGGTGGCCGTCGGATCGAAGATTACCCAGAGTCGACCGAAATAGCCTTAGGGTTACAAAATCGACTCATGTATCTTAGGGGTAGTTTAGGCAGAGGGAATTGGGGCTATATAGCAGAGGCATACCCCTTCATCCTCCCTTGCCTCTCATTTTGCAATTCCTAGCTTAGGGTTCCAAACCTTGGTGTGAGAGGTCCACCGTTTGTATCGAATCGTTTGAGCAAGGGCTAGCTCTGAGTAGCCTGTCACATGGTGACGTTTGGAGTGATTCGATCGGTGTTCATGTCTGATCTTGTGCTGTGATTTTTGTTCTTCACTTGTTCTTCCCGAGTTCATCCTCTCCCCCTCTCTACTCTTTGCGATTTCTTCGTTTTGGCTCCGTTTGATCTCGTTTTTCTTGTTTTGATTCGTGCTAGGACGTGAGAGGATCCTTTCCACCAAAGGATTTACTCTAATTCCTCACGAGCACGTAGATCGGGCAAGTTTTGGATCAAACTCGGTTTTTGGTGTGTTCTTCGCGAGATCTGAAATTCCTCTCGATTCGCTCCATCAAACTTGAAATCTCTTGGTGGGAAATGGTCACCTACATGCCTAGATCATCTAGGTTGAATCTTGTGACCTGAGGTTTCAATTGGAGAGAGTTCTTGGCGATTTAGTGCTCGGTTCTTCGAAAATCGCTAAGAAATCGCGGTTTTCTCTGTTCTGTTCGCGGGTGTCCAGGTGTGTTGCAATCAGTCTGCTTCTTGGGTTGCAATCAGTCTGCTTCTTGGGTTGCAATCGGGTGTCGCAATCCATCTCTTTTTCGTGTTGCAATCGGTCTGTGTTTTGTGTTGCAATTTGGCAGGCAGTTCGGGATCAGACATCAGACATGTCTGTACCCTCCAGAGAGTTACTTCTCGTGACCCCCGACTGTCCAGATCTGTTGCAATCGGGTTTCTAGTTGTGTTGCAATCCACTTGCATTGTGTGTTGCAACTGGCAGGCAGATCGGGATCAGACATCAGACATGTCTGTACCTTCCAGAGAGTTGCTGCTCGTGATCCCCGACTGCCCAGACTTGTTGCAATTGGGCTTCCAGTAGTGTTGCAATTCTTCTGCATTTCACGTTGAATTTAGCATCTTGTTCGCAGCTGTATGTCTTGCTTTGAGGGGACGTGAGAGCCAAGGACTTGAATTTCGAAAGAAATTTTGAGGCTCCTATTCACCCCCTCTAGTCGCCGCTTTCGGTCCTTCAGGACCAACTTCCTGTGTGACCATGTACGCTGGAACAACTGAATGTTCAGGGGCCTCCTAGCACAAATAGTAGTTTGCAACTTTTTCATTTGAAATCACTTAGACTCCCAAAATTGTGTTTGAATTTTTGAAATATAAAATTTAAATTTTATAAATGACCTCGGAGGGAGAAACTACCAAAATAAAAGATGTAAATCTCAGAAAGTTATGAAACTTCACTGTTGACAACTTTTGATTTGAATTTGTTTATGGTCTCAAACAATCAATTTATGCTCGGTTTAACTGCCGTGGTGGAGCCAGGAATTTGTGTCTGGCCTGTAGAAACGCCACCACCGCCAGTAGCCGGCTCCCCTAGCGCTGAGACTGGGACTAGGAGGAAAAGGAGCAGGGCCGTAGGGTAAAAGGGTTGAACGGGAAGCGGTGGCGTGCTAGTCGCCGGAGTGGGGTTGGATGTCCGGGAGGTGGCAGCGTCATGCTGCCGTCAACCCGTTCTACACGCAGAACAAAAAAGCACGAGGGGCAGAGGAACGTGAGCGGAACGGCGAAGCCGGGGAAGAGACGACCACGTACAACTCTAGTTTTGGGTTTCAGTGATTTAGTTTTTTCATGGGCTGCTAATGTTTGGCCATGACCTTGAGCCAGAAACAAGAATGTAAAAGATAAGTGGCCGACTACCTAATTGAACACCACCAAGAAAAAGGAAGAAAGCAAAATAAATGTAGGAAGAAATTGATTCATTGCATCACAAAGGAAAGGCTTAGTGAACGCCGATGCCCATCGCGTTCCTCTCGCTCGCGCTCGCCTGGACCCAGCAATCAACCCGGCCCTCCCCTATTTTATTTCCAAAAACCCACCCTTGCATGCGTGTGGGGGCCAGTCCAGCATGCAAGTTCAAATATAGGAAACTACTATTTGGATGACTGATACGGTCAATGCATACTTATTATTTTTTTCCCCTCAAATCATGGGTATGCCAAGGCATAAGGGCCATACCCCTGGCGCCGCCCATGATTTAACAATATTTATGGAGGGCCAAAATCCAGTACAGACACAAGTGAGTGTGAGGTAAGTAGTAGAGAAGAGTATGTGCGAGAAGAAGTTTGCAAGTTTGAAGCCGACGTGCGTGCACACAAAAAATTTAAATACCATGAGTTGGGGATTACAAAGTTTTTCATTTTGCTATTTTTAATGCCGATTTGTTATTTTCTAGAAAACATTTGTATTGGCAATTTTCTTAAGATAACCGCCAGTACAAATATTTAAACCGGCGGATCTCAGTTTGACGCCGATTTTCACTAGCCTCTCTCACTTGCCGTTTTGAAAAACACCAGTAAAAATATGTCGAGAACCGCCACTATAAGACCTCTTCTGTACTAGCTCAATGGAAATGGTAAGCCAAAAGCTCTGCTCATAAGTCACAAGTGCCCATTTGCGTTCAAAAAGTCACAAGTGCCTACCTCTGCCCCGTCATTATAATCTGCTCTCCTCCAATATACATATGGAACAATTATTGTGTTTCAGTCTTTCGTCAGAACGGCAGAATTTATCTCGGCTACGAAACTCCAGTACAAGTTGAAATTTGAAGATTATAGTTTACCCTTTTGTAAACATGTTTTTTTTTTAAAAAAAAGGACGGCAAAAGCTTAATTTGCCGCAGATTTTATTAGACAATATAAAAGAAGAGAACAAAACATAAAGTTCCAAACTTTTTACAACCTTTCTGTACAACTACAGACTACCCTCTCGCTTGTGGAAACAAGTTCAGTTTTCAAAACACGTTTTCAAAATCAGAGAAGTTTGACTTAGTCAAGTGGCGGCACGTCGTACTCCTACTTTATTAGTATATCAGTACTCCAATCGTCAAGTTTCCTCCTTGGACCGGCAGGCGGGAAAATTGACATGCACCATATGCAACACCATTAGTGTGCTACGACGTTGAAAGATATACTCCCCTCGGTCCTAAAATCCAGCATCCACTTAGCCGTCAATCTCCCTTCCTGCAACGAGCAAACAGCCGTGGAAAGGCTATAAGACTATCCATCACCATCATTCCAGTGCCAGTTAATTTCTTGGGATGCATCGATCCCAATACTGAATGACCAAGCAAGTCGATCTTCCATAAATACTGAACCCGCGGATGCGTCCAATGCACCACCGCGGTCGTCAAGAAGAGTCTAGAGATGGCAACACCCTGCCACCGCCGAGCTCACGCATACCCTTGTTACCTCCTCATCCTGCTGCCTATGCTGGCCTGCTGCCTCCTGCGCAGCGGCGTGGTGGCCCAGTCCCGACCAGTAGTCGAGACGGAGCTGCTCCTTCAGATCAAGCACGCGTGGGGCGACCCGCCTGCGCTCGCGGCATGGAATTGGGCCGCGGGCACGCACTGCCGCTGGCCATACGTGTGGTGCGACCCTGCCGGCCACGTCACCGGCCTCGCCCTCGCCAACATCAACCTCACGGGTCCTGTCCCGGATGCCGTTGGAGGACTCTCCAGCCTTTTACACCTCGACCTCTCCAACAACTTCATCGGTGGCGTGTTCCCAACAGTGCTCTACCGCTGCAGATCGCTCCGGTACCTCAACTTGTCCGTCAACCACATCGGAGGGGAGCTGCCTGATGACATCGGCTATGGCCTTGCGGCAAACATGAGGAGGCTGGACCTCAGCGGGAATGCATTCAATGGCACCATTCCTAAGTCTTTGTGTAGGCTTCGGAACCTGCGGTATCTTAGTCTGGATAGCAACGCTATCGTCGATGTTATCCCGGCATCTTTGTCTAGGCTCTGCAACATCAGGTATCTCTTGCTGGATATCGACGGTCTTGTCGGTGCTGTCCCAACATCTTTGTCTAGGTTCAGGAACCTTCTGTTAGATAAAGTAAGATCAATGTAATCCTTTTTTTTTTTTTTTTTTTTTGACAAAGCTGGAGGGGCATGGCGCCCCTACAGTACTTTATTGAAGGCAAAAAGTTTGGTACAAAGCACAACTTACAAATTCAAGAAACAAAGAAAGAAACGAAGAAAACAAAGAAGCAAAGACAAGTTACAATAAATTTTGGATCCATGAATCAAACGCAACTTTGAACTCTGTCTTCACCCTGAGGTTAAAATCCTTAGCTCCTTTGAAAAGATTTCTTTGGCTCTGGCAGGGTTGCAGGAATGCCTTTGAAAATATGGTCTTTTCTCACTGACCAATTGACCAACACATCAAAATTACAGTGATCATGAAGAAGTTGTGGTTGGTTTGAGCTCTGATTGCATCAATTGCTTGGAGGATGTCCATAGGACCCTGAAGATGAACTCCAATTTCGAGCCAGCAAAGGGTGGCAAACTGACATGACAAAAATAGGTGGTGGACTGACTCTTCTTCACTCATGCTGCACAAGGCACAATCATATGATGGAAGGGGCATGTTTTTCCTTTTAAGAATGTTTCTCGTACTTAGCCTGTCATTCATAAGAAGCCAGAAGAAAACCTTATGTTTTGGTTGGCAGCAATTCTTCCACAACCACTTGAAGGCTTGAGGAACCTGACTATGTAATCCTTGTATGTGCAAGGAATGATATACGATGGCTAATTATAGTATTTTTAAATTTACTAGCAAAATATATGTCTATGCGTTGCCACAGAACGTATACTTTATGATATAAGGTCATGCCACTCAAAGTTTTATTCTGCTCCCCGCAGAATATGCACAAGAAGGAGAGTATGCACGAGATGGAGGTGATGGGATCGAATCCCTGTAGCCGCGAAGCGCGCGATTTTCACGTGAAAAATGCTACGAGTTGCGGATTAAAAGTTTTTTTTTTTTTTGCAATTTTGAACGCCAATTTTCCCTCCAATCATCGCCTTATCCGACAACAAGTTTGCTGGAGCCAACCTTGAAGTCTTTGGGTGCTTGGAGAACCTCACAGAATTAGCACTCAGCGACAACAGATTTTTTGGTTAGATACCAGCGAGTATCAGCCGGTTGCCATCGCTGATGAGATTTTCCTTGCCTAGCAACAAGCTTACTGGCACACTCCCGCCAGAGCTCGGGAAGCACTCGCCAGGCTTATATGAGGTTCGGGTTGATGACAACAAGCTCACCGGTGGCATCCCAGAGTGGCTGTGCGCTCAAGGCGCAGGCAATAGAATTTATCACGGATCGGAAGACACTCCAAAGCCCAAATTTCTTGCCATATATACGCCCAGTCAAGGACACAGATTTTTCAGTGCTCTCCTCTGCATTTCTGCTCTGCTCACTCATTAAGTACCTACCCAAAACACGCTGTTGTCTCCAGCACAGCAGCCGTGCGCTGCGGCCAAAGACATGGCAACACCTCACCGCGACCGTGCTTGTTGCTACCTCGTGCCCGTGCTAGTAGCCCAGTACTAGTAACATGCCTCCTCATCCTACACCACCACGTGGCCGTGTAGTAGCGACCGGTGGATAAGGCGGAGCTGCTCCTCCTGATGAAGCGCTCGTTGATCCGATCGTGCTAGCATCACGGACCGTCGGGCACCTCGGGGGCGCACTGCCACTGGCCATAGTCACGAGCCTCACCCTCGTTAGCATCAACATCACGGGCCCCATCTTGGACGCCATTGCAGGACTCTTCAACCTTGCAAAGCTCGACCTCTCCAACAACAGCATCACCGGCATAGTCCCAGATGACATTGACTCCCGCTCCAACTTCGAACACCTCGACCTCTTATTTTTTGCAGAAAAAAAAACACCTCGACCTCTCCAACAAGTACATCTATGGCGCATTCCCAACGGCGCTCTAGGGCTGCGGCTTCCTCCAGTACCTCAACCTGTCTAGGAACAATATCGGTGGAGAGCTTCCCATGACATCGGCTACGACCTTGCAGCGAACTTGAGCACGCTGGTCCATTGTTTCAACACATTTAACGGCAACAACATCCCAACATCTCTGTCCAGGCTTTGAAACCTCCGATTTCTCAAACTTAACTATAACATTATCCCGATAGAGCTAAAGAGTTTGGAGAGATTCTGGTTAGCGTACAACTCATTCGAACCAGGGAAGCTACTAATATCGTTCAAGAATATGACCAAGCTTAGTTTTTTTTTCGAAAGCGTGACTTTGCACATTTTTTGTCTAGGCTCTGCAACATCAGGTATCTCTTGCTGGATATCGACGGTCTTGTCGGTGTTGTCCCAACATCTTTGTCTAGGTTCAGGAACCTTCTGTTAGATAAAGTAAGATCAATGTAATCCTTGTATATGTGCAAGGTATGGTATACGATGGCTCACTATAGTATTTTTAAATTTACTAGCAAAATATGCCTATCACTACCAGAAAACGGAGCTTTGTCGTGGGTGTCCGCCTCATTGCCAAGTGCTATTTATCGGGCACTCGGCAAAGATCTATACCAAGTGCCCACAAGAATACACTCCGCAAAAGAATAGGCACTCGGCAAAGGAGCCCCTCTTTGCCCGAGTGCCTAACGCTGGCACTCGGCAAAGCCTCCCCGCCGTCAGGTCCCCATTGCCGCCATCACCTCTTTGCCAAGTATCCGTGGGCGACACTCGCAAAGAATACAGGCACATGACAGATTTATGCCTTTGCCGAGTGTCACCAGGATACTTTCGGCAAAGAGCCCTCTTTGCCGAGTGTTGAAGGGGACACTCGCAAAGTTTTTTTTTTTTCTTTTGCCCAATTGCCTTCAAACTTTTTCTCCTCTATAAATGTCATATGTCCTACTTCCTGCAAAAGTTTGGTGTATTTTTTTTAATTTATTTGCTATATATAACTAATTAATTGCATTTCAAAGAATTTTTTAATCAGGTGAATTTTGAACTGCAGGACATTCAAACATTTGGAAAAAAATGAGTACAAAATTGATATTCATGTTACTCAACCCAATTTAAGGCTCTACATATGATATGATTAGGGTTTTCAAACATCTCGTTTCGAAACACGACCACAAGCATATGGTTGATTCAATCAATGCACCATACTTCACTAGTACAGAATCGACATTTATTCCCCGGCTCGTTAGGGCCTTTAGTCGCGGTTCTACAACCGGGACTACGGGTTGGGGAGTAAAAAGTATTGCAACCGGGGACTAGAGGGGGGCTTTACTCGGTTGGGGGTACCAACCCGGGAGTAAAACCTCCGCTGAGCCACGTGGCCTGGCGGATTTTTTTACTCCCGGTTGGTACCCAACCGAGTAAAGGGTTTTTTTTTTTCCAATTGCGTGTCATTTGTTAATTTTAATCCCTAATAACATTTGAATGATGCTTATTAATTTGTAATCTATATATATAATATATTAAAGCACACATATATATATATATATTAAAGCACACATATTTATATATTAAAGCACACACAAATATATATTACACATTAGTGATTGTTCAAGTACAAATATATATAAGTTGTTCATACATGTCTCGATTACATATTAAGATAATACTACATGTCCCGATTACACAGCAGAGGATCCTTTGGTAGCCATTTGTCATTGGTGTCGTTGTAGAACTCGCCCGGAAGGCTCTAGGATCCGGGTGTTAATAAATCCGGCAATAGACTCTTGCATGGCTTCAAGATGCGTGTCTTTTAATGTTTTCTCCATTAACCTCCTCGTCTGCAATTAGAGTAAAATAAAAAGTATTAGTATATATAAGATATGATTAGTTATATAAATAACGACGTCAATAACAACAGACTTTGATGTACATACGCACTGTTCATGCTCGGTGTAATTGGTGGAATTTATCCCGATATTCTCGCAACAATATAATCCACAATGATTGCTCCCCCGTGGTTGTTGTAGACCCCACTTTAAGATAAAAAAAAAGAGTCATTTGTCATATATATGAAGCAATATAGGGACTTGAATTAATGTCACTATATATACAAGTACATACTTGGGAATAGTTGAACATTCGGTTGCGATGTGCACGATCGGTCATGTTATGTTCATGTTTTATCTCTCGCCCAAACCCCGCACAATAGAACAAAAACCTAAACTATTAATTAACACATAAGCAAATGGTTTGAAATTCTTGAGTATATATAAAATTGACGAGGTTTATGCAATTACCCCTGAATTATTTCGATCATATCTTCGCATACCACTCGGGGCCATCGCAATGAGTCAAAGATTGTGAGGTGACTTCTTGGTTGCTCGATGTGAAACAATATCCAGTGTCCACTGCATGTGTAAACGGTTGAGCTAGCTAGAAAAAAGGTTATTATGAAGAACATGATCGTCAATGTTAGGAACACTCACTTGAATCCGTATGGGAACATTACTACCCTCTTGTCGGTGCGGTGTAGCTCGAGGAACATCTTTATATTTTTCTCGGTGTCAACTTTCAAACCATGTATTGATTTTGGGTTTTTGTGCACGATATAAGGATCAATGTATCCAATATCGAAGACGCTCCTTGATTCGAAAAATGTTGAATCCAAGATCTACATATATGGTCGAAAGAGCATATGGTATTAGACACATACATATATTATCGGGACATATTGACGTACTAGTAAACAGAGAAAGAATCACTTACAAACAATAAATGCCGAGGATGCTTTTTGTCGAGGGAGGTCCGTGGAATAGTTGGTGCAATTCACAAAAAATCAACCCACGGGGACGTCATCGCCCTTTCCCCATTGGTTTCTTAGTCCGACACCAAATTTGTCTTGTCCTTTTGCACACAAGTCTAGGTACTTCCCTGTTTAGCTCATACATTTGAGTACCCAGGCTAGCACATCTATCGGGATCCCATAGACTCGCCCAATTGAAAGGTTCTATATTGGTCATCATCTATTGTTGCCTCTCAAAGATCACTCTGTTCATGTCGATACCACTAGCAAAATAGTACTCTAAAAGCTCACCGGTACTAACTGATGCACCAGAAGGAAACTTTGTGTACTCTGTGTTCGAACCGTATTGATCGAACACTTCACCGGAAAGTGGTCGTGACGTATCTCCAAGTTGTGGAACACTACTTTGACTCTTCTTCCTTCTCTTTGGGTCAACTTCCTTGAATAGAGTGCGGTCAAAGTCAAAGTGGTGAGGGCTTGCTTGAATCCTTATCTTTCTTTTTCCTAGCTTCTATTTTCCGTCTAAGCACGTTTTGAGGTAGGTAGGTCTTGAGCTCCGCCGCCGCCGCCTCCGCCGCCTTCTTCGAACACACCGACTTGAAGAATTTTTGTTTATTTCTTTGACATTAGCGTCCAATTCCTCCTTACTCATTTCACTGAGGGGCAATTTCTTGGGAATGAGCTTTTCGTTTATTGGTCAATAGTTTCTTACAATGCCGCTGCGAAGGCTTGCGTGCCTTTGTTGCCTTCTTAGTTGCCTTTGTCACGGGAGGAGGCATTGCGATCGCGTTGGCGGCGGTGATCGCACCTTTGCCGGCGCCCGGTGGCGGCCCCGGGAGGTGGTGGTGGTGGTGGGGGCGTGGCGACGCTTTTGGAGATGCGGCGGGGGGATGCCGTCGTGTCTTCTCTTGGGCCATCGTAACCACCGCCCGGACTACTACGATCCTCCGGGGAGCCATCCTTTCCACCGGGTTGTGATAACTCAGAGGCAGTCTGCGGCATCGGCATCCGGGAATAACAATGTACCGTTTACACCATGCAATAAATTGCTTCTCAACGTCTCCTAGTTTTGTATCCCCGTCACCTCTTTCAATTTCAAGATCCACGTCGGCGTAACCTTCAACCACTTTATCCACCGAGACGGCAGCAAATCCCGGTGGTATTACTGTGCCGTGAAGTCTTGGTGTCTTGGTACGGTCAATCGGACTAACAACCGCAATGGCCACCTTCACCGTCATCGCCACCCTCCTTTGGGATGTGCAGCTCGCATGGTGTCAACTTCTCGGTGATGTCATCCTGAGGGAAGCGCAGGTCCGTGTCAACAAGACTTGGTTGTTGTGTGGAAGCACAAACGCTTCTCACTTGATCGAGTGGCTACCGAGCTGCGGTGGTGCACCGAAGCAGCTCATTCAATTGTAGCTGGACTTGCCTTTTGATTTCTTCTTGCATTTTTCCTTGCATTTCTTCTTCCTTTTGCTTCACCGCATTAACAAAGATATTGCTCCAACATGCGCATGTGCTCTAACTCAAGCTCCTTCCTTCTCTCGGTGGGTTCTATAGGTACCGATGTCATCCGGGAAACCAAACTTCCACAGAACGGCCCCTTTGCCTCTTGTTCGACCCGGTGTGCTCAGCGGTCCCAATGGCATATGTAAGTTCATCTCTCTCTCTATTGGGCCTGAACAAGCCCAGCATTTTTCGCTTGAAGAATGTCCATCAATCTTTTGTTGCCTTCTCAAGTTTTTGCCATGAATTACCTTGCCGGTCTCTCGGGCACAATTGTCCCCCATGACCCGAAACCCCACCGCTAGTGCGTTCAGGCCGGTTGAGTGTTTACGGTGTGATCCCCTTGCCGAGAAGGTCCTCTTCGTTTTTCTCCACTTAGGAATGGAACTTGCATAGCCACGGACCCTAAGCGGTGGTGGTACTCCTTTTTTGGCATTTTGTTGGTTCTTTCTCGAAAGTTCCATTGCCTCCTCTCAAGTCTTGTACTCCACAAATTCGTCCCAATACGGTCTCGCTTGGCAATCGGGCTGGAACTAACCAATTTGGAGTCAGGTTCTTCTTGACATATTTGGTGTACAAATCCTTCTTCCAGGACCACAATTGTTTGGCCATTAGCTGCATACTCCATTTATAAACTCTAGCCACCAAATCATCATGGGTGATGACATCGTGATACTTATCTCGTGTCAAACGAGAATTTCAATTCAACCTCTTGCCGTGATTATAGCTTTGTCGCAAAGATCGAGACGTAACTAATATGAGGTGCACTCTTCCTCTTCTTCCATAGCCGACATGTGATTGGGATCCTTTCCCTTACAAAGGTACCCATTGGTACGTATATATTTTGGCATGTTCTCCTTGCACTTGTCCTCTTCCAACATGGAACTCGAGATGATATATCGGCCGTCCAACGGCTTAATGGGCCCTCGAGTTGTCTTACTATTGGCAATAGTTGACGTTGATGCGTATACGCTGATATACAAAGACATTTCAAATAAGAAGAAAATATTATATATAGATATATATATATACATATATATATATATATATATATATATATTAATTCATACATAATGAACACATATATACCTCCTCGTCATAAGTAACGCTCGGGTTGTTCGCACAAAATCCATTAAGTATTCCATTAAGTATGGTCGACATACGCATCTTCCATTTCATTATTATTATCATCGTCCAACTTGATCATTGCCACC
This sequence comes from Hyparrhenia diplandra, assembly GCA_015847255.1. Classification (NCBI taxonomy): domain Eukaryota; kingdom Viridiplantae; phylum Streptophyta; class Magnoliopsida; order Poales; family Poaceae; genus Hyparrhenia; species Hyparrhenia diplandra. The sequence continues at coordinate 70,559 of JADLZK010003830.1, forward strand.
ACCGTGGATAATATTCATCATTAATTCTTCATCGTCCATGTTGATGTTGTCTCTTGGATCGCCATCTATCCCGAAAAACAAAAACATACTAAGTTTTTTATTTTACATGTTACGATGTACATCGGAACACGTTTGACGTCGCCGAAACCCAAACACATGGATTCCTCGGGAAGTAAGTTTTTTAGTTTAGTTCGCCGCCGAGAACCCGGACACGTGCATTCGTCGAACAAGTAAGTTTTGATTATAGTTCTTCGCCGGAAACCCTAACACGTGCATTCGTTTAAAAAACTAAGTTTCAATTTTACATGTTACATTGAAGTCTTTGTACATGGATCGGAAAACGCCCGACGACGTCCTCAAAACCCTAACACATGCATTCATTGAAAAGTATAGTTCATCATCGCCGGAAACCCTAACACATGGATTCGCTCGGGAAGTAAGTTTTTAGTTTAGTTCGTCGCCGAGAACCCGGACACGTGCATTCGCCGAAAAGTAAGTTTTGATTTTTAGTTCTTCGTCGGAAACCCTAACACGTGCATTCATCGAAAAAGTATAGTTCATCATCGTCGGAAACCCTAACACACATTCGCAAAAATCTAAAGTCATAGGAAACCCGAACACACATTCGCGAAAAAATCTAAAGTCGTCGGAAACCCTAACACGGTTTTACCATTGTTTACAATTCTCATACAATCATATACAAAAATCTCAATTTATTTTTACAACATTTTTTTAGATTTACAGCATTTGTTTTTAAAATTTTCTTGGATTTTTTTCTAGCTTGGCGGCCGGGCGCAACGGCGCAGGGGTCAGCGGTGCCCGGCGGAGGCGGCGTCGGGCGTCGTGGAGCCGGTAGAGGCGGAGGCGCGCCGTCGAGGAAGGGCCGGGCCGCGGGATCTCAAAGCGGAGGCGGGGCTGGGCGAGGGACGCCGGGCGGCGGTCGCGACGAGAGGCCGGGCCGGCGCTGAGGAGGGGCCGGGTAGCGCTGATGGCGGCGCTGGTCGGGACGCGCGCACGGCGCTGACGAGGTGCCGGAGGCGGGCGCGGGCGGGCGACGGTGACTTCGCTGAAGTGGAGGCGGCGCCGGCGACGTGGATGGCGCATGGAGGCGCCGCGGCCGAGCCGAACGACGACGGCGCGCTGGAGGCGCGCGGGCGGACGACGGGCGCCGCGAAGTCGACGCTGGGAGGGCGCTACGCCGGACGACGACGCATGGGCGCCGGGCGAGACGACGACGGAGACGATGAAGGCGACGCCGACGATCGATCTGGATCGGGCGGAGGGGCGGAGGAAGGAGGGGAACAGCGCCCGAGTTATATATCGGGGACTTTACTCCCGGCCCCTCCCCAACCGAGTAGATGCCCTTTACTCCGGGCCCTGCATAACCGGAGTAGAAGTCCTCATTCTTTACTCGCCACGGCCCGGGAGTAAGGTGCACCTTTACTCCCGGGCGTGTGAGTGCGGCCAGGGAGTAAAGGTGAAATTTTTCACATCTCCGCCACCGTTTCATTCTTTTTTTTTTTTACATTTTCTTTTCATTTATTCACTACAATTCATTTTAATATAGCAAATTACATAGCAATTTTAAAACTTTTGAAAAATAGAATTTAACTACACATTGTTTTACTCCACACTATAAAAATATGTAACCTAAAATTTTTTACCTTTTTCTATTGACTAGCTATGATAATGTAGTTAATAATCAATAATTCATTAATGCAAAATTGTTGCCATTAAATAAAATAATTAAATATAATGTATTTTGACGGGAACATTATTTTTACATTATCTGTGCGTAAAAATTCTGACATTACTTGTTTTTTAAAAAGAATATTCGTAGTATTGTCAAACATTGTCAAATGGAACAAACTAATAAAGATGTTCGGTCATAATTATTATATATAGGGTTGTCTCAAAATACGATATTAAACAAACACTAAATTAAGTTGGCTTCTATCTTGTCCATGGAGTGTCTTCTTCATTGAGTAAGATGGAGGGATCCTTGCTCACTTTGAAAGGCACAATTCTGATTTGCTTCTCATAATCTTCGACATGTCCGACTTGTCCTCAATTCCTACGATGTTTGATTTACTGGAAGAACTATGTGGCGCTGGGCTCATCATTTGTTGGCTCCTTGTTGTTTTTCCCTTTCTTAGGTTTTGTAGCCATGTCTTTGACATAGAATACCCGACTTACATCTTTGGCGAGGACAAATGGTTCTTCTTTATAATCGTGGTTTTTAGATCCTTTGTTGTCGATCCATAATCTGGGTCAATTTGCTAAAGCCCCGCTTCGGTCAACTTCACCCACGGCACTTAAACAAAGGGACCATGAAATTACCTCCATAGTCTAGTTCCCATATGTCCTCTATGCAGCCATAAAATGTTTCCTTCACCCCATTTGGGTCTTCGGCATCTATTCGAACACCACTTGTTTTGGTTCGTGCTCCTTTTATCTGGGATCTTGTGTGTAAAATGTGCTACCATTTATTTCATATCCTTTGTATGTGAGGACATGCCACGATGGTTGTGCGACCAACCTATATAGCTGCTTCGGAAGACTCGATCACCTTGACATTTTTTTTTTTCAACCGGTAGATAAAACTTGACAAGTGCTCACGCCTAATAGAATCCTCATCCATGTCGGGAAACTTTGATCGTATTAGCTCCTTATGTTATGCGATATACGGACACACCAAAGTCTTTGTTTTTTGCGTAAGCGTGTATTGTGCTTTATCGAAATTATTATCCTCCATACTTGATATATGTTCTCTTTCCTAGTGTTCTCTTTCCTAGTGTCCCCTTTCCACTTAGCCTTCCCTCATGTCGCGATTCGGGGACACCAATTGGGTCAAGGTCGGGAATAAAGTCAACCAGAACTCAATGACCTCCTCGTTCCGTAGCCCTCGGCGATGCTTCCCTCTGGGCGAGCCCGGTTGTGAACATATTTCTTCAAGATTCCCATGAACCTCTCAAAAGGGAACATGTTGTGTAGGAACACGGGACCGAGAATAGCAATCTCTTTGACTAGGTGAACTAGGAGGTGTGTCATGATATTAAAGAAGGAGGGAGGGAACACCAACTCAAAGCCGACAAGACACTGAACCACATCATTCTGTAGCTTAGTTAATTCCTGCGGATCGATTGCCTTCTGAGATATTTCATTGAGAAATGCACATAGCTTCACGAGCAACGAGGCGTGCTTTGGGAGGTAGAATCCTCTTAGCGCAAGCGGAAGCAAGCTGCGTCATGAGCACGTGGCAATCATGGGACTTTAAGTGTTGAAATTTCTTCTCTGGCACATTTATTAATCGCTTTATATTTGAGGAGAATCCAGATGGTACCTTGATGCTGTTTAGGCATTCAAACATGCTTTCCTTCTCTTCTTTGGTAAGACTAAAGCTAGCAGGGCCTAAGTATTGGCGTCCATCATCGTCCGATCGCGCTTCAGGTGTGTCCTTATGCTTCCCGTACACACCCATGAAGCCTAGCAGGTTGACACAAAGATTCTTTGTTAGGTGCATCACGTCAATTGCACTGCGAACCTCTAGGACTTGCCAATAGGGTAGCTCCCAAAATATTGACTTCTTCTTCCACATGGGTGCGTGACCTTCATCGTCGTTTGGAACAGGTATGCTGCCAGGTCCCTTCCCAAACACTACTTTGACATCGTTGACCATCTCGATTACATCGACCCGGTCCGGTTTGCGAGGCTTGGCATTGTGGTCTGCGGTACCGTTGAAATGTTTGCCTTTCTTTCTTAACACGTGACTCTTGGGAAGAAATCGACGGTAGCCAGGGTACACGACCTTTCGACAGTTTTTCAAAAAAATACCCTTACAATCCGTGAAACAGTGCGTGCAAGCATTATATCCCTTGTTTGACTGTCCTGATATATTACTTAGAGCCGGCCAATCGTTGATTGTTACAAACAACAGAGCGCGCAAGTCAAAGTGTTCCTGTTTGTACTCATCCCACATACGTACACCTGGTTTATTCCACAAAAGAAGAAGCTCGTCAACTAGTGGCCTCAGGTACACATCGATGTCGTTTCCAGGCTGCTTCGGGCCTTGGATGAGTATCGGCATCATAATGAATTTCCGCTTCATGCATATCCAGGGGGGAAGATTGTAGATAGACGCAGTAACGGGCAGGTGCTATGGCTCTTGCTCGATCCCGAAGGGGTTAAAACCATCCGTGCTTTAAGGCAAACCTCACGTTTCTTGCATCATCTGCAAAATCCTTGAATTCTGAATCGATTGCTCTCCACTGTGACCCATCAGCAGGGTGTCTCAACTTGCCGTCTATCTTACGGTCTTCTTTATGCCATCGCATCAACTTTGCATGGTCCTTGTTTCTGAACAAACGTTTCAGGCGTGGTATTATCGGAGCGTACCACATAACCTTAGCGAGGGATTTTCAACCTAGGCCTTTCGCCCTCAACATCACCGGGATCGATCTCGCTTTGATCTTATACCGTGATGCATGACATGTCGGACATTCATCCAACTTCTCGTTATCCTCGCCATAGTACAGGAAACAATCATTAGGACATGCATGAATCTTTTTGATTGTTAATCCCAAAGGACATACAACCTTCTTTGCTTCGTACGTGGTGGCAGGCAACTCATTGTCCTTCGGAAGCATCTTCTTTTGGATAGTCAATAAGCGGGCTAAACGCATTGTCGAAACACCATTCTTCGCCTTCCACCGCTGCAGCAATTCTAGTGTGGTACCCAACTTTTTACGCCTTTGAATCACAGCTTGGGTACAACAACTTCTTGTGGTCCTCTAGCATGTGCTCAAACTTCTTCTTCTCCTTTTTTTTTTTCGCATTCATTCGTGCTTCACGAATAGCCGATCAAGCCGGCCATCGGTAGGCTCATCTCTCCCTGGCACCGGTGCCTCCTCTGCATCTTCCTCCATTGCAATATTTTCTATGACATCACCAAATTCAGCATATTCAGCAATAATATTGTCGTCGTCCCCTCCTTCGTCTTCACCTTCTTCCATTGGGACACCGGTCTCTCCGTGCTTGGTCCAACAAACATAGTTGGGCATGAATCGACTTATACGGTGTAAATGAAGGATATGTGATTTGGAAAACTCTCTCTTATTCCTGCACAAGGCACATGGGCAGCACATAAAACCGTTTTCGCTTGTTTGCTTGGGCCGCACATAGGAACTCATGCACCCCACGTCTGTACTCATCGTCGCGTCGATCTACGTTGTACATCCAATTTCGCTTCATCTGTAATTTTTTAACATAATCATCGTATGAAAAAAGTAAACACCACATACATTTGAGTAAATACACAACATGCATGAATAGTACATTTTATTATTTCAGGACGGGTAGCCTACGGCTTTTGTTTGCTCGCATACAACAAACTCCACTAAAGCGAGAAAGAAGAACAAGACATTAATTAAAGCGAGAACATCCTTCGTAGGGCACGAAGCAATGAACCTAAGAAACTAATATTTTTCGCACGGAATCTCATGAATCTCCATTGCTACACCTTCGTCATTGTTATTTGGAATATTTGCACCATGGTAGGCCGCCAAAGCTTCAGCTTCGTGTTGTATTTTTTGTAACAATTTCGAGTGGTAGCGATGGACTGAGCATGGCAATCCGGCCAGGTTCGATAGATCCACGGTATGCGCCCAACATGCACTACGTACCATGCCATGTTTCCTACATATGTCATTAAATTAAATTGATTTCTAATTTAGCCTACAAATTAATGATTTACACAATTTGGTAAATTAAGTTAACTTCCTCATTTTTCTAATCAAAAGAAAATTACATAAACAACTATATTTATATAAAGTGCAAAAACATGAAATAAATGATGAAAATGAGGGGGAGTGAAATTGCCGAACCTTTATTCGGTTTGGTTGGGGAAACCGGAGTAAAGGGGGTTGAGCAGTTTTTGTGGGAAGAAAATGCGTTGAAAATTCAAGACGGGGCGGGTGTATTTATAGGGGGAATATTATTCCGGTCGGTGGCTAAACCCAGGGAGTAAAGCTCGAGCTTTACTTCCCGGTTGTCGCTCTAACCGGGATTAGAGGTCCTGCCTAGGGGGGCGGCGCGGCGCTTTACTCCCGGCTGGGAATTAGAACCGGGAGTAAAGATACATTTACTCGGGTAAATTTCCACCAGGAGTAAACGCCATTTTGGCCTCGAGACTAAAAGTCAGTTCAGTAGTAGTGCTTATTAAATGTTTTCCTCAAATCATGAGTATCCCCGCATTCGTGAAGCGCATGATTTTCGCACAAAAATACCGTGAGTTGCATATTGAAAAGTTTTCTTTTTGCTATTTTTAATGTCGATTTGTTTTTTTTTCTAGAGAAACATTTGTATTGGTGGTTTTCTTAAAATAACCGGCAGTACAAATATTTATACCGGCGGATCTCAGTTTGACGCCGATTTTCAGTGGCCTCTCTCACTTGTGGTTTTGAAAACACTCATAAACTCATAAGTCACAAGTGCCCATTGCGTCCAAAAAGTCACAAGTGCCCACCTCTGCCCCGTTATTATCTGCTCTCCTAAAATAAATATGGAACAACTATATATTGTGTTTCAGTCTTTCGTCACAATGGCAGAATTTATCACGGATCCAAAACTCCAGTACTAGCTAGTTGAAGTTTGAAGATTATACTTTACCCTTTTGTATGTTTTCAAAATCAGAGAAGTTTGACTTAGTTAAGTGGCGGTACCTCGTAGTCCTACTATAGTATCAGTACCAGCTAACTTTGAAAGAAGTTTAGTTCACACACACTAAATCAGATTCCCTAGCTACATGCTCTTTCTGTAGACTAACAATTGATATATATCTGACTTGATCAAAAGGCGGGTACGCAAGTTAGCTGGTACGCACCATGGCAATTGGCAACAAAGGGAAGGACAGTTGATTCATGATTGATTTCGGTCTCCGTTGATCGTCTTAAAAGTTATATATGACTACCGAAAAGTGGCTCCATTTGTCAAATTTCCTTCAAAATCATCACCACTACAACGGCGCCACTCCTCCAATCGTCAAGTTTCCTCCTTGGACCGGCAGAGGGGAAAATTGCCATGCACCATGCAACACTATAATGTGCTGCTACGTTGAAAGATATAGTCACCAACCACCAAGCAAGTGGATCTCCCTCTAGTCTCCTGTGTGATTGCTCAAAAGATTATTATCTTCCATAAATACTGAACCCGCGAATGCGTCCAATGCACCACCGCGGTCATCAAGAAGAGCTAGAGATGGCAACAGCGTGCCAGTGCCGAGCTCACGCATACCCTTGTTACCTCCTCATCCTGCTGCCTATGATAGCCCACTTCCTCCTGCACCGCACGGTGGCACATCAATCCTGACTGGCGGGCGAGGCGGAGCTGCTCCTCCAGATGAAGCACGCGTGGGGAAACCCGCCTGTCCTCGCGGCATGGGAATTGGAGCGCCGCCACCTCGGCCGCGGGCGCGCACTGCCTCTGGCCATATGTGCTGTGTGACTCGGCCAGCCGCGTCATCAGCCTCACCCTCACCAGCATCAACATCACGGGGCACGTTCCAGACGCCGTTGGCGGCCTCACCAGCCTCCAAGGCCTCGACCTGTCCAACAACTTCATCTCTGGCGCGTTCCCGTCGGCGCTCTACCGCTGCGGCTCACTCCAATACCTCAACCTGTCCTACAACAACATCGGAGGGAGCTCCCCATAACATCGGCCACGGCCTTGCAGCGAACTTGAGCACGCTGGTCCTCGGTTCTAACATGTTTAGTGGCAGCATCCCGACATCTGTGTCAAGGCTCCGAAACCTCCGGCATCTCGAGCTGGACAACAATGGCCTCACAAGCATTATCCCGACAGAGCTTGGCGAGTTGAGAAGTCTCGAGACATTGTGGTTGGCGTACAACTCGTTCGACCCAGGGAAGCTACCAACATCATTCAAGAACATGACCAAGCTAGTCAGCCTATGGGCTGCCGGATGTGGCCTCATCGGCAACTTCCCGAGCTATGTGGTGAATATGACAGAGTTGAAGTTTCTGAACCTTTTAGAAAACTCGTTGACCGGAAGCTTACCTCCTGAGGTTTGGAGCCTCAAGAAGCTTCAATACTTAATTGTTGCCACAAACAACCTCACCGGACACCTAGTGGTTGATGGTTTTGCTGTGAGAACGTTGAGAGTCATCACGTTATCCGGCAACAAGCTTGCTGGAGACATCCCCAAAGTCTTTGGGCGATTGGAGAACCTCAAAACTTTAATGCTTAGAAATAACAACTTCTCTGGTACACTCCCGCTAGAGCTCGGGAAGCACTCGCCAGACTTATCTGTTGTTTTGGTTGGTGACAACAAGCTCACTGGTGGCATCCCAGAGTGGCTGTGTGGTCAAGGCAAGCTTTGGTATTTCAATGCCCCAAACAATCAATTGAACGGCTCCATCCCAGAAGGTCTCGCGCGATGTGTCACGCTCGTGCGTCTAGACCTGAATAGTAACCAACTCTCTGGAGAGATACCAGAAATTTTGGGCTATGGTATGCCATGGTTGCAAGTTCTAGACCTTGGCAGTAACCAACTCTCAGGAGAGATACCAACAAATTTGATCTACAACGCGCCATCGCTACAGAGGCTAGCAAACAACAAACTCTCCGGAAGAATATGTTAAGTTAATCTGCAGGGAGCAAACTCTCTGGACTTATATATTATAAGTGTCTTTCCATCCAGGATTGATATTTTACATGCATTTTAGAGGTCAACAACCATAAGCAATGTCTTCCTTTCTAGAGAAACTCCGGTGTCCTAAAACAATAACACTGCATGGCATTAATCAGCTCTTGCTGTACTGCAGAAGTTCGGCTTTTGCAGGAGTTCTGAGCCAGTAATTGGAGGAAGGTTGATATACATCCGCCAAGACATGGCACAAATCATATTATATGTTAATTGGTGTAACTACTACAGTATAAATTGTGACATGCATCCCAAGTATCTCTTACATCTATATAATTGCTACTTTCTAGAGAAACTCAGGTTTCCTAAAACATAAACAACACCTGTCGGTTTGGGCCGCTGGTTACATGGGCCCGATCAATACATACATCTATCTACAGTTTGCCTTTGCCACGGGAAAGAGAAAGTTGTGTAATATATATTAGAGAAGGAGAACAAAACCATCCGTTCGTAGGCTTGAGTTTGTTCCCAGACTCTGTCTCGATGGAAGTGATATCGGTAAGCTGAGCATACACGTAGGCTTGAAAATTCTGCATATTGCTCACAAGTGCCTACCACTGCTCGGTCAATTTCTACTCTGCTCCGGTGTACAATAGAAATTGTCGGATCGGAGTTCGTAGGTTCCGTATGATTTTTTTAAAAGAGGTAAAGGTTGTGTGAACCCTGCCGTGGATTCATTGAAAGAGCGGCTTATATAAAGTGCAAAAGAAAAGTGCACGGAGACTCTGAAGCTTTACACAGAATTAGGCAAGTCAAAGTCAAGCCAAGTCAACTTCGCTTTTATTAGGTTCCAGACGAGCTGGCGTGCTTTTACTGAAACTAAATAATGAGATGCTTGGGTTTGTGAAATGAGGCACAGCCTATATATTATCATCTTACGTTTTTATTTGCTTTACACAATAGAATGAGCTAATGCATTACCGTTTCATTTCTCACATGCTAATTATTAGTACTAATATGAAGAATCAAGTAATTTCTGCTAAATTTGAGTGACATTTCCTCATCTAGAATGGATTGATTCTCCAAATGGAACACTGCATAAATACTTTGACACTTCATTATATTCTACTCAGTATAATAGAAACCAACAATTGTTTGTAAGAACATGACCTTTTGTATCTAATATAATATTAAAACTGGTAAATTATGCTTGCATCCACCAAATGTCTCCCTCAGTCTAGCTAGCTTCCATCCAGTGCTGTCTCATAAACCCACTACAGTTTTTATGAAAGTTTTATTAATGTTTATAATCTATTTAAGAACTAGATGAGAGGTAGTATCCTAAATACTAGGAAAATACACTGTAGTGTTGTAGACGGGCTTACGTGTTATTCCGTGCCATGCCTGTCCAAAACTGTGCAATCCATCGCACTGAGATTGTAAGCACGCGCGGTACGTTGTCCCTCTAGCTATTCGCACTGCCAGCATATGATCCAAGTACTTTTGTGTGGTGACACGCTTTAGTGCATGCCAAAGACCGCGACGTCTCATAAAAACGCTTTAGTCCATCCCTTCATCTAGGGATGGAGATGAAGAGATAGCGAGGACACAGGCTCTTGCTAAGTCGTTGGGAGCCGAGGATGCTGATGGAGGTGCTTGAGAGGTGGAGGGGGATGCGACGGATGGCCAGGTGGAGGGTTCGATGGGGGACGGCGCCCGGGAAGTCCCTCGATATCTTTGTCGGGCTCTTCAAGGAACTAACGCCACCGATCCTGCCGGCGCCGCCTAGGCCGACACTGTAGGCTGCTCGCACTCCTGCACCACACGCGCGCAAGGCCAATAGAGACATGGTGCCCGCTCGATCCAGTACCTACCTGGTGACCAAGCCTTCCTTAGTGTCAGTGGCTCAACGGGCACAACACAAACTGATGAAGGAACTCGGCTTCATTGATGACTCGCAGCAGCAGGCGCCTGATGAGGTGGTGACTGAGTATCTTGATTCGTACACTAACGACCTCCGGAGCAGGCAGTTAGGGCCATCCAGAAGGCGGCGAAACTGGGGAACAAGGAGCTGGCCGGTGTGGATGCTGGCAGGAAAGCGGGCCCCGCGGAGATGGAGGACTGATCAGTCTGCTAAACTGAATGTGTGTTGTTTTGTCAGTTTGCCAATGTAAGCTAGATTAGTGCCAGTGCCGGCCGGTCTTAAACTGGCGGAGTTTAGGCTCTGTTCTCTGTTGTAATACGTCTGTGCAGTTAAGTAGTCACGACCAGCAGGGTAGTCAGCCTGAAGATTGGGCATGGATGTTCATTCAGCTGTGGTCTAAGGGACTTGTTGCTAGGACAATTAGTGAGTAGTCAGCTAAGTTTTAGACCCTAGCTCTGCCGCCGTGCCGGGTAGCGCTACTCGCGCTTGACTGGATGTTCTGCTTTTTCCACTTATTATAAATCAGCCCGGAAATAGGATATTTCAAAACAAAAAAGACCTTGACGTCACGATCCACCGTAAAAGGCACGGCACAAGTTGTAGCTCTAGTCTCTCCATTGACCGACTATGGGTCTCATGTCCCTCCTTCCAGGTGATTGAAAATGACGGATGCCAAACTTCCTACTTTAGTCAGTGGCATCCTATCAATGGAGCACTGATGATCAGATTATAAAGTACCATACTTAATTAGTAGGACCAAACACACGCTTCAATCGCCCAATTCAAGGCCGTCAAGAGAGAAGCGACAGAGATGGCAACACCAAGCCACCCCTATTGCCTCCTGCTGCCCGTGCTGCACTGCTGCCTCCTGCAGTCTACGGCTGCACCGGTAGACGAGGCAGCGCTGCTCCTCCACATGAAGCATGCGTGGGGCGACCCACCTGTGCTTGCGGCATGGAGCACCAACTCGTCCGCCGGCGTGCACTGCCGCTGGCCATACGTGCGGTGCAACTCATCTGGCCAGGTCATTAGCCTCAACCTCGCCAGCATCAACATCACGGGCCATGTTCCAGACGCAGTTGGCGGCCTCTCCAGCCTCACGGACCTCGACCTCTCCAACAACTACATCTTCGGCGCGTTCCCATCGGCGCTCTACCGGTGCGGCTCACTCCAGTACCTTGACTTGTCTTACAACAACATCGGAGGGGAGCTCCCCCACGACATCGGCCACAGCCTTCCAGCCAACTTGAGCACACTGGTCCTCACTTACAACAACTTCAATGGCAGCATCCCGGCATCTCTGTCTAGGCTCCGAAACCTCCGACATCTCGAGCTAGACGACAATTTCTTCACAGGCACTATCCCGACGGAGCTTGGCGAGCTAAGGAGTCTCGAGACATTGTGGTTGGCATACAACTTGTTCGACCCAGGAAGCTACCATCATCGTTCAAGAACATGACCAAGCTAGTCAGCCTATGGGCTGCAGGATGTGGCCTCATCGGTAACTTCCGGAGCTACGTGATCAATATGACAGAGTTGGAGCTTCTGAACCTTGGAGACAACTCATTGACCGGAAGCGTACCTCATGAGGTTTGGAGCCTCAGGAAGCTTCAATTCTTGATTCTTTTCAGAAACAACCTCACCGGACACCTGGTGGTTGATGGTTTTGCTGCGAGGGGTTGAAGCTCATAGACTTATCCAGCAACAAGCTTTCTGGAGCAATCCCTGAAGTCTTTGGACACTTGGAGAACCTCTCATATTTAATGCTTGGTAACAACAGCTTCTCTGGAACACTCCCGCCAGAGCTCGGGAAGCACTCGCCAGATTTATCTGATGTTTGGGTTGAAGACAACAAGCTCGCCGGTGGCATCCCAGAGTGGTTGTGTGCTGGAGGCAAGCTTCATCATTTCAAAGCCTCAAACAATCACTTGAGCGGCTCCATCCCAGAAGGTCTCGCGCGATGTGCCACTCTGCAAAGACTGTATTTGGCAAACAATAAACTCTCTGGAAGGATATGTTAAGTTAATCTGCTGGAAGGATATGTTAAGTTAATCTGTAGGGGCTAAACATGCGTCTATATATAAAGCGTCTTTCCACCCGACACGAATATTTTACATGCATTTAAATGGTCATCCAAAACCATGGCTTCTCAAAAAAAAAGGGTCTTCCTTTCTAGGGAAACTCAAATTTCCTAACATATTACATATTAGTCTTCATTCCTGGTCTCAAAAGTCTCAAGCATATTATAAACAGCAGTATAAATGGTCTCAACAGTTCAGAGCCAGTAACTGGAGAACGATTGAAGATACATCCACCAAGACATGGCACGTACTAATCATGTTGTTAATTAGTGTTACTACTTACTACGGTATAAATGGTAACAAACCAAAAAATTCTACTCAATTGCTGTCAGTGCGTGTCATCTACCAATTCAAATCAGTTCAACTAGTATTTTCCTTCTTGAGAGTATTAATGTAGGGCCGCAAACAGTAGGCAGCACAAACTTCATTTTGTTCCGCAGTTCTAGCATGCTGCCTATGTTAGCAATGCTGCCATTCGTTTGTGTGTGTGGTTGCATTGCATTGCATCTTGTTTCGTCGTTGTCACTGACTCACTGTTATTCCCTACTGTTTTCTGCAAATAAAGGGAAACAAGGTACAACAGTCGGTGACCGATTACCAGTCTCTCTGAGTCTTCCCTGAGGTGCGCGGTGACCAACATATCAGTCTCCAAGTCTCCCGTGACTGACTCCAGCAGTCGTCTAAAGTCTCCGGTGGTTGTTGGAATTTGCAAATAGTATATCATGGCCTGAAAATTAATGAGTAATGACTCTACTTACCGAAAGCATCCCACACTCCTTTGAGCTTCAGTGTCAACGGTGGTCGTCATGGGCAACACTTGACCGGCCCGAGCCTACGTGTACACTTACCAACATCTCTCCTGCCGCTGCCAATGCGCGTGCTGCCTCTTGCAGCGCACGACACGGTAGTGCAGTCCAAACCGGCAGGCGAGGCCGAGCTACTTCTTGAGATGTAGCGCACTTGGGGCGACCCTCCGCCCAATGCTTAATTGGAGCGCCGCCACCTCGGCCGCGGGCGCTCAATGCCGCTGGCCATACGTGGCCATACGTGTGGTGCAATAAGGCTGGACGCGACACCAGCCTCACCTTCGCCCGCATCTACGTCAAGGGGGCATGTTCGTGCCCATTTACGTTCGAAAAGTCAATATCTGCTCTGCTCCAGTACATAAGGAACAATGACTGTGTTTCAGTATCTTCCGTGACAACGGCTGAACTTATCGCGGCTCGGAAAAACTCCAGTACAAATTGAAGTTTGAAAAATATACTTTACCCTTTTCTACAAACGTTTTCAAAATTAGAGAAGTTTGACTTTGTTAAGTGGCGGTACATCCTACATAGTACATACTCATACTTTAGTATCAGTACCAGCTAACTTTGAAAGAAGTTTAGTTCACACACAGTAAATCAGATTCCCTAGCTACAGCCGCCCGCCACGGTAATGACCACGATTACCATGATCATACCAAGGTGACAGGCGGATGTGCCCGCCATGCAAAATCTAATTGTTTCTGTAGACTAATAATTGATCAAAAGGCGTACGTGTACGATGGAGGCTACGAGTGAGTGCAAGTTAGCTGGTACGCACCATGGCAACAAAGTTGAGGATCGTTGATTCATAACTGATTTCGGTTTCCGTTGACCGTCTTAAAAGTTAGTATATGGCTCCAATTGTCAAATTTCCTTCAAAATCATCACCACGCGCAATGGCACTCCAATCGTCAAGTTTCCTCCTTGGTCCGGCAGGCTGGAAAATTGCCATGCACCATGCAACACCATAGTGTGCTCACTACAAGAAATCTTTCATCTTATGACATTTTGAACGATTTGTAATGTCACAAGTTAGTGTCTATAATGACAACGACCATAGCGCTGCTACGTTGAAAGATATAGTCACCAACGACCAAGGAAGTCGATCTCCCTCTGGTCTCCTGTGTCATTGCTCAAAAGATTATCATCTTCCATAAATACTGAACCCGCAGATACGTCCAATGCATCACCGTGGTCATCAAGAAGAGATAGAGATGGCAACACCGTGCCAGCGCCGAGCTCACGCATACCCTTGTTACCTCCTCATCCTGCTGCCTATGATAGCCTGCTGCCTCCTGCACCGCACGGTGGCACATCAGTCCCGACCGACGACGAGGCGGAGCTGCTCCTCCAGATGAAGCGCGCGTGGGGCAACCCGCCTGTGCTCTGGAATTGGATCGCCGCCACCTCGCATGCGGGTGCGCACTGCCGCTGGCCGTTCGTGTGTGGTGCAACTTGGCCGGACACGTCACCAGCCTTGCCCTCAGCAGCACTCACATCAACGGGCCTGTTCCAGACTCTATATGTGGCCTCTCCAGTCTCACAAGCCTTGACCTCTCCTACAACAACATCTCCGGTCCATTCCCCTCGGCGTTATACTGCTGTGGCTCACTCAAGTACCTCGACTTGTCCTACAACTACATCAGAGGGGAGCTCCCCCATGACATCGGCCACAGCCTTGCAGCGAACTTGAGCACACTGATCCTCAGTTACAACAAGTTCAATGGTAGCATCCCGACATCTCTGTCTAGGCTCCAAAACCTGCGCCGTCTCGAGCTGGACAACAGCAGCCTCACAGGCACTATCCCGATAGAGCTTGGCGAGCTGAGCAGTCTCGAGACACTGTCGTTGGCGCACAACTCATTCGACTCAGGGATGCTACCAACATCGTTCAAGAACATGACCAAGCTAGTCACCCTAGTGGCTGTAGGATGTGGCCTCGTCGGCAACTTCCCAAGCTACGTGGTGAATATGACGGAGCTGGAGTTTCTGAACCTTGGGGACAACTCATTGACCGGAAGCTTACCTCCTGAGGTTTGGAGCCTCAAGAAGCTTCAAGTCTTACTTGTTTTTCGACAACAGCCTCACCGGACACCTAGTGGTTGATGGTTTTGCTGCGAGTGGGTTGAACTTCCTCGATTTATCTAGCAACAAGCTTGCTGGTGCCATCCCTGAAGTCTTTGTGCACTTGGAGAACCTCATAGATTTATGGCTCGATAGCAACAACTTTTCTGGTGAGATACCAGCAAGTATAAGTCGGTTGCCTTCATTGGGACAGATGAACCTGTCTATTAACCGTCTTACCGGCACAATCCCACCGGAGCTCGGTAAGCACTCTCCGGCCTTATTTTATGTTTGGGTTGATAACAATGAGCTCACCGGTGGGATCCCAGAGTGGCTATGCGCCGGAGGCCAGCTCCTAGAATTTAACGCTAGCAGCAACGACTTCAGCGGTTCCATTCCAATAGGTCTCACTCATTGTGCCACTCTACATTCCCTAGACCTAAGCAGTAACAGGCTCACTGGGAGTCTCCCTTACATGATTTCCAGCAACCTTGCGTTTCTAGACATAGGAAACAACCAATTTGTTGGTAGAATCCCATCAGTACCTATTGGTCTCGTGTGGTTCATTGCCGACAACAACCAATTTTCTGGCGACATACCAGCGAATCTGAGTTATGGCATGCCAATGTTGCAGAAGCTAAACCTGCGCAATAACAAACTTTCTGGCAGGATCAGTTAAGCTACTGTGTAGAGACTGAACCTGGCGGTGTGTAAACTACCCGTGCGGAATATGTAATAAATTAAATAGCATGCGCAAGTGTGTATGCATGAATAAGTTATAGTTTTCTTGGAGTTTGTGATAGCTTACAATAGATGTTAGGGCGTCCGCAATGGTAATAGCTAGTACTAGCACTAGCTACGTAGTTGGCTGACGTGGTGGTGAGAGACAACAACAAATACTATTTTATATTGGTGGACCCACATGCTCCTCTCACATGTTATTGGGCTACGTGAAATAGTCTAGCTATTTGCATGTAGCTAATGACTATTCTCTCTCCTACTTTTTCCATGCCACGTCACATCTAGATAGCGAAATAACTAACCATTGGGGACGGCCTTAGTACTACTACTCCCTCCGTTCGAGAAAACAAGCAATTCTAGCACGATTGCCATGTTTTAGTCAACCAAGTTTGACTAATTATAGATAAAAATTATAAATAGTTACAATATTAAACAAATATCATTAAATTGATTACGAGATATATTTTCATAATAAAATAATTTGGAGTCATAAATTTAGATACTATTCGCTAGAAACTTGGTCAAAGGTGAGCTACTTTATGTGGCACACAACCCATAGTTGTAACTTTTCTGGAACAGAGTACTTCGGTTTCAGGGTTTCAGCCTTTTTTTTTTTTTTGGGTTTTGGCAGGCAGGTCTACGTTAAGCCAAAAGTTATATAAAAAAATCCGTTCGCACGCTTGAGTTTATTCCCAAATGAACTCCCGTCTCAATGGAAACGGAATCAGCAAGCTGAGCGCGTACGTATGGAAAGCTGAAAACTCTGAGCCTACCTCCGAACCTTGCCTGGGATCAATATCTGCTCGATCTGCTCTGCTCTGCCGTGCAAAAAGAAGAGCGAACTGACGGAAGCTTTAGAGAAGCAGCAAGTCAAAGTCGGTCACGCCAAGTCAACTCCCCTTTATTAGGTTATAGGGGAGTTGGCGTGCTTTACTGAAACTAAATGAGTTTATGAAATAGAATGAGCTAATGCATTACCACTTCATTTCTCGTACGCTAATGATTAGTAGTACTAATATGAATAATAAAGTAATAACTATACTAAATTTGAAAGATAGATTTATGATTTAAGGTTAGACTAAGGCCAACTGAATTAACAATTTTTGACGAGCACACGACAAAAGTTTTGCTGTATTTCTCTTAGTGAACGAAAACCAAAAGGGAAATTTAATAACAATAACTAATCCAAAAGTTTCGTGTCATGCCGTACTTTAGTCCATGTAAAGACTGTGCTGCTACTAGTAGCATGCCTCCTGCACCACCCCGTGGCCACACTGCCCCAGCCAGTGGACGAGACGCACGGAGCTGCTCCTCCAGTCAGTCCAGATGAAGCACGCGGGGGCAATCCACCCGACTGGGCACGAAAGGTACAGGTACAGCAGGGAGGATTCAAGGAGTCGTGTGTCAGCCGTCGGCGACCGACTGCCACTCTCCGAGTCTCCGTTGATCGGAGGCGTGCGGTGACTGACTTACGACTCTCCAGGTCTGCCGTGACTGACTCCGGTCGTCTCTGAGTCTCCGCTGGTACCTGTAAAATCTGAAGAATAGTTTGGGTTAACGAGACACCTTGCTCTCGGTGCTCGGCTCCATGTTTATATGGATGGGAAAGGCCCCCATCGTGGCTTACAAGTTTGTTACAGATTTGCATGCGGTGGTGATCATCTTGTGCTACAATCTAGGCCTATACAACCGAATCTATCTTGTACAACAAATCATGAACCTAGACGCTACACAACAACGCCACATAATAACCACCACCGGCATGCATTACATCGTGTCAAACAGTTGTTACAAAAGGTGTGCAACCTATACTTCTAACACCCCTCCTCAATCTCAGCCACTATGGAGGTTGAGATTGCGTCTAAACTCAAGCAGCTTAGCTACCGGTAATGCCTTGGTGAAGCCATCCGCCACCTGATCGCCGGTGTTGATAAATCTGATATCAAGTAATCTGCTAGCAACTTGCTCACGCACAAAATGATAATCAATCTCAATATGTTTCGTACGTGCATGAAAAACAGGATTGGTAGAGAGGTACTTAGCGCCCAAGTTGTCACACCAAAGCCGAGCAACTAGAGAGTGAAGAATTTTGAGCTCCCGCAACAACTTTTTGATCCACATCATCTCAGCTGTTGCATTAGCGAGAGCTTTGTATTCAGCCTCTGTACTAGACCGAGACACGGTTGCCTGTTTCCTGGCTGTCCATGACACAAGATTGTTGCCAAAGAACACTGCAAAACCGCCTGTTGATCGCCGATCATCAATGCAACCGGCCCAATCAGCATTAGAAAACGCACTGACAATTGCCGAGGATGATTTGCCAACCCAAGATCCAAAGTCCCTTTGATGTACCGTAGTATCCTTTTAGCTGCAACCCAATGGACTGTGGAAGGAGAATGAAGAAACTGACACACTTTGTTAACAGCAAAACATATGTCAGGTCGAGTTAAGGTGAGGTATTGTAATGCCCCCACTAAACTCCTGTATTTGGTAGAGTCTTCGGCGCAAGAGGGTCACCATCTTTAATACTGAACTTTTGTGTACTAGGTAGTGGAGTATCCACAGGTTTACAGTTAGTCATACCGGACCGAGCAAGAACATCAGAGGCATACCGTTGTTGACTAAGAAGCAAATGGTCACCAGTTCTCTTCTCTTCAAGGCCTAGGAAGTAGTGAAGATTCCCAAGATCCTTAAGAGCAAAGTCCCGTTGCAAGTTTTGCAACAACAGATCAGTTGCCCGAGATGATGAGCTGGCCACAATGATATCATCAACATAGACCAAAACAAACATCACTAGATTACCTTCCCTGAAGTAGAAGAGAGACGTGTTCCGCCTTGGATGGTTTGAACCCCAGCTGAATCAACTTTTCACATAGCTTAGCATACCACGCCCTCGGGGCTTGCTTAAGGCCATAAAGTGCCTTGTTTAATTTACACACATAAGATGGATGAACTCGATTAGAGAAACCAGGTGGTTGGTACATATATACCTCTTCATTGAGATCTCCATGGAGGAAGGCATTTTGTACATAAAGCTGTCGAAGTGACCACCCTTGTGACACCGCAATGGACAAGATGAGTCGGATGGTAGCTGCCTTAACAACAGGACTGAAAGTCTCTTCATAATCTATGCCATATTGTTGCTTGAAGCCTTTTGCAACTAGACGTGCTTTATAGCGATCAATGTTCCCATCAGCTCTTCTCTTGATCTTATAAACCCACTTGCATCCAATTATGTTTTTACCTTTTGGTTTGGGAACCAAACTCCAAGTATTATTCCGGAGTAGAGCTTGAAGTTCTTCATTCATGGCTTGAGTCCAATTCGGATGCTTCAAGGCTTCAGCTACCGTGCTCGGCTCACCACTAGAGACCGTGGACGACATGCCCCACCTGACCGTTCCGTCAGTATAGCTCTTAGGCTTCACAATCCCATGTTGCAGCCGAGTCACAGGTCGTTGGGGTGAGACGACAGGAGGTGTGCCCGTCACGGCCACAGACGTGTCCCCAGCGCCGGTAGCCACAACAGATCCATGGGCAGGATCAGCCTGGCGATCAGCGCCAGGATCACTTTGTGCGGCCACACGCGTAGCTGGAGACGGAGGCAGAGTGGGTGGCGCCGCAGAAGATCCGCCCCCCTCCTGCTGTCAAGTTCGATCCACCCCGACAGATCGTTCAGGGCTGGATCCCGAGATGGATCCGCTCGGTGCAGACCCGACCGTCGCAGGTGAATCTACCTCGATCGTGGTGCTGTCGCCGGGGCGGGAGCACATGCGATGACGACGCTCATCACCGCCGTTTGAGCTCGTTTCTTCACCGTTTGAGCTCGTTTCTTCACTGGATGACACCAGGTTTTGCCCTGCACACATCATAGAACTTTCACAGGCATTAGTAACACCAGGAGACGGGTCATGAAGGTCAATAATCCGTGCACTCCCAAATTGAGAGGAAGAGTCAAGGAGATCATTAGAAAGAAGGGTGAGCTCCTTGCGGAGGCGTGCACCAGCGTTGGGATTAAGGCTAGAAAAGGGAAAGACTCTCTCATCAAAGACTATATCCCTAGAAATATACACCCTGCCTTCTGCCGGATCCAAACACTTGAACCCCTTGTGAGAATTGCTATAGCCCAGGGAACACACAACGTTTGGAACGGAACTGCAGCTTATGATCATTATAAGGACGCAGATGCGGCCAGCATGCACACCCGAAGGTCCTGAGGAAGGAGTAATCTGGAGCATGGCCATATAGTTTCTGAAACGGAGTTTTGTTGCTAAGGACTTTAGTGGGTAGTCTGTTGATGATGAAAACTGCTGCTAGGAAGGCTTCATCCCAGAATTTTAGGGGCATTGAGGCATGAGCTAAGAGGGTGAGTCCCATTTCAACAATATGTCCGTGTTTCCTCTCGGCTGACCCGTTTTGCTGATGGGCATGTGGGCAAGAAATATGGTGTGCAATTCCTATGCGTTGGAAAAACGAGTTTAGGGATCTATACTCTCCACCCCAATCAGTTTGCACTGCTAGAATTTTGGAATTGAATTGACGTTCAACTAGTTGTTGAAAATCAGTAAAGCAACGAAAAACTTCAGACTTGTGCTTTGGCAAATAAATCCATGTGAACTTCGAATAATCATCAATAAATGACACATAGTATGTATAACGACCCACCGATGCGGGAGCACGACCCCAAACATCAGAGAAAATAAGTTCCAAAGGCCTAGATGACATGCTAGTAGACCTAGGATAGGGTAATTGATGACTTTTACCCTGCTGACATGAGTCGCATACATGTTTATTGCCCGAATCTCTAACAAAACTCAAATTGTGTTGACTAAGGACACGATCGACGACTGGAGCTGCAGCATGACCAAGTCGGTGATGCCAGACAGATGTGGATGGCTTGAGCACAGCGAGGGCTTCTTTATTCTTGTGGACACTACACGGCGTGGATTTGACGGGGATAGAGGCCCCCTTCACATGGACCTCTCGAGGAGTGTTCTCCTCGTCTTACGTTCCTTGACAACAAAATGATCAGGGTGAAACTCAAGAAAGGCATGATTGTCTTTGATAAGACGATTAACAGAAACTAGATGTTTGTTGGTGCTAGGAACATGGAGGACATTTTTAAGATGTATTTGGCTGTTGGGAGAGTGCAAAGATGCATGACCGACATGAGCAATCTCCATACCTGTGTTGTTTGCAGCATGCACACGGTTGCCTCCATGGTACTTGTCCCGCACGGTGAGCCTCTCGAGATCACCCGTGATGTGATCTGTCGCTCCACTGTCCATATACCAGTTGGAGTCCACTCCATATGACGAGGTGGTGGCAGATGACACAGACTTCGGCGGCGGGCCATTCACAGAAGAATCAAAACGTTTGAAACAATGATGCGCGGGATGACCCTCCTTACCACAAATTTGGCGGTAGACACCAGGTTGAAAATTCTTTCGGTGGGCCGGGCACCGGATCTCCCACCCCAGCCACCACCACGGAGAACCCCCCGCGGCCTTTGCCGGAGTTGTTGTTGTTGCCGCCACCGGTTCCTCGGAAGGTGTTGTTGCTGCCACCGCCACGCCCTCCACCCTTGTCACCATGTTCACCGACGACATGTTGGTGCCGCCGCCGGATCCCCGGAGTTCGTGGCGCTGCTCCGGGCCAGTGAGTTGAGTACAGCTCCCCCAAGCTGATAGGTTCAACCCGGGCGGAGACTGCCGACACCACAGACTCAAAATCATCTGGCAGCCCACAGAGGATGTAGGAGATGAGTTCGTCGTCTTCCAGTCTTTTGCCCGCGGATGCCATGTCATCCGCCAGGCCCTTCATTTTGGTGAAGTAATCACCGATGGACATAGCACCCTTAGTGCTCGTCGCAAGCGCCATTCTTGTCGTGATGATCCTGGCGCGGCTTTGGGATGCAAACATCCCCTCGATGGTAGCCCACGCGGTGGCCGCCGTTGTCTTCATAGTGACCTGGGAGAGTATCTCCTTCCCCAGATTGGAGAGGAGATACGAGAGGACCGTCTGGTCCTTCGCCATCC
Organism: Hyparrhenia diplandra; assembly: GCA_015847255.1. Taxonomy (NCBI): domain Eukaryota; kingdom Viridiplantae; phylum Streptophyta; class Magnoliopsida; order Poales; family Poaceae; genus Hyparrhenia; species Hyparrhenia diplandra. The sequence goes on from JADLZK010003830.1 coordinate 92,866, forward strand.
ACATCTCGTACTCAGGGTTCTCCACAGGTTCTTCTGGCTTCTCGTCGGCCTTCTCGTCAGGCTTGACTGTGGTCGCCTTGGGCAGGAACATCTCCGACGGCTTGGCAGCTGGATTTATGAACCCAGCAAGCCTTGCCCCCTTGATGGCCGACGTGACTTGAGCTTTCCACAACACATGGTTGCTGCGTGTCAGCTTCTCGCTCGGCGGCGGGGAGGAAGATGTCGAGGAGGACGCAGGAAATGACGCGGAGGATGAGGAAGCAGAAGCCATCACGATCCGTGAGGATTCTGGCTCTTGGTACCATGTAAAATATGAAGAATAGTTTGGGTTAACGAGACACCTTGCTCTCGGTGCTCGGCTCCATGTTTATATGGATGGGAAAGGCCCCCATCGTGGCTTACAAGTTTGTTACAGATTTGCATGCGGTGGTGATCATCTTGTTCTACAATCTAGGCCTATACAACCGAATCTATCTTGTACAACAAATCATGAACCTAGACGCTACACAACAACGCCACATAATAACCACCACCGGCATGCATTACACATCGTGTCAAACAGTTGTTACAAAAGGTGTGCAACCTATACTTCTAACAGTACCGTTGTTAGAAGAATTACTATATCATGCCCTGAAAATGAACCTGCTGAAAGCACCGCAACTCCCTTCTGCATCAACCGAAAATGACACCACATCGGTGCCGAGCCTTCGAATACGCTTACCACCTCCTCCTAACGCTGCCCATGCTAGCCTACTGTCTCCTCCTGCAGTGCGCGGAGGCGCAGTCCCAATCCCCATCCCAAACCCAGCCAGCAGACGAGGCAGAGCTGCTCTTCCAGATGAAGCGCGAATGGGGCGACCCGCCTGTGCTCGCATCTTGGAATCAGAGCGCCGCCGCCTCGGCTGCGGGCGCGTACTGCCGCTGGCCATACGTGCGGTGCGACAAGGCTGGACGCGTGATCAGCCTCGCCCTCGTCAACCTCAACCTCACAGGCCATGTCCCCGACGCCGTTGGAGGCTTCTCCAGCCTTGCAAAGCTCGACCTCTCCGACAATAACATCACCGGCATGTTCCCGACAGCGCTCTACCGCTGCGGCTCACTTCGGTACCTCAACCTGTTCGACAACAACAGCGGAGGGGAGCTCCCCCATGACATCGGCCATGGCCTGGCAGGGAACTTGAGGACGCTGGAGCTCAGTTACAACAAGTTCAATGGCAGCATCCCAGCATCTCTGTCCAGGCTCCGAAACCTCCGGCATCTCTGGCTGCCCTACAATGGCTTCACAGGCACTATCCCGACAGAGCTCGGCGAGTTGAGGAGTCTCAAGACATTGTCGTTGTCGTACAACTCGTTCGACCCAAGGAAGCTACCAACATCGTTCAAGAACATGACCAAGCTAGACACTCTATGGGTTGGGGGATGTGGCCTCATCGGCAACTTCCCGAGCTACGTGGTGAATATGACGGAGTTGGAGGCTCTAAACCTTGGATACAACTCATTGACCGGAAGGGTACCTCGTGAGGTTTGGAGACTCAAGAAGCTTCAATTCTTAATTGTTAGCAATAACAACCTCAATGGACACCTAATGGTTGATGGTTTTGATGGGAGGAGCTTAATCAGAATCTACCTATCCAACAACATGTTTACCCGAGCCATCCCTAAAGTCTTTGGGCGCTTGGAGAACCTCACGGAATTATTGCTCGATAACAACCGCTTCTCTGGTACACTGCTGCCAGAGCTCGGGAAGCACTCGCCAGGCTTATCTGAGGTTCATGTTGGTGACAACATGATCACCGGTGGCATCCCAGAGTGGTTGTGTGCTGGAGGCAAGCTTTAGGATTTCAATGCCTCAAACAATCACTTGAACGGCTCCATCCCAGAAGGTCTCGCACGGTGTGCCACGCTCGAGAGTCTGGACCTGAGTAGTAACCAACTCTCTGGCGAGATACCACTGAATTTGGGCTACGGCATGCCATGGCTGTGGAAACTGAACCTGGCAAACAATAAACTCTCTGGAAAGATCTGTTAATCTGAGGAGACTAAACTTATTACTATATGTAATTAATGTAAAGTGTGTTTTCATCCATCACGGAAATTTTACATGCATCCGAGGTCAATAAGCAATGTCTTCCTTTCCAGAGAGTTAGGTTTCATTCCTCGTCTCAAAAGTCTGAAACATATTATAAACAACATTGCATGGCGCAGGCTGTCATCAGCTTTTACTGGAGTCCAGAACCAGTAACTGAGTGAAGATTGAAGATACATCCGCCAAGACAAGGCATCATGATGTTAATTAGTGTTACTACTACAGTATATAAATTGTGACAGACCAAGAATTCTAAAATGCTGTACTGCAGTGCATGTCATCAACTAAATCAAATCAGTTTCTTCAAAAATGCTATATCAAATCAGTTCCACTACTCTTTTGGTTCTTGTTGGCTGTATTATTAAGGTAAGGCCAAAGCACAAACTCGTTTTGTGCTACATTTTTGTTCCGCTGTTCCTAGTTTAAGCTATCCGGCAAGTGCATGCAATATATTAAGACCTGTTTAGATTCACTAGTTTTTTTTTTTTTTTTGCGGAACTAGATTCACTAGTTTTAATATAGGCTGCTCAAAATTAGCTTGTTAGTAATCCCAATGAAAATAAAATGGTATAGTATTATTTTTAAAATGATGGAGTATTCATTCTCTCCTTTAACTGAAACATCTTTCTCTGTTTTTTTTTATAGAAGGTAATAAGCATATATCAGGGAATTAAAGATTCAGTTCAAAACAGAGGAAGGAAAAATACAAGACTCTGCGTGGGCCCCCAAAAGCAAACTCGAGGGTGTTATAGTATAGCTCTAATGCAAATAAGTGCTGATATTCATTCTTTGGTTGCTTGTGATAACTTAGTGGTTATGCGTTGGAAACAGTCTCCAGTATTTCAACGCTTCAATCAATAACTTGAGTGGCTCAATGCCTATAGACCTTACCCGTTGTGCCACTCTGGAAGAACTTGACACCGGTAACATACCAGCAAATTTAGGCTACGACATACCACTGCTACAGACACTGAACTTGGCTAATAACAAACTCACTGGAAGGATCGGTTAAGTTACTTTACAGTACCTGTTGCTACGAAGACTCTCCACATCAGGATGGATGCTGGAGCAACTGGATGGGCAGCCCGGCGACCAGCACAAATGTTTTCCATGCTTCTCATAGTGGTAGCATAAATAATGACTCCTGTTCAAGAAAAAACCCTAAATTCTCAAAGCATTTGCCCCCTTCGGTGTTTATCCGACCAGCTTCACCTCCTTTGTGCTTGTGCATGGGAGTAATGAGTTGTATATTTTATCTCTCCTCTTAAGATGAACTAGGAGAAGTTGTTTGCTTTGGATTCTGCTTTGGCACAGCAAAGTGGTGCTGTTGAATAGTGCTAGTCCAACATCAATCTGCGATATAAGGTGCGCAGCGGAAAATGACCTAGCTCATTGTACCACGAGCAGAACAGGCCTAACACCTAGGTCCAACGGAGCAACAAATATAAAGGTTTGGGCCTAACTCAACCCAAAAAACTAGCCTGATAGGTGAGGATTGCCCCATCCTATATGTTGTGTGCTCCCCCTCCATCAATTACCGACGTGGGACTAAACCCAACACTTCAGAGTTCACACATCCTGTCGCTCTCTCTATATCGGTCAGGGATGCGAGCAGTGGGAGTAGCCGCCTAAGCCGCGTGCTTGTCTTCCATCTGCATCATCGATCGACCTCTCTGTCCCAGGAACAGGGATGCGAATTACCGCTGTGTTTCAGTATAAGTGACAGTTGCAGAATTCATCACGCTCGGAAGAGTAGAGGCTCCAAGCCTAAATTCCTGGCCATACCTAGAGTCAAGGAAGCATAGAGATTTTTCAGTGCTATACATGCTCTGTTCAGGTACAGCTGCAGAATGGCCGTGTCTTGACCGGGCCAGTTTTATTGTGTTTCAGTCTCCGGTCACAGCTGCAGAATTTGTCACGCCTGAATTTATGGTTTGCTGTCATTAAAAAAAGCCCAAATTACTGGCTACTACTACTAGTAGCATGCCTCCTGCACCACCGCGTGGCCACACAGCCCCGGCCAGTGGACGAGCCTCTCCAGTCCAGATGAGGCAGCGGGGGGCAGGCACGGCCGCACCGCACGGGGCCGCATTGCCGTAATCTTCACTTCAGCCAAGTTATAGCTATCACACCTCTCATCAATTCGTGTGTCAGCCGTCGGTGACTGACTTACAAGTCTCCCGTGACTGACTCCGGTCGTCTCTCATGAGTCTCCGGTGGTACGGTTGTTGGAGGGATTACTATATCATGGCCTGAAAATGACACAACTGGAAGCACCAATCCACCACTCCCTTCTACGTCAACTGAAAATGACACCACCGCGTCGGCGCCAAGCCAATGTGTACGCTTACCACATCCTCCTGCCACTTTCCATGCTAGCCTACTGCCTCCTGCAGTGCACGGCGGCGCAGCCACAATCCCAACCGGCAAGCGAGGTGGAGCTGCTCCTCCAGATGAAGCGCGCGTGGGGCGACCCGCCCGTGCTCGCGTCCTGGAATCGGAGCGACGCCAACTCGGCCGCGGGCGCGCACTGCCACTGGCCATACGTGGGGTGCGACACGGCTGGACGCATTATCAGCCTAGCCCTTGACAGCCTCAACCTCACGGGCCATGTCCCCGACGCCGTTGGAGGCTTCTCCAGCCTTACAAAGCTCGATCTCTCCAACAACAGCATCACCGGCATGTTCCGGACAACGCTCTACCGCTGCCGCTCACTCCGGTACCTCAGCCTGTTCTTGAACAACATCGGTGGCGAGCTCCCCCATGACATCGGCCATGGCCTTGCAACGAACTTGAGCACGCTGCTCCTCGGATTCAACAATTTTAATGGCAGCATACCAGCATCTCTGTCAAGGCTCCGAAACCTCCGTCGTCTCGTGCTGGCCGGCAACGGCTTCACTGGCACTATCCCGACAGAGCTTGGCGAGCTGAGGAGTCTCGAGACCTTGGGTTTGGCGTACAACTTATTCGACCCATGGAAGCTACCAACATGGTTCAAGAACATGACCAAGCTAGTCAGGCTATTTGCTGCACAATGTGGCCTCATCGGCAACTTTCCGAGCTACATGGTGAATATGACAAAATTGGAAGATATTAACCTTTCAAAGAACTCGTTGACTGGAAGCTTACCACTTGAGATTTGGAGCCTCAAGAAGCTTCGGTTTTTAATTCTTTACAGTAACAATCTCACCGGACATCTTGTGGTTGATGGTTTTGCTGCCAGAGGGTTGAATATCATCGACTTATCCAGCAACAATCTTGTTGGAGCTATACCTAAAGTCTTTGGGCGCTTGCAGAACCTCACAGCATTAAAGCTTGATAACAACAGCTTCTCTAGTGAGATACCTGCAAGTATCAGTCGGTTGCCAATGCTGAGCTTGTTGTACTTGCAAAACAACAGGCTTACTGGCACACTCCCACCGAAGCTCGGGAAGCACTCACAAGGCTTATATTTTGTTTCGGTTCATGACAACAAGCTCACCGGTGGTATCCCAGAGTGGCTATGTGCTCAAGGTAGGCTTTTGTATTTCGGTGCCTCAAACAATCACCTCAACGGCTCGATCCCAGAAGGTCTCACGCGATGTGCCACTCTGCAGAGACTGGAGCTGGCAAACAATAAACTCTCTGGAAGGATATGTTAGGTTAATCTACATGCATGGACTAAACATGCGGTTATATATAAAGCGTCTTTCCACCCGGCACGAATATTTTACATGCATTTCAACGGTCATCCGTAAACAAGTCTTCCTTTCTAGAAAAACTCAAATTTCCTAAAATATTAGTTTTCATTCTAGTCTCAAAACATGCAAGGTTCTTGTCACCTTTGTTTTTACGGAGTGGACCGAGTGGTGTCATGCATAACAAAATCACAGGAGCTAGCTGCCACTCTTTCGCTACGGGATAGAAGAATAGCGCTCATGGATGAAGAACATTTGCGAAGTGCGCGATTTTGGCACAAAAATGTCATGAGCTGCGGATTAAAACGTTTATCTTTTTCTATTTCTAATGCCGATTTGTTATTTTCTAGAAAAAACATTTGTATTGGCGGTTTATACTGGCGGATCTCAGTTTGACGCCGATTTTCACTGGCCTCTCTCACTTGCGGTTTTGAAAAACACCTGTAAAACTACGTTGAGAACCGCCACTATAGACCTCTTCACAGTTTTTAAACTCTGTCTCAATGAAATGGTGAGCTAAAAACTCTGCTCATAATTCACATGTGCCCATTTGCGTTCAAAAAGTCACAAGTGCCCACCTCTCTGCCCCGTCATTATCTGCTCTCCTCCAATACATATGGAACAATTATTGTGTTTCCGGTCTTTCATCACAACGGCAGAATTTATCACGGCTCCGAAACTCCAGTACAAGTCGAAGTTTGAAGATTACACTTTACCCTTTTCTAAACACGTTTTCAAAAACAGAGAAGTTTGATTTAATTAGTATCAGTACCAGCTAACTTTTTGAAAGAAGTTTAGTTCACACACAGTAAATCAGATTCCCTAGCTACATGCTGTTTCTGTAGGCTAACAATTGATATATATCTGACTAGATCAGAACACAGGTCCCAGGCTACGATGAGTGAGAGTGCAAGTTGGCTGGTACGCACCATGGCAACAAGGGGACGACCGTTGATTCGTTGATTTGGGTCTCCGTTGATCAAAAGTTATATGACTACCGAAAAGTGGCTCCAATTGTCAAAATTCCTTCAAAATCATCGCCACGCGCAATGACACTCATCCAATCGTTTACCTCCTTGGACCGGCAGGCTTGAAAATTGCCATGCACCATGCAACACCAAGTATGCCACGACGACGTTGAAATATATAGTCCCCTCTGTCCTAAAATCCAGTATATTCACTTATTAGCAGTCAATCTTCCTTCCTGCAACGAGCAAACAGCCGTGGAAAAGGCTATAAGACTCGCCATCATTATTATCTTGCTGTTAATTTCTTGGGATGCATCGATCTCAATATACTGACCGACCAAGCAAGTCTTGCTGAAAAGATATATTATTATCTTCCATAAATACTGAACACGCGGATGCGTCAATGTACCACCGTGGTCGTCAAGAGGAGCTAGAGATGGCAACACTGTGCCAGCGCCGAGCTCACGCATACCCTTGTTACCTCCTCATCCTGCTGCCTCCTGCGCCGCACGGTGGCACATCAGCCCCAACCGACGGGTGAGGCGGAGTTGCTCCTCCAGATGAAGCGCGAGTGGGGCGACCCGCCCGTGCTCACAGCATGGAATTGGAGCTCTGCCACCTTGGCTGTGGGCGCACACTGCCACTGGCCATATGTATGGTGCGACTCGGCTGGCCACGTCATCAGCCTCACCCTCAGCTGGACTGGCATCAGCGGACCAGTTCCAGACGCCGTTGGCAGCCTCTCCAGGCTCACAAGCCTCGACCTCTCCTTCAACAACATCTCCGGCGTGTTCCCGTCGGCGCTATACCGATGTGGCTCACTCCAGTACCTCGACCTGTCGTTGAACAACATCGGTGGAGAGCTCCCCCATGACATCAGCCACAACCTTGCAGGGAACTTGAGAACGCTGGCCCTCAGTTTCAACAAGTTCAATGGTAGCATCCCGACATCTCTATCAAGGATCCAAAACCTCCGGGATCTCGAGCTAGAAGCCAATGGCTTTACAGGCACTATCCCGACAGAGCTTGGCGAGCTGAGAAGTCTCGAGACATTGTGGTTGATGTACAACTCTTTCAACCTAGGAAGCTACCAGCATCGTTCAAGAACATGACCAAGCTAGTCAGCCTAAGGGCCGGGGGATGTGGCCTCATCGGCAACTTCCCGAGCTACATGGTGAATATGACGGAGCTGGAGGATCTGTGCCTTGAGGACAACTCGTTGACCGGAAGCTTACCTCCTAATGTTTGGAGCCTCAAGAAGCTTCGGTTCTTATGTGTTTGCAACAACAGCCTCACCGGACACCTAGTGGTTGATGGCTTTGCTATGATGTCCTTAACCAAAGTGTTTTTATCGGACAACAATTTTGCTGCAGCCATCCCTGAAGTCTTTGGGCACTTGGAGAACCTCACAACATTATGGCTCAATAGCAACAACTTTTCTGCTGAGATACTAGCAAGTATCAACCGGTTGCCTTCATTGGAAGAGATGTACCTATCTAGCAACCATCTTACCGGCACAATCCCACCGGAGCTCGGTAAGCACTCTCCGGTCTTAAGTCGTGTTTCGGTTGATAACAACGAGCTCACTGGTGGAATCCCGGAGTGCTATGCGCCGGAGGCCAGCTCCAATCCTTCATCGCTAGCAGCAATGACTTCAGCGGTTCCATTCAATAGGTCTCGCTCACTGTGCCACTCTGCAGTACCTGGACCTAAGCAGTAACCATTTCTCCAGCGAGATGCCAGAGGCTATGTGGACAGTGATGCAACTTTATTCTGAGGTGAACTTACGAAATAACTGGCTCGCTGGGAGTCTCCCTGACACGATTTCTAGCAACTTTACATCGATAGATATAGGAAACAACCAGTTTGTTGGTAGAATCCCATCGGTAGCTATTGGTCTTGAGTACTTCAGTACCGACAACAACCAATTTTCTGGAGACATACTACCGAATCTGAGCTATGGCATGCCATTGTTGCGGAGGCTAAACCTGCGAAATAACAAACTCTATGGCAGGATCAGTTAATCTACTGTATAGGGACTGGCCGGTGTGTAAACTCCCGTTCGGATTATGTAATAAATTAAATAGCATGAGCAAGTATGTATGCATGAATAAGATATAGTTTTCTTGGAGTTTGTGATAGCCTGCAATAGATGTTAATTAGTACTTCGGTTTCAGGGGGTTTTTTTTTTTTTTTGGCAGGCAGGTCTACGTTAAGCCAAAAGCTATAAAAAAAATCCGTTCAAGACGCTTTTTCGTTTATTCCCAAATAAACTCCGTCTCAGTGGATAACAACAGCTTCAGTGATGTAATAAGTCATAATAAAAGTGGTAATATTTATTTAAAAAAATTGAATAAGACGAGAGGTCAAACACAGTTTATATGAGTCAAAGAATTGCAAGTATTGTGGAACGGAGGGAGTACATATGCATGGAAAGCTTGAAACTCTGAGCCTACCTCTGAACCTTGCCTGGGATCAATATATGCTCTGCTCTGACGTGCAAAAAGATGAGCGCACTGACTGAAGCTTTAGAGAAGCAGCAAGTCAAAGTCGTCACGCCAAGTCAACTTCGCTTTAGTAGAGTTGGCGTGCTTTACTGAAACTAAATGAGTTTATGAAATAGAATGAGCTAATGCATTACCACTCCATTCGTGTGTGGTTGAATTGCATCTTGCTGCGTTAGCAAAATGAACAAGGGTACAGGTACAGCAGGGAGGATTCAAGGAGTCGTGTGTCAGCCGTCGGCGACCGACTGCCACTCTCCGAGTCCCCGTTGAACGGAGGCGTGCGGTGACTGACTTACGAGTCTCCAAGTCACGAGTCTCCAAGTCTGCCGTGACTGACTCCAGTCGTCTCTCAGTCTCCGGTGGTACAGTTGTTGGAAAGATTACTATATATCATGCCCTGAAAATGAACCTGCTGAAAGCACCGCAACTCCCTTCTGCATCAACCGAAAATGACACCACATCGGTGCCGAGCCTTCGTAAACGCTTACCACCTCCTCCTAACCCTGCCCATGCTAGCATCCTGCCTCCTGCAGTGCACCGAGGCGCAGTCCCAATCCCAATCCCAACCCCAACCTGCAGGCGAGGCGGAGCTGCTCCTCCAGATGAAGCGCGAATGGGGCGACCCGCCTGTGCTCGTGGCTTGGAATCAGAGCGCCGCCGCCTCGGCTGCGGGCGCACACTGCCGCTGGCCATACGTGCGGTGCGACATGGCTGGACGCGTGATCAGCCTCACCCTCGTCAGCCTCAACATCAAAGGCCATGTCCCCGACACCGTTGGAGGCCTCTCCAGCCTTGCAAAGCTCAACCTCTCCGACAACATCATCACCGGCACGTTCCCGACAGCGCTATACCGCTCACGACTCACTCCGATACCTTGACCTGTCCTACAACAACATCGGTGATGAGCTCCCCGTGACATCGGCCCACGGCCTTGCAGGGAACTTGAGAACGTTGATTCTCAATTCCAACAACTTCAATGGCAGCATCCCGGCATCTCTGTCCAGGCTCGAAACCTCCGGCATCTCGAACTAGGCAACAACGTTCTCACAGGCACTATCCCGACAGAGCTTGGCGAGCTGAGGAGTCTCAAGACATTGTCGTTGGCGTACAACTCCTTCGACCCAGGGAAGCTACCACCATCGTTCAAGAACATGACCAAGCTAGTCAGCCTATCTGCTGCTGGATGTGGCCTCATCGCCAACTTCCCGAGCTACGTGGTGAATATGACAGAGTTGGAGCTTCTGAACCTTGCAAGCAACTCATTGACTGGAAGTTTACCTCATGAGATTTGGAGCCTCAGGAAGCTTCAACTCTTAATTGTTGGAAATAACAACCTCACTGGACATCTAGTGGTTGATGGTTTTGATGCGAGAGGCTTAATCTGAATCAACTTATCCAACAACAAGTTTACTGGAGCCATCCCTAAAGTCTTTGGGCGCTTGGAGAACCTCATAGCATTATCGCTCGATAACAACAGCTTCTCTGGTGAGATACCTGCAAGTATCAGCGGGTTGGCTTCATTGATAGAGATGGATTTGTCTAGTAACCGTCTTACCGGCACAATCCCATCGGAGCTCGGTAAGCACTCTCCGGCCTTAAGTGATGTTTGGGTTGATAACAACAAGCTCACCGGTGGGATCCCAGAGTGGCTATGCGCCGGAGGCCAGCTCCAAGTATTCACCGCTAGTAGCAACCACTTCAACGGTTCCATTCCAATAGGTCTTGCTCACTGTGCCACTCTGCGGTACCTGGACCTAAGCAGTAACCATCTCTCCGGCGAGGTGCTGGAGGCTATGTGGACAGTGATGCAACCTTATGTGAACTTACGAAATAACTGGCTCACCGGGAGTCTCCCTGACACGATTTCCAGCAACCTTACGTTGCTAGACATAGGAAACAACAAATTTTTTGGTAGAATCCCATCAGTAGCTATTGGTCTCGTGGAGTTCATTGCCGACAACAACCAATTTTCTGGAGACATACCAGCGAATCTGAGCTATGGCATGCCAATGTTGCAGAGGCTGAACCTTAGCAACAACAAACTCTCTGGCACGATCAATTAAGCTACTGTGTAGGGATTGAACCTGGCGGTGTGTAAACTCCCCAAGCGGAATATTGTAAAATTAAATTAAATAGCATGACCATGTGTGTATGCATGAATAAGTTATAGTTTCTTGTAAGTTTTTTTTTTGGCAGCAAGTCTACAGTACGTTAACACAAAAGTAAAACAACGCATCCGTTCGTACGCTTGTGTTTATTCCCAAATAAACTCTCAGTGGAAACAGAATCAGTAAGCTGAGCGTACATATGGAATCTCTGAGCCTACCTCTGAACCTTGCGTGGGATCAATATGTGTTCTGCTCTGGCCTGCGGTATACAAAAGAATTTTCCGGATGTTCCGTATGATGACATAATAAAAGCTAGAGGATGTATGAACCCTGGCGTGGATTCACCAAAACAATAGCTCATATAAGTGCAAAAAGAAGAGCGCACTGACTGAAGCTTAGAGAATCAAGTCAAAGTCACGGCAAGTCAACTTCGCTTTATTAGGTTGGCGTGCTTTACTGAAACTCAACAATGAGACGCTTAGGTCCAGGAGAGTTGGGTAAAGTCACGGCAACTTTCCTGGAACGAGCTTTTCTTGCGTGAGTTTTATTTCTAGAAGTCCAAAGCGCCCTGGTTACAAGAGCCGAAAGAGACACGTTCGAGTTACAGGTTTACAGCTATACACCCTGTTATTCATTCGTGTGTGGTGACATTGCATTGCATCTTGTTTTGTCGTTGTCACTGTTATTCATATTCTCTACTGGTTTCTCATATTTTCTACTGTTTTCTCTTCTGCAAAGGGAAATACGGTACAGCCGTCGGTGACCGACTACCAGTATCTGAGTCTTCCCTGAGGTGCGCGGTGACCAACATATCAGTCTCCAAGTCTCCCGTGACTTACTCTAGTCGTCTCAAGTCTCCGGTGGTTGTTGGAATTTGCAAATATTATATCAAGGCCTGAAAATTAAGGAGTAGTGACTAGGTAAAAAATGCGGGGTCCAATTGAAGCTGCGAGTGCAAATTAGCTGGTACGCACTATGGCAACAAGGGTCCGCGAACCCGTGTTTAGTGTCGGCAGGTCTCCGGTGACCGGTTTAAAAACTAGCTATATATATGACCATGACGAGCGAGACGACCTGAAAGTGGCTCCAATCGTCAAAAAGTATCAGCACACGATTGCTCCCATCCAAGTTTCTTCCTTCGACCCAATTGCCGACAACACACCTTATTATCCATACTTAAATCCCAGCAATCATGTTTCCGGTTCTTCGGATGCAAAGCAAACTCAGTACTCACGGAGTCCTCCCAAAGTCTCTGGTGCTGGTCACGGAAAATATTATAAATACTCAACTGAATGCATGCGTCCATTGCATTGCACAACACAACACCATGGTCGGCAAGATCCAGATGAACCGAGCCCACGCATACCCTTGTTACCTCCTCATCCTGCTGCCTATGCTAGCCGGCTGCCTCCTCCGCCGCGCGGCAGCACAGTCCCGACCACAACCAATGACAGGCGAGGCGGAGCTGCTCCTCGAGATGAAGCGGTCGTGGGGAGACCCACCCGAGCTCGCGGCATGGAATTCGAGCTCTGCTACCTAGGCCGTGGGCGCACACTGCCGCTGGCCATACGTGGGGTGCGACACGGCCGGCCGCGTCACCAGCCTCGGCCTCGCCGGCATCAACGTCACGGGCCATGTCCCCGACGCTGTTGGTGGCCTTTCTGGCCTCACACACCTCGACCTCTGCGGCAACAACATCGCCGGCACCTTTCCGATGGTGCTCTACCACGTCAGATCGCTCCAGTACCTCGACCTGTCCTGGAACAACATCGGTGGAGAACTTCCTAATGACATCGGCCGTGGCCTCGGGGCAAACCTGACCACGCTGAATCTCAGCTGGAACAAGTTCAACGGTAGCATCCCGGCTTCTTTGTCTAGGCTCCGGAACCTCTGTTACCTAGCCTTGAACAGCAACAGACTCACTGGCGCTATCCCGGTAGAGCTTGGCAAGCTAACAAGCCTCCAGACTTTGTGTCTAAGCTTCAACCTATTCGAGCCAGGCGAGCTGCCGGCATCGTTTGAGAACCTGACCCACCTAGTCAGCCTTGACGCACAGGACTGCAACCTCATAGGTGCCTTCCCGAGTTTCCTGACAAAGATGATGCAGTTGGAGGAACTGTATCTCTTGAACAACTGGCTGATAGGAATGATACCTCCGGGGATCTGGGGCCTCAAGAGCCTGCAGGTCTTTGATGTGTCCAGCAACAACCTCAGTGGCAACGTGGTGATTAACGGCTCTGCTGCTGCCATCAGCTTGACTGCTATCGACTTGTCACAGAACAAGCTAACTGGAACCATCCCACAAGTCCTCGGACGCTTCCAAATCCACCCTTCCAACATAGGAGGATCTGGAAATGGAAAATACCTCTAAAAATTAAAATTTTCCTTTGGTTTGTCCAAAAAGGTGTTGTTTTGACAAAGGACAATCTTGCTAGGAAAAATTGGAAGGGGAGTCAGAAATGCGAATGTTGTAATTTCAATGAAACTATCCAACATCTCTTTTTTGACTGCCCATTTGCCAAGATGATTTGGAGGTTTATTTTCTATGGTACTAATATAACACAACCTGCTTCTGTTAACCACATGTTTGGTACATGGCTTAGTAACCAGCATAAACAGACTAAGCCTCTGATTTGGGTTGGTGTGGCTGCTCTTTTCTGGGCCATCTGGAGATGTCGTAATGACGTGATTTTTAAAAAATTGAAATCTAACTCTATTATGCAGGTTATCTTCAGGGGAGCATATTGGCTACGTTCCTGGGCCCAGCTACAGCGTACTGAGCAAACAAAGGACGCCCTCGTGGTTTTGAGCAAGCGTTTAGAGATGGTTGCTTTAGAAATCTCAAATAGAGGGTGGAAACATCTTTTCCGATTGTTATAAGTCTTTTGTCTTGTTTGAAGACATTGCTTTTTGCTTTTCAAACTTTGTAATAATTGGGTAATGCGTCTACGGACGTAGAGGCCGGATTGTATTATCCATTATCTAAAAAAAAAAAAAAAAAAGTCCTCGGGACGCTTCAAGAACCTCACATATTTGGATCTCCACGGAACAACTTCTACGGTGGGATACCTATGAGCATCGGCTGGTTGCCATCATTGTTGACATTGGACCTCAGCAACAATAACTTAACCGGTGAGATACCTGGGAGCATCGGCTGGTTGTCATCATTGTTGATACTGAACCTCAACAACAATAACTTAACCGGTGAGATACCTCGGAGCATCGGCTGGTTACCATCATTGGAGGTATTGTACCTCGAACTGAATAACTTGACTGGTGAGATACCTGTGAGCGTCAGCCGGTTGCCTTCATTGAAAAGGATGGACTTGTCTAGTAACTGTCTTACCGGCACAATCCCACCGGAGCTCGGTAAGCACTCTCCGGCCTTAAGTGATGTTTGGGTTGATAACAACGAGCTCACGGTGGGATCCCAGAGTGGATATGTGCTGGAGGCCAGCTCCGACAATTAACCACTAGCAGCAACCACTTCAACGGCTCCATTCCAATAGGTCTCGCTCACTGTGCCACTCTGGAGTACCTGGACCTAAGCAGTAACCATCTCTCCGGCGAGATGCCAGAGGCTATGTGGACAGTGATGCAACCTGTTCAGGTGAACTTACGAAATAACCGGCTCTTTGGGAGTCTCACGACACGATTTCCAACAACCTTACATGGCTAGACATAAGAAACAACCAGTTTGTTGGTAGAATCCCATCGGTAGCTATTAGTCTCAAGTACTTGAGGTGCGATAACAACCAATTTTCTGGAGACATACCAGCGAATCTGAGTTATGGCATGCCAATGTTGCAGAAGCTAAACCTGCGCAATAACAAACTCTCTAGTAGGATCAGTTAATCTACTGTGTGGGGACTGAACCTGGCCGGTGTGTAAACTCCCTGTACGGAATATGTAATAAACTAAATAGCATGAGCATGTGTGTGCATGCATGGATAAGTTATAGTTTTCTTGAAGTCTGTGATAGCTTTAGATCTTCGTACGTCGGTTTCAGAGTTTCAGCGTTTCTTTTCTGTTTTTTTTTCGGCAGCATGTCTACGTAAATAAATAATAAAAAAATCCTGCTTGTTTTTGCCTCGTGCTTGTGCTAGTACTAGTAGCATGCCTCCTGCACCACCGCGTGGCCGCGCAGTCAATAAACTCTCCGGAAGGAAACGTTAGGTTAATCTGCTGGGACTAAATATGGGGCTATACATATATAAAGCTTCTTTCCACCCGGCACGAATATTTTACATGCATTTCAATGGTCATCCATAAACATTCTTTCATTTCTAGAAAAACTCAAATTTCCTAAAATATTAGTTTTCATTCCTGGTCTCAAAAGTCTCAAGCATATTGTAAACAGCATCGCATGGGCTTTAATCAGCTCTTAGAGGAATTCAGAGCCAATAATTGGAGTAAGATTGAAGATACATCCGCCAAGACATGGCACTAATCATGCTGACATGCTGTTAAATAGTGTTACTGCTTACTCCAGTATAAATGGTGACAAACCAAAAATTCTACTAAATTGCTGTACTGCAGTGCATGTCATCAACGAATTCAAATCAGTTCAACGTATTTTCCTTCATGTCAGTACTAAGGGCGTCCCCAACGGTGGTTTAAATCGCTAACTAGGAGCATTTTTTATTCTATTAATAGGAGAGAGAAGGCAGGAAATGAACTCGCTAGTGCTTCATCAGTCGCTAGCTCGCACAGTTCCCAGGAAATCATGTGTCTATCTCTCTCCTTCACTCGGCTCAGTAGCTGAGTGTCTCTGTCCTTTTATTCTATTTTAATTGCATGTTGCTAGCTATTTGGAGGAGTCCATTGCGGACGCCCTAATGTAGGGCCGCAGTAGGCAGCACAAAGTCGTTTTGCGCTTCATTCTGTTTCCCTTTTCCTAGTTTAAGCTGTCAGGCAACAACATGAGTACCGACAAACCGAAATAAGCCGACAGAAGGGCAGCCGAACAGACTCGGTGTTTTTGTGCCTCAAACAATGCGGTAATGACTGGATGGAAGGGTTCTTGTCACCTTTTGTTTTTACCGACATCACTGCCTCAGCACTGTGCTACGACTAGTCGCATGCCTCCTGGCTCCTGCTCCAGAAGTCCAGATGAAGCCCCGGCCACAGACGGAGCTGCTGCTCCAGAAGTCCAGCTGAAGCACGCGGGGGAAGTCCACCCGACAGGGCACGGGGCCGCATTGCCGTAATCTTCACTTTCAGTCAAGTTACATCGTGTGTGGTACAAGTAGAGCAGGGAGGATTCGTGTGTCAGCCGTCGGCGACCGACTGCCAGTCTCCGTTGACGCGTGCGGTGACTGACTTACAAGTCTCCAAGTCTGCCATGACTGACATCGGTCGTCTCTGATGAGTCTCCGGTGGTACGGTTATTGGAAAGATTACTATATCATGGCCTGAAAATGACTCAACTGAAAGCACACAACCCCCTTCTACATCAACTGAAAATGACACCACCGCATCGGCACCGAGCCTTCGTGCACGCTTACCACCTCCTCCTGATGCTGCCCATGCTAGCCTACTGCCTCCTGCAGTGCATGGGAGCGCAGTCCCAATCCCAACCAGCAGGCGAGGCGGCCCTGCTCCTCCAGATGAAGCGCCCGTGGGGCGACCCGACCGTGCTCGCGGCTTGGAATCGGAGCGCCGCCACCTCGGCCGCAGGCGTGCACTGCCACTGGCCGTACGTGCGGTGCGACACGGCCGGACACATCATCAGCCTCACCCTCGACAGCCTCGACCTCACAGGCGATGTCCCCGACGCCGTTGGAGACTTCTCCAGCCTTGCAAAGCTCGACCTCTCCGACAACAACATCACCGGCACGTTCCCGACAGCGCTCTACAGCTGCGGCTCACTGCGGTACCTCGACATGTCCTTCAACAACATCGGTGGCGAGCTTCCCCATGACATCGGCCACGGCCTTGCAGGGAACTTGAGAACGCTGGTGCTCAGTTACAACAAGTTCAATGGCAGCATCACAGCATCTCTGTCCAGGCTCGAAACCTCCGCCATCTCGAGCTGCACTCCAACGGCTTCACAGGCACTATCCCGACAGAGCTTGGCGAGCTGAGGAGTCTCAAGACATTGTCGTTGTCGCTCAACTCGTTCGACCCGGGAAGCTACCAACATCGTTCAAGAACATGACCAAGCTAGTCAGCCTACAGGCTGCAGGATGTGGCCTCATCGGCAACTTCCCAAGCTACGTGGTGAATATGACGGAGCTGGAGGATCTGTACCTTGCGGGCAGCTCATTGATAGGAAGCTTACCTTCTAAGATTTGGAGCCTCGGGAAGCTTCGGTCCTTACAAGTTTACAACAACAGCCTCACTTTGGAAACCTAGTGGTTGATGGTTTTGCTGCGAGGTCCTTAGTCGTAGTCGAATTATGGGATAATGATTTTTCTGGAGCCATCCCTCAAGTCTTTGGGCACTTGGAGAACCTCACAAGCTTAACGCTCGATAGCAACAACATTTCTGGTGAGATACCAGCAAGTATAAGCCGGTTGCCTTCATTGGGGGATATGGACCTGTCTAGTAACCGCCTTACCGGCACAATCCCCTCGGAGCTCGGTAAGCACTCTCCGGCCTTAAGATATGTTTGGGTTGATCAAAACGAGCTCACCGGTGGGATCCCAGAGTGGCTATGCGCCGGAGGCCAGTTCCAAGCATTCGGCGCTAGCAGCAATTACTTCAGTGGTTCCATTCCAATAGGTCACGCTCACTGTGCCACTCTCCGTACCTGGACCTGAGCAGTAACCATCTCTCCGGCGAGGTGCCGGAGGCTATGTGGACAGTGATGCAACCTTATCATGTGAACTTACGAAATAACTGTCTCACTGGGAGTCTCCCAGACACGATTTCCAGCAACCTTACGTTTCTAGACATAGGAAACAACCAATTTGTTGGTAGAATCCCATTAGTAGCTATTGGTCTCGAATACTTCATTGCCGACAACAACCAATTTTTCTGGAGACATACCGGCGAATTTGAGCCATGGCATGCCAATGTTGCAGAAGCTAAACCTGCGCAATAACAAACTCTCCGGCGGGGATCGGTTAAGCTACCGTGTAGGGACTGAACCTGGCCAGTGTGTAAACTCCCCAAGCGGAATATGTAAAATTAAATAGCAATGACCATGTGTGTATGCATGATAGTTTCCTTGAATTTTTTTTTGGGTTTTGGCAGCAAGTCTACAGTGTTATAAAACATGTTGCTAGCGGTTAGGACATTCCTCTCTCCGTCTCTCTCACGATGAACGTAGTAGATGAAAAGTAGAACAAGTAGACACAAGATAGGGAGACTATTCTTTATTCATCTGAATATTGGTGCTTACAACATGTCCCGCCAAGGCCTAAAAGTTTCGGTAAGAGCCCACATACAAACGGACTAGGATTAGGATTCCTCCTTCTCCTTTCCGTCTAGGGACAGAGTCCGTGTGTTTTGCAACACTCCCCCTTAGGCGATTACCACGATATGTGTGTGCCTCATCAAAAACTCCATCCAAAACCCCAGTGGAAAAAAAAAAAAACGGTTCTTGGAGAAAAGAGTACATCGCATTCGTTAATTGTATTGCACATGTTGTCTCATTAAAAACCTTGTGTGAGAAACCTTCCAAAGTAAAAACTCACATAGGAAAAAAGAGTACAACATTTAACCTTCTTGGTCATATATTCTTTGGGATATTCTATTCTTCATTAATAGATATTGGTCTTCATAATCTATGCATAAACTTCAGTATTTTTAGCAAATATGATCTACTTAATCTTTGTAATTGTAGTGGTTTACCTTAAAGGTAGATTCAATAAAATATGCTCCCCCTCATAAAGCCAAACTTTGAACTTCATTGTTCAAACCACACTTTTTCATAAACATGTATAAATAAAAATTGGCTTATAATTCTTCTATGAATTATATGGGAGCAATATGCTTCATGCATAATGACCACCTATTAGTTGTGCAAAACAAACAAATATTATCCTTTAGAGAAATAGATCCTTTCAGAGGATTATGGGGTAAATAAATTAATATTCAATATCTTTTGGATAGTGTATCAAACTTATACTAGAGTTTAGATACTTATAATTAATCCTTCGTGGATTTTCAAAATGTATTCTATAAATCTTCGAGATTTTAATTGTACAAATCCAGCCTTGCATTTGGTATTTAGGGGATAATTCAATTGCCAAAACCACCATTATTCTTATACCTTCTATGGTATATAGAGGATATCAACACTACATTGCTAGCTTTTCATACACTTTCTAAGTGTTTCGATGACACTTTCACGGTGTTTAAGATCCCTCATTTTATTTCTCTCGGGTCTATATTCACTTCGGGGATGAATGATGCTTATTCAAGAATTGACTGGTAAATCCTTCATGGATTAATTCATTCAAGGATGTACTTTCATTTGTAGTGAATTATTAATCTCTTCTATGAGATATATTCTCTCTTGCACGAGAGATGAGTCATATACACAATGACATTGAGTTATTCACTATAAAATCATTAAATGATTGTAATCCTTCTTGGACATGCTCTTCTTGAGACTTGAATATTCATTCAGGAATATATATATACCTTAGACTTTAATACTTAGTATGAGATTTCTACAAGTTGTGATTTACATTCTTCGAGAATTATATGGATTTTCATAATCCACTAATTAGCTAGCGTATTCGATATTCATTCGTTTCATTTGCCGGAGATATAATGAGAACATTCATTTCTTCTTAACGGGGAGATTCAACCTCAATTGTATTCTTCATTGACCTGATATAATCGCTACAAATCGATTTTGCCATGGACTTTGTTTCGGATCCAAGTTCCCATAAGAGAAACATTTGCAATTAAAGAGGTAGTTTGTCGACAATTATTTTTCTTTCTCCCTATACTCTCACAATGTGAGAATATTCTATCTCTGTCATTTCCCAAACAAGAGATGATATATTGTTCTGCATACCCAACACTAGTGAGGTGCGCGCTTATTGTGTTGGATGTCATCTTCATGATGATCCTCTTCATGAGGTGCTTAACCTTCTTCGTGAGGCGTTCTCTTCACGAGAATGGAGGAGTTCCATTTCTTTTCTATTTAACGTGTATACACTAAACTAGAACCGACAGGCGTCCCCGTAGATTTTAGATTGATAGTATATAACATTTAGTTTACTACTAGTAAACACAACTTCTGGTTTATAACTTCAAGTTACTCCTCTCATTTCAAAAATATCTGGCATATGCTCTGCTTCAGGCTTCACAAAAGCATTAGTCAAACTATTGTATGACTTAGTGTGTGATACTATTCCTGCTTCAAGCTCCAAAGAATATTTTCTCTTAAGATCATTTTCCTTCTATGAAAATAATATTTGGCATTCAAAATATAGGCTCCCTCCCCTAATGCCAATATTAGATCATTAATAGCATACTTCAAAATATATCCCCTTTCATGGGCTTAATTCAAATTCATATATCTCCAACTACAAGTGGAGGCCCATTTATGTATACTATGATTAAATTTTATGGAAAATATTCACACACATATTTAAAAATGTGGGTTATTATTCATTATGCAAATGAGCTAGAATACTTAAAGTGCACTTAAGAATGTTCAACATTCCTATAAATTTAGGGATTTTCTCCCCTAATATGCACATAACATAGTTTAAAAAAAAAAAACTATTTATCTAGCTTCTTAATTGTATAGCCAAAAAAAACATTGATCCAAGTACTCATAAAAATGGATCATATACTTCAAATGTATAAAATACGCAACATTCAAATTCCCATGAAATTTTCTTCTAGAATTTTCTAATTGTCATTAATGCAAAGTCCCTTAATGCCTTTTCTTCATAAATCCTAAATCATCATAATTGTGTTATCCACCAACTTAGTTCCACAACTATGCATTCCATCAAATAGGTTAGTCTTCATTGAGCAAAATTTGATAAAATCACTCCCCGATCTTAGGGTGCTTTCGACCCTAGACCAATCTATTGCTCATGCATACAATGCATCGAAAGAAAAATTATTCCTTTAGTTAAACGGGAACCATATAGACATAGCATGCTAGCTAGACAATTTGATTATGAGGGAAGCGCAAAAAGTAGCTACTAGCTACAACTATAGCTGTTATGCTAATATTAATGCAAGAGTGGAGACAGTTGTACCTCAATGAGATACACATACAGGTGTAATGTAGAATGTTAGTGTTCAGTCTAACATAATAGATAACAACAAAATGCAAAGCTACGAGCTTATATGCAATTAGTGCAATAGAGAAAGTTAACTTGACCAAAAGGAACGCGAGCAAAACTTCAAGTCCTGATACATGCACTTAAAGATTGATTTAGGAAGGCTATGCCTATTAAAATATTACCCACATTTGCTTATGCCTTTGCCCAAAATTTCTCACCCTTTTTTTATGCCATGACTACTTCAAGTAGTGATTTGCTTCATGCATCATCTATGAATAGTCACTTCTAATGCTTCATAGAATCCAATCATACTTCTAGTATTCATTGATTATGGCACAAAATTCATATATCTATTGTACTATTTAGTGTACAACAAATATATTTAGGGTAGGATATAACTTAGTCTTGGGCTAAAATATTAAATACTTAGAATTATACAATTTCTTGGCTAAATCAATCCTTCCAAGATCAATTAATATGCCAGTATAGTCCAATTGCCATGTGCTTTTAGGAAATTCAGTTTCCTATCTACCTACATGGTAGTCTTGCAAAAAAAAAACTATAACCTTCGTTGTTAATTAAGGCTTCTTTGCAGATAAATTAATACAAAATTTATTTTGATAGGCAATAGAAAATTGTTTATATGTGAAACATATAAATCTAATTTATTCCATGAGAAATTCACACATATTACTTCAAGTAAAAGCAATTGCAACTAAGAATATTAAATGTTTAGTCTTCAAGCTAACAAATTAACCATTAGCCACTTAATTCAACGGAAATTAAAACTTAATGCACCACCACCACTACTATCAATACTCCAAGATATGATTTTCAAAGATAATAAATATATAAGCACATGATTTAAGTTCTTCTTCAATAGAAACTTTATGTGTTCCAAATAATATACATTCTCGTATGTCTTAACTTCTATACTTGACAAGCGGTAGCTTCATGCTTTATATTCAAGAGTTATGATATACCGTCACAAGCCTTCAAGGAGTGTAACCTATATGCAAGCCATATATTCAAAATTATTGCAATCGATAAGATCCTGGTTCATAAAAGCTGTCTAAAATTCCAACTCAATTTTTCATTTGAGTAATTTATGATGGTAAATTCAATACTTCACGTATTATATTGCTCCATGATATTCTATAGGAGACATTTCTTCGAGAATATACTTTGATAAAATTTTATTTACCATCTTGTCTTCTAGACATTATGAAGCTTCAAGCTGTTGTAGAGCAGCATTATTAGCATATAAGCTTGAAAATTCAATTTTCAATACAATATGACGTTATGGAATCATAATTTGGGATTTTACTCATGCAAAGTGAGTTCCATAATTCATTTGTTACTTTTAGCGGCCATATACTCATTCTAGAGAGTAATTAAGAAATACTTATGCTGAGTTTACTACACTTCAATGGTAGCAAAATATCCTACATGGATTAAATAATGACCATAACAAATAATTTACTATTCAGAGTAACTCCAGGATATTTCTTCTTCTTTTAAGGCATGCATATTAATATAACTTGGATCATGTGCATATAAGTTTACTACATGTAAACGAGTAGCAAGGTGCAATAAGATAGTGGATGGTTATTCAAAATATTCTTAGAAGCATCCTAGCACTTTTCGTCAAAAAAAAATATATATGCTAGGAAAAATATATATAACTCTCTGGCAGGATCAGTTAATCTACTGTGTAGAGACTGAACCTAGCCGCCGGTGTGTAAACTCCCCAAACGGAATATGTAAAATTAAATAGTCTGACCATGTGTGTATGCATGAATAAGTTATAGTTTCCTTGAAGTTTTTTTTTAGTTTTTGGCAGCACGTCTACAGTACGTTAAGCCAAAAGTAAAATAACCCATCCCTTCGTGCGCTTGAGTTTATTCCCAAATAAACTCTATCTCAATGGAAACAGAATCAGTAAGCTGAGCGTACATATGGAAAGTTAAAAACTCTGAGCCTACCTCTGCACCTTTGCCTGGGATCAATCGGACAGTTTGAATTTGGATTATGTTTATAGACCAACTTAATTTTGAAGACAACAAATATCCACATGATTTATACATGCACAAGTATAGTTTTCACGACTCCAATTGAAAAGGAAGGTACCGCACATGCAGGAACGGAAGGGCATGCGCGGGCTTCTGTTTCCGTCAATAGAAGATTTGGCATTTTTTTTTTATTTTACTAAATTAATAAATTAATTACTTAAAATCTTAAAAAATCAAGGGTTCAGATTTGTTTAAGATATTATTACGTCCTACAAACCAAGTAATAAAAGGTGTAATCTCTCTACCAGACAATTGTAGGCTTGTAGCAACGCACAGCAGCAACATGGTTCTTAGTTTGCTTTGGATTCCGCTTTGGCACAGGAAAGCGGTGCTTTAGAATAGTATCGTACTAGTGCAACGTACGTCAATCTGCAACGATACAGCTACTAGCCTTCATAGTTCACACATAAGTCGGTCAGGGATGCTAATATAGTAGGAGTAGCGGCTACTCAGTAGCCGCGTGCTTGTTTCTTCCAGCTCCATCTCCGTGCCAGGAATTGCCGCTGTGTTTCAGTCTACGTGACAGCTGCAGAATTCATCACGCTCGGAGGAGACTTCAAGGTTCTGGCCATACTTTAGAGTCAAGCAAGCATAGAGATTTTTCAGGGCTACATGCTCTGCTCACAGAATTTCTGGCTACCGCCGTCTCCAGTCTCCACCAGAGCAACGCTAAAGACATGGCAAGGGCAACACATCACTGCCTCAGCACTGTGCTACTACTAGTCGCATGCCCTTACTCCTGGCTCCTGCTCCAGAAGTCCAGATGAAGCCCCGGCCACAGACGGAGCCACAGACGGAGCTGCTGCTCCAGAAGTCCAGCTGAAGCACGCGGGGGAGTCCACCCGACAGGGCACGGGGCCGCATTGCCGTAATCTTCACTTTCAGTCAAGTTACATCGTGTGTGGCACAAGTAGAGCAGGGAGGATTCAAGGATTCGTGTGTCAGCCGTCGGCGACCGACTGCCAGTCTCCGTTGACGCGTGCGGTGACTGACTTACAAGTCTCCAAGTCTGCCGTGACTGACTTCGGTCGTCTCTGATGAGTCTCCGGACACTAATACTGAAATGATTTTGCGAGCACTGGCACAATCTTTTCCGTGGCGGGCACTTTTTTTGCCCGTCACGGAAAATACTCCGCCACATCCCATTTTTTTTTTTTACGTGGTGGGCATCTTTTGGCTGTCACATAAAATAGATTTTGCGTGGCGGGCGTTTATAACTAGCCCGTCACTGAAAATGGATTCATTTTGCGTGGCGGGCGAGTTAAGAAGCCCGTCACGCAAAAAAGGCCGAGGCCCAAGGCCAGGCCCAAACCAGGCTCCCTATCGGGCCCCATATATAAACCAGTCCTAGGGTTTTTCTCCTCCACATCTCATTTCATCCCTCTCTCACCCGACTCGATCGATCCTCTCGTGACGACGGCCCGGCCTGCCATCGTTCCCACTCTCTCCACCGGCCGGCAACTCCTCCTCGTTCCCACTCTCTCGCGGCCATCCTCCTCCTCCCCTCCCACCGGCCGGCCTTCCTCCCTCCTCCCTCCCACTCGCGGCGGCGGATCCCGGCATGGGCGGCGGATCCGGCGGTTCCGGCGGCATGGAGGCGGCGGATCCGGGCGGTTCCCGGCGCCCAGCGGCATGGAGGCGGCGGATCCGGCGGTTCCCGGCGGCATGGAGGCGGCGGATCCGGCGGTTCCAGCGGCCGGGCGGCATGGAGGCGGCGGATTCGGGCGGTTCCGGCGGCCCGGCGGCGGATCCGGTCGACCCGGCGGTGGATCCATGCGGCGCGAGGTCCATTCGGCGCGGCGAGGGCGGATCCGCCGTCGGTGGAGGCCGGAGCTCTGCAGCACCCCCTCCCCAACCTCCCGGCGGTGGTGGCGGCGCCGCGTCGCGGATCCGCCCGGCGGCGCATCTCCAAGCAGATCCCGGTGCGGCGGCGGCGGCGCGAGGGCCCCGCAGGCCAGATCCGGCGGCCGGGCGTGCCCTGGCGGCAGTTCGGTGCGGATTCCACGGGCGGCGCTGCATCGGCGACTGCAGACCTGGGCTCGGTGTCGGGCCCGTTTGGGCTGGCACCGGGCTCGGGTTTTTTATTTTTTTATTAACCGTGGCAGTACGGTGCCGCCACGGGTGTTCTTCCATTTACCGTGACCTCTCGTCACCGACGGGCGTGCTTGCCCGCCACTAAAAATCTAAAACGCCCGCCACTCAAAATCTTTTAGGTAGTAGTGGAGGTACGGTTATTGGAAAGATTACTATATCATGGCCTGAAAATGACTCAACTGAAAGCACACAACTCCCTTCTACATCAACTGAAAATGACACCACCGCATCGGCGCCGAGCCTTCGTGGCGACGCTTACCACCTCCCCGACGCTGTCCATGCTAGCCTACTGCCTCCTGCAGTGCACGGCGGCACAGTCGCAATCCCATCCCCGGCGAAGCAGAGCTGCTTCTCCAGATGAAGCGCGCGTGGGGCGACCCGCCCGTGCTCGCGGCTTGGAATCGGAGCGCCTCCACATGGGCCGTGGGCGCGCACTGCCGCTGGCCATATGTGGGGTGCGCCACGGCGGACGCGTGATCAGCCTCACACTCGTCGGTCTTGACCTCACAGGCGATGTCCCCGACGCCGTTGGAGGCTTCTCGAGCCTTGCAAAGCTTGACCTCTCCGGAAACAGCATCACCGGCATGTTCCCGACAGCGCTCTACCGCTGCGGCTCACTCCGGTACCTCAACCTGTCCTACAACTATATGGGTGGTGAGCTCCCCATGATATCGGCCATGGCCTTGCAGCAAACTTGAGGACGCTGGCCCTCGGTTCCAACGAGTTCAATGGCAGCATCCCGGCATCTCTGTTGAGGCTCCGAAACCTCCAGCATCTCGAGCTGGACCACAACGACCTCACAGGCACTATCCCGACAGAGCTTGGTGAGCTGAGGAGTCTCAAGACATTGTGGTTGGCGTGGAACTCGTTCGACCCAGGGAAGCTACCAACATCGTTCAAGAATATGACCAAGCTGGTCGAGGCTATGGGCTGCAGGATGTGGCCTCGTCGGCAACTTCCCAAGCTACGTGGTGAATATGACAGAGCTGGAGGGTCTGTACCTTGAGGACAACTCGTTGACCAGAAGCTTACCTCCTGAGATTTGGAGCCTCAAGAAGCTTCAGTACTTATGTGTTCACAACAACAGCCTCACCGGACACCTAGTGGTTGATGGTTTTGCTGCGTGGAGTTTGGAAGTCATCTCCTTATCCAATAACAAGTTTGCTGGAGTCATCCCTAAAGTTTTTGGACACTTGGAGAACCTCAAATGGCTATATTTCTACAACAATAGCCTTACTGGCACACTACCGCAAGAGCTTGGGAAGCACTCGCCATACTTATCTTATGTTATGGTTAGTGACAATAAGCACACCGGTGGCATCCCAGAGTGGCTGTGTGCTCAAGGCAGGCTTCGGTACTTCAATGCCTCAAACAATCAATTGAACGGCTCCATCTCAGAAGGTCTCGCGGCATGTGCCGTGCTCGAGCTTCTGGACCTGAATAACAACCAACTCTCAGGTGAGATACCAGCAAATTTGATCTCAGGCGCGCCACTCTTGCAGAGACTGAATCTAGCAAACAATAACTTCTCAGGAAGAATCTGATAAGTTAATCTGCAAAGATTACGACTACATATAAAATGTCCCTCCATTCAACACGGATATTTCACATGCATTTCAGAGGTCAACTATAAGCAATGTCTTCCTTTCTAGAGAAACTCAGGTTTGCTAAAATATTAGTTTGGATACCACGTCTCAAAGGTCTCAAACATATTATAAACAAGAGCAATTATATGGTGCTTGGGAGGAACTGCCGGTTCCTCCCGTCAATCCGGTTCCTCTCCTAATTATAGTCATAAGGGTAGTTTAGTGCTTTTAGAAACCTACCTATTCTCGTACCGCCGCCACCGAGGCTGGAGCATAGTGTCGACGGCGAGAACTCGCCGACGAGGTAGCCGGTCGGGGACCGGCGACGACTGCCGCCTCCGCGTGTGACGCCCGCGTGGCGCGGAGGATCGGCACGACCGAGAGGGCGCTGTCCCAGGCAGCGACCTCGGCGTGGCGGTCGGACGGCGCCCGAGCTCGGAGACAGACCGAGCATCCGTGGTAGAGAAGACGCCTCCATCGCGGTCTCGCTGGCAATCGAAGTCCGCCTCCATTGTCCGTTCTCGAGCCCATGCCCATTTGCCCAATCCACGAGCCGAGAAGGAACAGGGCGATCCTGTCGTCACGTCCGTCACGCTGACGTCGTACAGGACGACACAAAGGCAGCTGCCGGGTCGCATAACCCGATCACGGAGGAACACCTGCGCCCGCCGCCCGATCGTTGAAGCTCTCTCGCGCCAGTGGCCGGTCGTCGACACCGAGGTACATGAACGACTGCGTGGCCAACAAGGATTGGAGTGAAGCTGAAGCTGCTTAATGTGCGGAACGCCGGAGAAGGATGCAGAGCAGGTGCAAGAGCCTTCGGCGAGGACCTTGGATATCTAAATGATGCTTTGCATCGTCTCGGCGATACAGCAACAGGATCCCGGCCGTCGTATGAGATCACGGACCCCATGAAACGAACGTTGCATCTATTGAGGCTACGATTTACAAGCACCACGCCCGGCGCCACGTTGCATCAGACGGGCCAGCACCCAGCAGCCATCACGTTGCCGCCGTGGGCGTGAGCACTGTCGCTCCGCTGCCGGGGTACAGCAGGCGCGACCTCCGCCACCGGCACACCGCGCCCGCTTGGCACCGTCGGCCTCCGAAGCTACCTACGCCACCGCGCTGGTGCGTGCGATTCCGCCGCCGGTCCCTGGTGCGCGGGTGAGCGCATCTGTCGCGAGGAGAGAGAAAGACGAGGAGGTGAAACGCTGAAGTCAAAGTACTGCGATGCCCTTTGAGATCAGTTCCTGGCTTTTGGTTCCTCTCCGCAGCTTAGTTCCTCTCATCTGGTTCCTCTACCTTTTTGACCATTGGATCACACCAAATGGAGGGCCCATATTAATTCCAAGCGCTGTAAAAACTCTCTATAAACAACACCTCATGGCGCATGCTGTAATCAGCTTTTACAGGAGTGCTAAGCCGGTACTACTTTTGTTTCGTGATTGTGTCGTGGCACTTTTTTATTAAGCAGAAATAGAGTTGGTTTATATTGTAAGCTGACCACGGTAATCCACTGGTTACCGACACCAGCGACGAAGAAACACAAAATAGTATTTGGAGGAAGGTTAAAGATACATCCGCCAAGACATGACACTGACCATACTGTTAATTAGTGTTACTAGTACAGTATATAAATTCTGACATACCAAAAATTCGAAAATGCTCTACTGCAGCGCGTGTCATCAACCAGTGCTTGTGAGCATGTCTTGCTGCTGTTGGCTAGTGCTTGTGCTGGCAGCATGGATCCAGCACCACCGCGTGTCCGCGCATCCCCAACCGCCACCGCCACCGGTGAGCAAAGTGGAGCACTGGAGCTTCTCCTCCAGATGAAGCAGCGTGGGGCGAAGTGCAGCCACCTCGGCCGCTGACCATAGGTGGGGTGCGACACCGCTGGGCGTGTCACCAGCCTCGCCGTCGCTAGCATCAGCGTCACGGGACCTATCTATCCCGACGCTGTCGGTCATCTCTCCAGGCTCGCGCACCTGGACATCTTTGACAATAACATCGTGGCCACGTTCTCGACGACGCTCTACCATTCCATCTTCCCTTCAAAACTGTGAAGTCTAATGTCTTGAGCAACAAAATTCAAAATAGGAAGACCTGTATGTGAACACACTCCGTGCTCCTTCCGTTCATCAAGGTTTTTGCGACGTATATACCTGCAAGGCTGGAACAGAGACGCGAATTGCCGTGTTTTCACCGGAAGCTATTGTATTTCAGTCTTCAGTGACAACGGCAGAATTTATCACGGCTTGGAAAAGACTCCAAACACAAATTTCTGGCTATACGTCTTATCGTCCTCTCCAGGCCAGGAACAGTGATGCGAATTGCCATGTTTGACCGGGCTAATTATTGTGTTTCAGTCTCCGGTGACAGCAACAGAATTTATCACGGATGGGAAGACACTCCAAAGCCCAAATGTCGGGCCATACGCCCAGTCAAGGACGCAGATTTTTGCTCTGCTCTGCTCTGCTCACTCAGTAAGAACCAAACACACGCCGTCGTCCCCGCGCTCGGCGACTCGGGCGGTCCGCTCGCCCCCACCTCCGCCCCCACATCTCCTCCGCCCCAGCCCTCGTCGTCCCCGCGCTCAGCGACTTCGGGCGGTCCGCTCGCCCCCCACCTCCGCCCCCACATCTCCTCCGCCCCAGCCCTCGTTGCCCACGGTTTTAAATCTGTCACCAATTCTGTTAATCAGTGATGGATTTTTGATAGAACGTCACGCAGCTCAATCCATGACGTTCAATCCGTGATGATTTTTGAAACCATCACAGACGGTTTTTCAGTGATCTGTGACAGAAAATTTCCATCACGGATTAGCAAGATTCTTGTAGTGCTTGTTTTTTCAGAAACGTGATGTCTTGCACAATAAAATTCAATGTTTGAAGCACACCACACGAGTATGTAGTGCGCTGGATCAGTCACGGAAGCAGCTAGCGAACCAGCAGATGAGTGACCTTCAAAGCCAGCAGAACTACCGTGTTTTGACCGGACCAATTATAGTGTTTCAGTCTGCCATGACAATTACAGACGGCTCGAAAGAAACCTCAACCCCAAATTTCTGGCGGTATACCACTGTCTCCGGTCCAAGAAAGATTCTGCAGTGCTCTCTCACCCATTCAAGTAGGAACCAAACACCCACCACCGTCTCAACCACAGCTGCCAAGACATGGCGGCAACACCTCGCTGCGGTTGGCTCGTGCATGTGCTAGCAGCATGGCTCCTGCACCACCACCGGGTGTGCGCGCATCCTCCCCAACCGCTACCGGTGAGTGAAGCTGAGCTGCTCCTCCAGATGAAGCGCGCGTGGGGTGACCCACCCGTGCTGGCAGCGTGGAGCGCCGCCGCCTTGGCCGCCGGCGCGCCACTGCCGCTGGCCATACGTGGAGTGCGACACGGCTGGATGTGTCACCAGCCTCTCCCTGGCCAGCATCAACATCACGGGACCTATCCGGACGCTGTTGGTCACCTCTCAAGGCTCACACACCTCGACATGTCTGACAATAACATTGTCGGTACGTTCTCGACGGCGCTCTACCGCGCCGCATCGCCCGGTACCTCAACCTATCCTGCAACGACATCAGCGGTGAGCTCCCTAACATCGGCCACGGCCTCCCGGTGAACTTGAGCACGCTGGACCTCGGTGCCAACAGGCTCAGTGGTAGGATCCCGGTGTCACTGTCCAGGCTTCGGAACCTCCGGTACCTGGCATTGGACAGCAACCACCTCACAGGCACTATCCCAGCGGAGCTTGGCGATCTGGCGAGCCTTGAGGTATTGCGGTTGTCGGACAACTCGTTCGACCCAGGCAAGCTACCAACATCGTTCGAGAACTTGACCCGCCTCATCAGCCTCAACGCAATGAGATGCAACCTCGTCGGTGACTTCCCCAGCTACTTGGCAAAGATGTTGGAGTTGGAACAAGTATACCTCGGGAACAACTCACTGACTGGAACCATACCTCCAGAACTTTGGAGCCTCAAGAAGCTAAAGATTCTGTCGGTATGGAAGAACAACCTTACCGGCGACATTGTAGTTGCTGATGACTTTGCAGCAATAAGCTTGGCCACGATCAGCTTATCAACCAACAAGCTTACGGGAACCATACCGAATTCCTTGGGCGCTTGAGGAACTTCACAGGATTGTTCCTCTACAACAACTTCTTCATTGGTGAGATACCAGAGAGCATCGGACGGTTACCGTCGCTAACGATATTGATGCTGTTCAATAACAGGCTTACTGGTACTCTCCCAATGGACCTTGGGAAGTACTCACCAGGCTTACTTAGGGTTGGTGTCGATGACAACGAGCTCACAGGTGCCATCCCAGAGGGACTCTGCCGGAAACAAGCTACGAAATCTCACAGCCTCCAACAATCGCTTGAATGGCTCCATCCCACTGGGCCTCGCTCGCTGTTCCTCATTGTGGTATCTACTCCTAAACAGCAACCAGCTCTCCAGCGAGATACCAACGGATTTGGGCTACGGCACACCAATGCTGAAGCGACTGAACCTGGCGAACAACCAGCTCTCAGGGAAGATCTGTTAAGCTGATGACCTGTGGAAGCTCCGCCCATTCAGCAACTTCCCAGGGGGGCAATGTACGCTGGATCAACTGAATTGACGAGGTCCACCAAGCACAAAAAAATTTGCAGGGACTCAAAATGGCTT
The DNA here is from genome assembly GCA_015847255.1 of Hyparrhenia diplandra. Classification (NCBI taxonomy): domain Eukaryota; kingdom Viridiplantae; phylum Streptophyta; class Magnoliopsida; order Poales; family Poaceae; genus Hyparrhenia; species Hyparrhenia diplandra. Next base: position 124,848 of record JADLZK010003830.1, read on the forward strand.
CCTCTCAAGAAAAACTCAGCCCCAAATACATTAGTTTACATCCCTCATCCCAATATCTCATACATCTTGTAAACTTCACTTTAGTTATCTTACTATTACTAATTGAAGGCTCCAACGAAGGCTCCACGTTAATCCTCCCCAAACGCGCTAGAAAAAAAGATAGATAAATGCTACAAAATCTCACATTAATTAGAAACATCCGGCCATCAAATCTGAAGACTTGGCCATCAACAACCATTGGATTTATTTAACTTTTGTGCAAAATTACCCACCTCTGCCATTATAAACTAAATAAAATCTTTTCTATATAAAAAGAAATTGTTTGACCGGCAATCATTCAATCGTGATGTTAAAAAAACAATAAATCATCTAATCTGTACCCCCATCCCCGCATGCCAAGCTAATTGGAGGCTCCAACGAAGGCTCCACGTTAATCCTCCCAAAACGCGCTAGAAAAAAGATAAATGCTATAAAATCTCACATTAATTAGAAACATCCGCCATCAAATCTGAAGACTTGGCCATCAACAACCATTGGATTTATTTAACTTTGTGCAAAATTACCCACCTCTACCATTATAAACTAAATAAAATCTTTTCTATATAAAAAGAAATTGTTTGACCGGCAATCATTCAATCGTGATGTTAAAAAAAAACAATAAATCATCTAATCTGTACCCCCATCCCCGCATGCCAAGCTACCGATCTCCCATAAAAAAAAAAAGAACCCATCTAATCTGTATCGTACCCTAGCCCTTCGCAGCATGCTAAGCTACCGCACGCGGCGCGTCTTCCTTGGTCTACAAGCGCAGTATTCCTCTCGCCGCTGGAAGCCCCCGCCTCACGGCGTCGTCGCCCCGCCTGGACCCCAAGTCTATACTGCACCTGCCACCAGACGCCGACTCCCGACAGGCCAACTGGTACGCCGTCGTTCAGTGATGCGGAGATGAAGGAGCTGCCGTCATGAACACCACATATATATGTAGCAGGTGACCTTCCGTATAGAGATTGCTTGCGATGCAGAGAAGCATGTTCAGATTGTTTCTCATGTTGCTGTAATTTAGTTTCTTTGGATTGTCTAAATATACTCATCCTGCTTGCATCTTTATGCACCACATGGGCCTGATATCAACCTCCAGGATGGGTAAGTCACACCAATGGGTAATGGTGCTAATTGAGAACATGGTTTGACTGAAAAGACGGATCTAGACCAACCATGACAAGTGGCCTTTCTTTAATCTGTAAAATAATATTTTGATAGACAACATGTTCAGCTACTTCATTATGCTTATTTTTTCTATTTCAGGCGATATTCGATGCTACTATGGCGTAAGTAGAATGATTTGAGCATGGACCTAGGATATATAATGCTTGTGTACATGGTCGACCCAGACATCAAGGTAATGCATCCTGGAATCTTATACTACAGTCCATGTCAGAAAAACTTTGGTTGCTCATTAGCTCGGGTGTTTTATATCCTCAATGAAGTGTAATTAAGCTTCTATTACTCATCAGGCGGGCTTTCAGCAAGTGGGCAGTCGGAAAGGCGTCGTGGAGGACCCATTCACCCAAGTGCATGGCCGCAAAGAAAAACACCCTAAATTCATGGTATCCAGAAAAATCTATCAAATAGAGGTGACAATTTTCATCGGCACATGAGCATGCACATCGAGGAAGCAGCATATCCAGCCATGCACCGACCACCAACATCTAGCCCTGTACCTAGGTGTCTCTAAGATCTTGGGGTGAAAGGACGAGAGTGAGTGGGTGTTCGTCAACCCGCCGCAGTCTACTTCATCCATGTTGAGTTTGACGGTGAGGCCAAGTCAATAAGTGCCAGAAGCGACTCATCTACGTCAAGCAAGAGAAAGAGATGGGTGGCACGGCGTCCAGTGTCCACGACGTCTACAAGTCAGCGCTTGGCGCCAGCCACACCTGTAGAGCAAAGGTATGGCCATCTTGCTACATTAGAATAAAGTATTATTTTATAAGCTTAGCAAGTGTGAAAAAAATAACGTTAAGCAAACCAAAAGCATAATGACACTTATAATTCACTTTAGTTTATATTAATACTATGATAATCAATTTTAGAAGTCATTATCTTGAAAAAATGTTTAAATAAATTCAACAGCTTATGTACGTGCCATGGTTCCATTGTGTATATTGCCACTATAACAAGTTAACAACTAATAAAATAAAATTTTGAATAAACAATACAATAAGCATTAGAATTTCAAATTAACCTATGTATGCAATATTAGAACAACTAGACGAGAAGTTGAAAGTTAAAATACAGATTTTCATGAATATCACACAAAAGAATGAAATAAGAATTTATATACTTTAAGTTTATGTTTAATCCAAAAACATATCATGCCAGAGAAAGATACATCATACAAATTATTACCGAAACCACCAGAGATAAAAACATAGAACCTAAAATTGTTACAAAAAACTAAAACATTGTGACATCAAAGGTACACTAATCACAATTGCAATTAACGGTCGTTGTCTATGAGCAATTAATAAGATTAAAATTTAGGGTGGGGGATTCAAAATTTAGGTTCGTGCCATCAAAATAAAGTCCACATCTAAAGCCATCACAGTTTAAGACTATTATTATCAACTAAATGTACAAGGGAGATACACAAAAGTGTTATATATGTAATAAATCTAAAAAAATAATAATTGATAGATTATCATAACTGGATATAGACTACAGAGTACCTATTATATCCATTATTTAAGAATGTTAGTAAAAGGAAAAATATTTAAGATAAGTAAAATTTTATCGGTTAGCATCTCCTAAGATTCTAACCCGTGCTAAAAGCACGGGTTGCAGGACTAGTATATATAATTGCCTTTCAGAAGTCCAGATCCCCTAATTGGGGGGACGATTTAAGATGCGTCCGTGACTACATAACCCTAACCTAACCTGTGCATTAATGTTACTACTACCCTATAGACTGTGACAAACAAAAAAAAAACAATGAAAAGAAATGCTGTACTGCAGTGCAGGTCATCAACCGATTCTTTCAAATCAGTTCACGCCCGCTTCTTGGCAGTATTAATGTAGGGCCGCAACACAAACTCGTTATGCACTTCATTTTGTTCCTCAGTTCCTAGCTTGATCTGCAAGGCAAGCATGATCAACATGTTAGTACCAGCCAGTATTTGTGCCTCAGAAAATGGGGTAATGACTGAATGCGAGTGTTCCTGGTACCTGGTACAGCCGCATCTCAAACCGCGTGGGCCAACCTCCTTCAGGTCCATTGATTTGGGGCCACCAGGTTTTTTCATATACATGATGCCCTGCATAACACAAAACAAAAGGATATGACAGTCATATGCATAGAAGGTTCTCAGGAAGCAGAGCACATACACAATTACATAGTAGTGGGTGATAGAAATATTGTACCTGAAAGATATGCGCTTGTCTCTATTAACAAAGGTTATTATCCGCTTTGAATCTGGCTTTGGCATGGAAAGAGGTGCTTGAGGATAGTGGTAGCCCTTTCACCAATCTGGAATACAAATAATGAATTACCAAACTGTCATGGTCAAAGAGAGAATAAACGGATAGCTAACCTCTACCGAAAAAAAATAAAGCTATTCTCTCCCTAGTACAACTCTAAAGAGTGTTTAACTTCCTACAATCCAATCTAAGTAATCTCGCAATCATCCAAGTTTCTGATTTCTGCATGCTAACTCAAGCTGACAGACAGTGATGGTCAGATCAAAATTTAAGATTTCTGCATGCAAACTCAAGGAGACAGAAAGTGAAATCTGAAAGGGCCAAGGGTTTCACCAATCTGCGCTTGAGTTTGCATGCAGAAATCTGAAAGAATTTATCACGCTCGGAAGAGACTCCTAAGGTTCTGGCCATACTTTAGAGTCAAGCAAACATAGAGATTTTTCAGTGCTACATGCTCGGCTCACAGCTGCAGAATTGGCGTATCTTGACCGGGCCTGTTTTACTGTGTTTCAGTCTCCAGTCACCGCTGCAGAATTCGTCACGCTCGGAAGAGACCTCAAGCTCCAATTTCTAGCCATGCGTCGAGCCAAGGACCGACATTTTTCAGTGTTTTTCAGTGCGTCTCTCAGTCGTTCAAGTATGAACCGAACAGCCGCATTGTCTCTCAGTCGTTCAAGTATGAACCGAACACGGAACACCTCAGGAACACTGCCAACGTGCTTGCTGCCTCAGGCCAGTAGCATAGCATGCCTCCGGCACCACAGCGTTTACACACAGCCCTGGCCTCAATCATTGAGACGCACGGAGCAGCTCCTCCAGTCCACATGAAGCACGCGGGCCGGGGGCAATCCACCCGACCCGGCACGGGGCCGCATTGCCGTAATCTTCACTTCAAGTTATAGCTATCACACCTGTCATCCATTCGTGTCTGGCTGCACTACATCTTGCTGCGTCAGCAAAAGGGGAAAAAAAAGAAGAACAGGTACAGCAGGGAGGATTCAAAGGATTCGTGTGTGTCACAGCCGTCGGCGACCGACTGCCAGTCTCCGAGTCTCCGTTGAAGCGTGCGATGACTGACTTACAAGTCTCGATCCAAGTCTCCCGTGACTGACTCCGGTTGTCTCTGATGAGTCTCCAGCGGTTGTTGGTAAGATCATTATATCATGGCCTGAAAATGGCCGAACTGAAAGCACCACATTCCCTTCTGCATCAACCGAAAATGACACCGCATCGGTGCCGAGCCTTCGTGTACGCTTACCACCTCCTCCTGACGCTGTCCATGCTAGCCTACTGCCTCCTGCAGTGCACGGCGGCGCAGTCCCAATCCCAACAAGCAGGCGAGGCGGACCTGCTCCTCCAGATGAAGCGCGCGTGGGGCGACCCGCCCGTGCTCGCGGCTTGGAATCGGAGCGCCGCCACCTCGGCCGCAGGGCGCACTGCCGCTGGCCATACGTGCGGTGCGACGCTGCCGGACGCGTGATCAGCCTCACCCTCTTCTACCTTGACCTCACGGGCCATGTCCCGACGCCGTTGGAGGCTTCTCCAGCCTTAAAAGGCTCGACCTCTCCAACAACAACATCACCGGCATGTTCCCGACAGCGCTCTACCGCTGCTGCGGCTCACTCCGTACCTCGACCTATCTAGGAACAAGATCGGTGGTGAGCTCCCCATGACATCGGCCACAACCTTGCAGGGAACTTGAGAACGCTGGCCCTCAGTTTCAACAGGTTCAATGGCAGCATCCCGGCATCTCTGTCCATGCTCCGAAACCTCCGGTATCTCGAGCTGGGCGACAACGGCCTCACAGGCACTATCCCGACAGAGCTTGGCAATCTGAGGAGTCTCAAGAAATTGTGGTTGGCATTCAACTCATTCGACCTAGGGAAGCTACCAACATCCTTCAAGAATATGACAAAGCTAGTCAACCTATGGGTTGCGGGATGTGGCCTCATCGGCAACTTCCCGAGCTATGTGGTGAATATGACGGAGCTGGAGGGTCTGGACCTTACGGACAACTCATTCACCGGAAGCTTACCTCCTAAGGTTTGGAGCCTCAAGAAGCTTCAGTTCTTACATGTTTCCAACAACAGCCTCACCGGACACCTGGTGGTTGATGGTTTTGCTGCGAGGTCCTTAGCCGCAGTCGAATTATCGGATAATGATTTTTATGGAGCCATACCTCAAGTCTTTGGGCACTTGGAGAACCTCACAATATTAAAGCTCGATAGCAACAACTTTTCTGGTGAGATACCAGCAAGTATAAGCCGGTTTCCTTCATTGGAAGTGATGGACCTGTCTAGCAACCGCCTTACAGGCATACTCCCATCGGACCTCGGTAAGCACTCTCCGTCCTTAAGAGAAGTTTGGGTTCATAACAACGAGCTCACTGGTGGGATCCCAGAGTGGCTATGCGCCGGAGGCAAGCTCCAATACTTCAACGCTAGTAGCAACAACTTCAGCGGTTCCATTCCAATAGGTCTCGCTAACTGTGCCATTATGCTGTTACTGGACCTAAGCAGTAACCATCTCTCCGACGAGATCCCGGAGGCTATGTGGACAGTGATGCGACCTCGTGAGGTGAACTTACGAAATAACCGGCTCACTGGAAGTCTCCCTGACACAATTTCCAGCAACCTTACGTCACTAGACATAGGAAACAACCAATTTGTTGGTAGAATCCGTCAGTAGCTATTGGTCTCGTGTCATTCAGTGCCGACAACAACCAATTTTCTAGCGACATACCAGCGAATTTGAGCTATGACATGCCATCGTTGCAGAAGCTAAACCTGTGCAATAACAATCTCTCGGATAGGATCAGTTAATCTACTGTGTAGGGACCGTACCTGACCGGTGTGTAAACTCCCCGTGTGGAATATGTAAAAAATTAAATAGCATGAGCATGTGTGTGCATGCATGGATAAGTTATAGTTCTCTTGATGTCTGTGATAGCTTAGATGTTCGTACGTCGGTTCAGAGTTTCAGCGTTTTTTTTTTTCCGGCAGCATGTCTACGTAAATAAATAATAAAAAAATCCTGCTTGTTGTTGCCTCGTGCCTTTGCTAGTACTTAGTAGCATGCCTCCTGCACCACCGCGTGGCCGCGCAGTCAATAAACTCTCCGGAAGGATACGTTAGGTTAATCTGCTGGGACTAAATATGCGGCTATATATAAAGCTTCTTTCCACCCCGGCATGAATATTTTACATGCATTTCAATGGTCATCCATAAACATTCCTTCATTTCTAGAAAAACTCAAATTTCCTAAAATATTAGTTTTCATTCCTGGTCTCAAATGTCTCAAGCATATTGTAAACAGCACCGCATGGGCATGGCGTACTCCCTCTGTCCCTAAATGTTTGTCTCTAAAAAACCGTATTTCCCTCACAAACACGCTTTCCGGACGACACACATAAAGGGACGTTGGGGAGTACGCTTTAATCAGCTTTTAGATCGAGGAGGTCAGAGCCAATAATTGGAGGAAGATTGAAGATACATCCGCCAAGACATGGCACTAATCATGCTGACATGCTGTTAAATAATGTTACTGCTTACTCCAGTATAAATGGTGACAAACCAAAAATTCTACTAAATTGCTGTACTGCAGTGCATGTCATCAACGAATTCAAATCAGTTCAGCTAGTATTTTTCTTCTTGTCAGTACTAATGTACACAAACTCTTCATTCTGTTCCCCGGTTCCTAGTTTAAGCTGTCAGGCAAGAACATGAGTACCGACAAACAGTGTTTTTGTGCCTCAAACAATGCGGTAATGACTGGATGGAAGGGTTCTTGTCACCTTTTGTTTTTACGAAGTGGTGTCTTGCATAACAAAATAACAGGAGCACAACACATCAGTAAGTTGTGCTCTGCACCTTGTCACAGTAGAAACTACATTGCAGAAATAGTAAATGCGTACCTGATGGGATGCCTTTGCTAACCTCATTGGCGACTTACCAAGCTGTGTGGTGAACATGCCAAAGTTGGAGGAGCTGTTTCTATGGAACAACAGCATATTGCTTCGATACCTCAACCAAGCGTGCTGTGAGGGCACCACCTCTATGGAAAGATACACCAACAGATTTGGGTTACGGCACGCCAATGCTTATGCGATTGAACCTGGCTACGAACCAGCTCTCCGAGACATCGTAGTATGCTGATCTGCAGAAACTACGACGATGCAGCAACTTCCCAGGTGACGGTACACTAGAGCAACAACAACTGAATGGACGAGGCCCGACAAACACAAACATTTTATACAACTCTCTAGGCCCAAAAAAAGCTCCTCAAGAAAAATTCAGATCCCAAATACATCCCAGTATCTCTTACATCTTGTAACCTTCACTGTAGCATATATAATTGCCTTTCAGAAGTCCAGGTCCCCTAATTGGGGGACGATTTCAGATGCATCCGTGACGACACGGCCCTAACCTACCCTGTGCACTAATGTTACTACTTACCCTATAAATAGTGACGAACCATTAAAATCAAAATAAAAATGATGTATTGCACGACCAATTATTCCAAATTAGTTCATGCCCCAACAGTCTTCTGCTTTTCTTGGCAGCATTAATGTAAGGCCGCAGCATAAACTCGCTTTGCGCTTCATTTTGATCCACGGTTCCTAGCACTACTACAGAATTGATTTTTGCAAGGTGTTCGGATTTTATTTTCCGTGGCGGGCATTTAGAAAACCGCCACAGAAAATAGGTGGCCTGGCACCTCCCCGGCCGGGGAAAAACCGCCACGGTTAATCGATTTTCCGTGGGCGGTTTTTAAAGAAGTCCGCCCACGGAAAATCGGCCTATTAACCATGGCGGACTACTTATAAGGCCCGCCATGGTAAATATCCCCGAGGCCCGGGAGCCCAGCCGAAGTCCAAAACATTTCTCCTCTATCGGGCTTATATAAATACCCGGTACTTAGGTTTTCACTCCTCTCTCAATCTCTCGGACACTCTCCCTCTCCTCGTGAGATCCAGGCCGACCCGTCCCCGCTCTTCCCCTCTCCTTCCAGCGGCGACCCTCTTCTCTCCCTCGGTTGCCGGCCCGACACCCTCTCCCTCATCTCTTCCTCGGCATGCGGCGCCGACCCTCCCTCCCTCCCCTACGGCAAGGCACCACGGCGGCGGCGCCCTCCCCAACCGCCGGCGGCGGCGGCCTCCCCAACCGCGCGGTGGCGCTGGCTCGGCGGCGGCGCGCGTGGATCTCGCGCGGATCCGGCCTCCAGCCGCCCGGATCCGGCGGCGGCGGCCTGAAGCGGGCGGTGCCCGACTCCGACGGCCGCGGCATGGTGGGGGGCGGCGGCGGCGTGGTTGCGGGCGCGGATCCGCCTCCAACCGCCGGATCCGGGCACTTGTGGCCCGAGGGGGGGCGGCGCTCCCATCCCCGGCGCGCGGATCCGGCCAGCAGGGAGCGTCTCCAGGGCGGCGGCGACCGTCTCGGGCAGCGGCGCGTGGAGCACGGCACCGCGAGCCCGCGAAACCCTAAAGGGCCCGGGGCCCGGATCACGGGCCCGTTAGGGTTTCAGCATGGATTTTTTTTTTTTTTTTTTTTTATTCATTAACGGTGGCGGGCATTTTGTCCACCATGGAAAATCGTCCATTTTCCGTGACCCTAGCTCCGTGGCGATTCTAAAAACCGCCACGGAAAATGAAAAATGCCCGCCGAGAACCGCCCACGGAAAATGAAAAATGCCCGCCGCGGAAGTTCATTTATGTAGTAGTGTAGTTTGATCTGTCAGGCAAGCACGATCAACATGTTAGTACCAGCAACCAGTATTTGTGCCTCAGAAAATGTGGTAATGACCAGATGCCAGTGTTCCTGATACCTGGTACAGCCACATCTCAAACTGTGGGCCAATCTCCTTCAAGTCCATCGATCTAGGGCCGCCAGGTTTTTCATATATGATGCCTTGCATATAACAAAAAATAAAGGGAGCTGTCAGCCGTATGCATTGAACTATAAAAGCTTTTCAGGAAGCAGAGCACCTACACAATTACACATTAGTGAGTGACAGAAACATTGTTCGCTTTGAATCTGGCTTTGGCGTAGGAAAGAGGTGCTTGAGAATAGTGGCAGTCCTTTCACCAATCTGGAATACAAATAACAAGTTACAAAACTGTCATGGACAGAGAATAAAAGGATAGCTAGCCTCTGCAGAAAAAAAAACAAAGCTACTCTCCAATTAAAACTCTAAAGAGTGTTTAAGTTCCTACAATCCAATCTAAGTACTCTAGCAATCAACCAAAGCCCAGAATGCCTCTGCCAACAGCATCCAACTATCTCATGTTAACGGTTAACAAGAAAAACACCATCCCAACCGCCACCGGTGTGCAAAGCGGAGGTTCTCCTCCAGATGAAGCGCACATGGGGCAACACCACTGGGCGTGTCACTAGCCTTGCCCTCACTAGCATCGGCGTCACAGGACTTATCCCATACGCTGTCGGTCACTTCTCAGGCTCGCGCACCTGGACATCTTTGACAGTAACATCGCCGACACGTTCTTGACGACGCTCTACCATTCCATCTTCTCTATCAAGGCTTCAAAACCATCAGACACTCCTGCTGGACCTCAGCTGCCTCACCGGTGCTATCGCCGACACGTTCTTGACGATGCTCTACCATTCCATCTTCTCTATCACGGCTTCAAAACCTTCGGGCACCCTCCAGCTTCCCGCTCAGGCGGAGGCATGGTGGGGAGGCTCAGGATTTGGAGTGGCGGCGCTAGGGTTCCGGTATCCCGCCCGAGTCGCCCCAGGAGGAGGAGCAACGCGGAGGGCGTTGGGTCGTTTCGTTCTTGTGTGTTTGGTTTCTGCAGTCACACCAATTCATGAGGTGATGCATCATGAGTTGATGCCATGAATTTGGTGGAATCGACCCGTTTCTCATATGGATACTAATTATTAGCTTGTGGTGATGATGGATCAACTCATTCCACAAACCTAATAAAGAAGGTGAGGAGTGAGAAAAGGACCACCTCATTTCTCAAACCAAACACACCGTAAGCAGACCGCCGAGAGTGCTGGCCTGCCGAGGAAAGACCAGTGTTTGCTCGTCTTGTGTGCTTTCATTCAAAAAAATGTGTAAAAGGAGCATGATGGGTCTTTAGAGTGGGTTACCAGGAACACCACAGTGGTAATTGAGTACCACTCCCCGGCCGGCCGGCCCCCTTGTTCTAACTCCATTTTCTCCTTTCAAAGAAGTTTAGTTCAGTAAATCAAATTCGCTTCATGATGTGTGAATTAACAATGGATTTATATCTAGTGCAAGTAGGCTAGTACGCACCATGGCAACTATGACGACCTAAAAGTGCCTCCAATCTTCCAATTTCATTAAAATTATTACCACGACCCAAAAGTGGCTCCAAAAGAGTGCAAGTTTCCTCCATGGACCGTCTGAAAAATTGCCACCAACACCATAGCCCATAGTGTGCTAAATCCACTAGACTGATCCACCACCAAGTCTCCCTAGTCTCCTGTGGTCGCTGAAAAGATTTCTTCTATAAACACTGAACCGAATGCGTCCATTAATTGCACCACCGCGGTCGTCAAGAAGAGATAGATCGAGATGGCAACACCGCCTCGGCGCCGAGCCCACACAAATTGTTACCTCCTCGTCCTGCTGCCTATGCTAATCTGCTGCCTCCTCCGCCGCGCGGCAGCACAGTCCCGACCAACAATAGGCGAGGCGGAGCTTCTGCTCGAGATGAAGCGGTCGTGGGGCGACCCGCCCAAGCTCGCGGCATGGAATTCGAGCTCTGCTACCTCGGCCGCAGGCGCCGCACTGCCACTGGCCATACGTTCGGTGCAACTCGGCTGGCCACGTCATCAGCCTTGACCTCGGCGGCACTAGCATCAGCGGGCCTATTCCAGACGCCATTGGCAGCCTCTCCAGGCTCAGACACCTCGACCTCTCCTACAACATCTCCGGCGTGTTCTCGTCGGCGCTCTACCGCTGCGGCTCACTCCACTACCTCAGCCTGTACTTCAACAACATTGGTGGTGAGCTCCCCAATGACATCGGCCACAGCCTTGCAGCCAACTTGAGAACGCTGGTTCTCGGTTCCAACATGTTCAGTGGCAGCATCCCGGCATCTTTGTCAAGGCTCCGAAACCTCCGGCATCTCAAGCTGGACAACAATAGCCTCACAGGCACTATCCCGATGGAGCTTGGCGAGCTAAGGAGTCTAGAGACATTGTGGTTGGCATGGAACTCATTCGACCCAGGGAAGCTACCAACATCGTTCAAGAACATGACCAAGCTAGTCAGCCTATGGGCTGCGGGATGTGGCCTCATCGGCAACTTCCCGAGCTACGTGGTGAATATGACAGAGTTGGAGGTTCTAAACCCTGGAGACAACTCATTGACCGGAAGCGTACCTTCTAAGATTTGTAGCCTCAGGAAACTTCAGTTCTTACTTGTTTACAGCAACAACCTTACCGGACACCTAGTGGTTGATGGTTTTGATGCGAGGGGCTTAAACAGAATCTACTTATTCAACAACATGTTTACTGGAGCCATCCCTAAAGTCTTTGGGCGCTTGGAGAACCTCACGGAATTATTGCTCGATAACAACCGCTTCTCTGGTACACTGCCACCAGAGCTCGGGAAGCACTCGCCAGGCTTATCTGAGGTTCATGTTTGTGCTGGAGGCAAGCTTCAGGATTTCAATGCCTCAAACAATCACTTGAACGGCTCCATCCCAGAAGGTCTCGCACGGTGTGCCATGCTCGAGATTCTGGACCTGAGTAGTAACCAACTCTCCGGCGAGATACCAATGAATCTGGGCTACGGCAAGCCATGGCTGTGGAAACTGAACCTGGCAAACAATAAACTCTCTGGAAAGATCTGTTAATCTGAGGAGACTAAACTTACTACTATATGTAATTAATGTAAAGTGTGTTTTCATCCATCACGGAAATTTTACATGCATCCGAGGTCAATCATAAGCAATATCTTCCTTTCTAGAGAAACTCAGATTTCCTAAAGCATTAGGTTTCATTCCTCGTCTCAAAAGTCTGAAACATATTATAAACAACATTGCATGGTGCAGGCTGTCATCAGCTTTTACTGGAGTCCAGAACCAGTAACTGAATGAAGATTGAAGATACATCCGCCAAGACATGGCACTAATCATGATGTTAATTAGTGTTGCTACTACAGTATATAAATTGTGACAGACCAAGAATTCTAAAATGCTGTACTGCAGTGCATGTCATCAACTAAATCAAATCAGTTCCACTACTCTTTTGATTCTTGGCTGTATTATTAAGGTAAGGCCAAAGCACAAACTCGTTTTGTGCTACATTTTGTTCCGCTGTTCCTAGTTTAAGCTATCCGGCAAGTGCATGCAATATATTAAGACCTGTTTAGATTCACTAGTGTTAATATAGGCTGCTCAAAATTAGCTTGTTAGTATAGTATAATCCCAATGCAAATAAAATGGTATAGTATTATTTTTAAAATGATGGAGTATTCATTCTCTCCTTCTTTAACTGAAAGATCTTTCTCTGCATTTTTTTATAGAAGGTAATAAGCATATATCAGGGAATTAAAGATTCAGTTCAAAACAGAGGAAGGAGAAATACAAGACTCTGCATGGGCCCCCCAAAAGCAAACTCGAGGGTGTTATAGTATAGTTCCAATGCAAATAAGTGCTGATATACATTCTTTGGTTCCTTGTGATAAACATGGATCTGATCTTCATTTTGTTCCTTGGTTCCTCGTTTCATCTGTCGGACAAAAAAAAACAACATGTTCCTATAAGGGGTCATTGGTTGCCCGCACCAGGCGGTGCAAAGGGCCGTCCCGGTCCATTTGGTACCGCAGGCGCGTGTTTGGTTCGCTGAGTCGTATCGTTTCCCTGCACCCACTCGTTCATTCGAGGACGCCTTGATGCAGCAAAATGGGAAGCCCAAATCAAGCTTTCCATCTCAGCCGGGACAACACAGTGCGACCTGGGGGAGATGGTGCTATCCTCCTTGATGCAGGCATGAGGATAAGGTTACCCCCTCACCTTCCCAAAGCAAACCGTCGATGGCGGAGGTCGTGGAGGCGAGGTGGACGAGCAGCCGCTGTACGCCAGCGTCCGTGCGGTGGAGCCCGTGCTCGATGGAGTCCGCCGTGAGGAGTCAACGGCGCCGCGACCCCAGCAGCCGCGGCGCGCATCTTCCCGGCGTCGCTCGACGCCGTCTCCGCGCTGTGATGCCGACTCGCCGTGGCACGTCGTCTGCGCCACCTTCCTCGGCCTCTTGCGCCCGGCGGGCGCCGCGGACCGCGCTCCCCGAGCTCGCCGCGCTCAGGCAGGGACCCGGCGAGTGCCCCCGACGCTCACCTCGCCCGCTTCGACCGCGTCAGCCTCGTCAACGGCGCCGCGACCCCGGCAGCCGCGGCGCGCATCTTCCCGACGTCGCTCGACGCCGTCTCCGCGCTGTGACGCCGACTCATCGTGGCACACCGTCCGCTTGGAGGGGGGCCTCATGCGGTGCTCGGGCGTCGGCAATCTTGAAGATTGGCTGTGGCGTTGGCTCTCCTGCGGTGCTCGCGCTCAGGCAGGGACCTCCTGCGGTGCTCGCGCTCAGGCGTTGGCTCCGAGCTGGGAGAGCGCCCACGGCGTGCACGAGGCTTGGCGCGAGGCGAAGGCGGCCTGCGCCGCCACCGCCCCTGCCACACCCGCTGCTCGTTCTGCGGCGCGGACGGTCACGAGGAAGGAGGCGAGGCCAGCGGCTCCCCGAGGGCAAGAAGAAGGAGGCGGGCAAGCCGAGCTCGGGCCGCGGCGCAGAACATTTCGAGCACGACCGCTGGTAACCTCACAAAAACCATACCTAGGTGCCGGCACCTTGTGTCGTGCGGTAAACCAAACACGGGGCAGTGTATCACATGATGCATCAAAATTATACACGCAGGCAACCAAACAAACTCATAGTTAGGCTGTATGGTTTCAGATTTGGCAACCAAACAAAGCCCCTTGTATGGTTTCATTCAGGTTCAGACCAGCCTGGATGACCCCTCGGTCCCGGCTCAAGTTGGTTTGGGCAACCAATCACCCCCATAAGCAACACTGTGGTAATGACTGGATGGATGTGTTCCTGTCCACCTGGTACTGATACAGCCGCAACTGTAATGAGTGGCCAGCCTCCTTCAGCTTCAGGCTGATCCATCGATGTTATTGGGGCCACTTGGTTTTTCAAAGCCGTGATGTCTTGAGCAACAAAATTCAAAATAGGAAGAGCAGACCTCTCTGTGAACACACTCCGTGCTCCTTCGGTTCATGAAGGTTTTTGCGACGTACCTGCAAGGCTGGAACAGAGACGCAAATTGCCGTGTTTTGACCGGAAGCTAATGTGTTTCAGTCTTCAGTGACAACGGCAGAATTTATCACGGCTTGGAAAAGACTCCAAGCACAAGTTTCTGGCTATACGTGTGCTTCCGCTGGTTCCATCTCCATCGCCTATCGTCCTCTCCAGGCAAGGAACAGTGATGCGAATTGCCGTGTTATGACCGGGCTAATTATTGTGTTTCAATCTCCGGTGACAGCAAGATTATTTGTCACGGATCGGAAGACTCCAAAGCCCAAATGTCTGGCCCTACGCCCCGTCAAGGACACAGATTTTTTCAGTACTCTGCTCTGCTCACTCGTTAAGTACGAACCCAACACACGCCATCGTCTCCACCACAGCAGGCGAGCGCAGCGGCCAAAGACAAGGCAACACCTCGCCGCGACCGTGCCTGTTGTTGCCTCATGCCCGTGCTAGTACTAGTAGCATGTCTCCTCCTGCACCAGTGCGTGGTTGCGCAGTCGCTACAGGTGGATGAGGCGAAGCTGCTCCTGCGGATGAAGCGCGCGTGGGGTGATCCGCCGGCGCTCGCGGCATGGACGGCAGCCACCTCAGGCGCCACGGGGGCGCACTGCCGCTGGCCATTCGTGCGGTGCAACTCTGCCGGCCGGGTCGCAAGCCTCACGCCCGTTAACATCAACATCACGGGCCCCATCTCGAACGCCATTGAGGCCTCTCCAACCTTGCAAAGCTCGACCTCTCCGATAACAGCATCACCGGCGTGTTCCCGTTGGCGCTCTACCGCTGCGGCTCACTCCAGTATCTCGACCTGTCCTACAACAACATCAATGGGGAGCTCCCCTGCTGATATGGGCCACGGTCTGCCGGTGAACTTACGCGTGTTGAACCTCAGTTCCAACAACTTTAATGGCAGCACCCCGACATCTCTGTCCAGGCTCCGAAACCTCCGGGGTCTCGGGCTAGGGTTTAACAGCTTCATAGGCACTGTCCCAACAGAGCTTGGCGAGCTAAGGAGTCTCGAGGAATTGTTGTTGGCGTACAACTTGTTCGAACAAGGGAAGCTACCAACATCATTCAAGAACATGACCAAGCTAGTCATCCTATCGGCTCGAGGATGTGGCCTCATCGGCAACTTCCCGAGCTACATGTTGAATATGACAGAGTTGGAGTTTCTGGACCTTGAAGACAACTTGTTGACCGGAAGCTTACCTCCTAAGATTTGGAGCCTCACGAGGCTTCAATTCTTAGATGTTTCAAGGAACAACCTCACCGGACACCTAGTGGTTGATGGTTCTGCTGCGAGAACGTTAAGCCACATCCTGTTAGCCAGCAACAAACTTGTTGGAGCCATCCCTGAAGTCTTTGGGCGCTTGGAGAACCTCTCAATTTTAAGTCTTGGTTACAATAGCTTCTCTGGTGAGATACCAGCAAGTATCGGCCAGTTGCCATCGTTGTGGTTGTTGTCCTTGGCCAACAACAGGCTTACCGGCACACTCCCGCCGGAGCTCGGGAAGCACTCACCAACCTTATTTGCTGTTTGGGTTGGTGATAACAAGCTCACCGGTGGCATCCCAGAGTGGTTGTGTGCTCAAGGCAAGCTAAACGATTTCGTTGCATCAAACAATCACATGAACGGCTCCATCCCAGAAGGTCTCGCGCGATGTGTCACGCTCGAGAAACTGGGCTTGAATAGTAACCAACTCTCTGGAGAGATACCAGAAAATTTGGGCTACGGTACACCACAACTGCAAGTTCTGGACCTAGGCAATAACCAACTCTCAGGCGAGATACCAACAAATTTGATCTATGGCGCGCCAATGCTGCAGAGACTGAACCTAGCAAACAACAAACTCTCCGGAAGAATATGTTAAGTTAATCTGCATGGAGCAAATTCTCCGGACTTATATATTAAGTGCCTTTCGATATTTTACATGCATATTAGAGGTCAACCACCATAAGCAATGTCTTCCTTTCTAGAGAAACTCAGGTTTCATGAAATATTAACACCGCGTGGCGTTAATCAGCTTTTGATGTACTGCAGGAGTTCCGAACCAGATATACATCCGCCAAGACATGGCACTAATCATAAGCTGTTAATTAGTGTAACTACTACAGTATACATTGTGACAAACCAAAAATTCTAAATTGTTGTACTGCAGTGAATGTCATCAATTAACCAATTCAAATCAGTTCAACCAGTCTTTTGCTTCTTGTCAGTATTAGTGTAGGGCCGCAACACGGCAGCAGAAACTCGTTATGCGCTTCGTCATTTTGTTCCGCAGTTCCTAGTTTAGGCAAGAACATGAAAGATCTGAGTACCGACAAACAGTGTTTGTGCCTCAAACAATGTGGTAATGACTGGATGGAAGGGTTCTTGTCACCTTTGTTTTTACTAAGTGGTGTCTTGCATAGAAAAACAACAAGATCTAGCTGCCACTCTTTGCATAGAAGAATAGCGCTCCTTCCAACAACCCCAACCACGTTCTACCACTGCAACTCGCTCTGGTTTAAACTACATCGGTGGGGAGCATCCCGTCTTCTCTATCAAGGCTTCAGAACCTTGGCGTGCTCTCCTGCTGTACCTCAGCTGCCTCACTGGTGCTATTTGTTGTGAAACGATGCCTGTTGGCGTACAGGCACCCATTCACAATCGATCTCATCAAAGGATTAGAAGTTAGTGTTAGCAATTAGCACTGCGATGGGGCATGTCCTTTCGTCAGTTAACCTTTCCCTGTCCCTGAAGAGTATGTCCTTTCGTCAGTTGACCTTTCCCTGTTCCCTGAAGAGTCGCGTCCGTACGACGTCCGTACGACGCGTCCCTGTACTTGTATATATTGTCTGAGATCAATGAAAGTTATACAGTTGTTCCAAATCTCTGTTCCATTTACATTCCACTTAACACTATTACCAGCGGAGCTCGGTGAACTAACAAGCCTCTCGGGAGGATCTATTAAACTGATCTGCAGAACCAAATAATAGCACCCTCTCAAGATTCAGATCCCAAATACATCCCTCGTCCCAATCCCACAGTATCCCTTACATCTTGTAAACTTCACTGTAGCTATACATAATTGCCTTTTAGAAGTCCAAGTCGCCTAATTGGGGAACGATTTAAGATGCATCCGTTTTTTTTCCCCGCAATCGGGCCATTCACCCGTATTTCATTAAGAGATGTAAAACCAAATTCAAATACAACAAACGTCCCGATGCCAAAGAGACATCGAAAGCAAAACACTGGAAAAAGCACACACACCTATCTACTGGAGTTTATGAATTACGATTACATATTAGCCCAATTTTGCGACCACAATGAAAGGACCGGCTGTACCGTCTTGAATCCCGCTTGAACCCAGTCCTCAGCCTCCTGAACAAGCTTCCTAGCGATATTAGGTATCGACGATGTCTCGTTTCTGAAGACCCTTGCGTTGCGCTCTAACACAGCCCTAACCTACCCTGTGCACTAATGTTACTATTTACCCTATAAATAGTGACGAACCATCAAAATCAAAATAAAAATGATGTATTACACGACCAATTCTTTCAAATTACTTCATGCCCAGCAGTCTTCAGCTTTTTGGCAGCATTAATGTAAGGCCGCAGCACAAACTCGCTTTTGCGCTTCATTTTGTTCCATGGTTCCTAGTTTGATCTGTCAGGCAAGCAGGATCCACACGTTAGTACCAGCAACCAGTATTTGTGCCTCAGAAAATGTGGTAATGATCAGATGCGAGTGTTCCTGATACCTGGTACAGCCGCATCTCAAACCGTGGGCCAACCTCCTTCAAGTCCATCGATCTGGAGCCACCAGGTTTTTCATATACATGATGCCTTGCATATAACAAAATAAAGGGAGCTGTCAGTCATGCATAAAACTATAAAACTTCTCAGGAAGCAGAGCACATACTCCCTCCGTCTCAAAAAGATGTCATTTCGCTTCCCGAGAAGTCAACGTTTTCAAAATATCGGCAATTGTATATTAAAATATATAAATATTTATGCTAAGTAATTAGTATCATCGAAAGATCTTCAAGTGTAGTTTTTTTAACAAATTTATTTGGAGATTTAAATATTGCACGTATTTTCTACAAACTTAGTAAAAGTTAAGAAAGTTTGACCGCACGCTTCCCATAGTGACATCTATTTTGAGATGGAGGGAGTACACAATTACACACTAGTGAGTGACAGAAATATTGTACCTGAAAGATATGTACTCGTCTCTATTAGCAAAGGTTATTATTCGCTTTGAATCTGGCTTTGGCATAGGAAAGAGGTGCTTGAGAATAGTGGCAGTCCTTTCACCAATCTGGAATACAAATAACGAGTTACAAAACTGTCATGAACAAAGAGAATAAAAGGATAGCTAACCTCTACAGGAAAAAAAAAAACAAAGCTACTCTCCCTAGTAAAACTGTAAAGAGTGTTTAAGTTCCTACAATCCAATCTAAGTACTCTAGCAATCATTCAGAGCCCAGAATGCCTCTGCCAACATCATCCAAGTTTCAGATTTCTGCATGCAAACTCAAGAAGACAGAAAAGTAATGGTCAGATCCGAATTTGAGATTTCTGCATGCAAACTCAAGCAGACAGAAAGTGATGGTCAGATGTCATGTGTTTCAAGCTGAATCAAGCAGCATATGGAAGTGGAGATGCTCAGTTTAGAAGGTTTGAATGGACTGAGTAGTCTTCGCAGTAGTAACTAACTACATCTCATGTTAACAGTTAACAGGAAAAACATCATCAAAACCTGAATTCTGCGCACGTGTCAAATTTAGAACCCAACAAACCAGACCCCCACCTAACAAAAAGGACAAGAAATAAAAAGGAAAATCAAAACATACCAAATACAAGTGATAGTGGAGATTCTCGGTCTTTGAATCATAAATAGATTTTAGTGTCAATAACGGAAAGAATGTCTCAGGTTCACGAGAAAGACATCATTCAACAATGAAACAAGAATGAATAGCAAGCACATCACATTCTACTTTCTAGAGCTCTGTATAGACTTATGTATTTGTTAAATGATATCATGAGGACGTCATGATGGTGTGACGCAATACTTTTTCAGCACCGTGACGCAGTTTCAGTCAAGAAAGATGAGACAAATATCATCACAACCTAGGAGTTCTGTGGATATATTAGGATTCACATGCAAGAGGTTCTCAGTCTTGAGTTATGAATTGATTTAGGTGTCTTTCATGGAATAAAGATGTATCAGGTTAACGAGAAAGTCATCAGTGCAACCTCCCAATATTGTAAAATATGCATGCACATGCTGAGATGCAAGGCACAAAAGGCGAATGAAAAGGATGGTACAAAAGAGCGCAACACCCTCAACATGTTATATATTCAAACAAGAGCTGTTTTAAGGTGGTTGGGGGTACTTTCAGGTTACTCTCGGTTCCTAACTAAATTAGTATTAATTATTTTTTTAAATGGAAGGTTAGTACGGTAATTGTGTCGACTTGGGTATCCCACCTCTCCCTTGCCCCGTCATCCTCGCACTCGCACAGGAGCGCAGCGGGCGGTCCAGGCAGCGGCGTTGCCGGCGTTGGGGAACGTCAGGCAGTCACGGACGCCGGCGACGTCGTAGCAGTACGCCCCTCCGCGCACCCTGGGCAGGCCCTAGCAGCGGCGCCAGAAGTCTCTCCTCGTCGAGGCGCAGCCCGTCCTCTTCCCCGCACGAACAACTCTGTTGTTCCGGTCCTGCGCCAGAGCTCACGACACGCAGGGCGACATCCCAGACCAAGCTCATGGTCATCTCGTTGTGAGGACTGGAGCGCATGACAACGGAGGACCGACCCCGCCTCGTCGACCGGTGCGGCGCTACGTCCCACAGACTCACGGAGCAAGCAAGGGGAGAAGAGGAAGCGAGCGAATCGATTCGAATCCACTTCGATCTCGTAGTAGTTGTGCGTGCGTATTGCAGGTTACATACGCTGTTGTATAGTCCTAGCTGCTAGCACCTCGTAGTACATCACTACATCTGGCAACTTAATCGCAATCAGTCACGTACGTGCGGCACTGCACAGCACATGTGCCTTGTGAACGGCACGTCACTCACTGTTCGGTGGACGCGGCTGTGGCAACACTGCCTCCGGCTCTACGCGGCTGCCCCTGCGCCAGCGATATCGATGACTGGCCGTCTGAAACCGAGGGAACGGGACCAGGCGAGGGGGCAGGGACATCATCACGCCTACCGGCTACCGCAGCGCCCGACGCGCGGGGCAACGTCGTTGTGGCCGCGCATCATGCCGGCGAGCACTAGGATTTCCTGTGCGCCGGACATGGTGGGCATGGCAGCGCGAGCGGTGGCGCCGGGTGGCGCGGTGCCGCGGCGGGCGGAAGAAGATAGGCGAGCGTGCGAAGCGATTCCAGACCTGACTGCTCGGCCCCACTAGGCAGAGAGAAAAAAATTAGAAGATTGGATGAGTGAAGGGTATTTAGGACTTATGCTCCTATTATACATTTACCATACTACCCTTAATTACATAAATAAATTTCAAAATTAGAATTATTTTAATTTTTGTTAAGTCAATTTTAGTATGCACCTAGTGTATATGGGCCCACCATTTAATACGCACTTAGTGTCCTCCCGGTACCTTTAAAATTGGTTCTTCTTGGTTCCTCTGTCTTTTTAGCCGTCGGATCAGGCGTTGTGAGCCATCCATTTTTTTCGACAACCATAGTAAAAAACTCTTCAAACAAGATCAATGCTGCTCAGTTATATTTTTTGAATGGACAGATGTTATCCTCATAGTATGTCTCAGGTTAACGAGAAGTCCATCATGGCAGCCACACAAAGCACTAAGCAAACTACAGATTAGAATGTGAACACTTGCTAGCACTTAAACAAAGTTAACATGATGTTTGATGTGACCAACAATATATTTTAGAATGGAACTATTGTTGAATTAACCAATGCACAACATAGACAAGTCAAAAAACAATAAACTTTCTTGGAAACAGCTGCAGAAGCAGAAAATGAAGGGAACAACACAGTAGCAGCAGCAGATTATGGAACTGAAGGTGCTCAGCATCTTATTATTCAAACGAATATCACATCACACAGTACTATTAAATCAGCCAGAATCAGCCGGCTTATTAAATCAGCCGAACAGATTCTAAATTGCTGTACTGCAGTGCATGTCATCAACCAATTCAAAATCAGTTCAACCAGTCTTTTGCTTCTTGTTAGTATTAATGTAGGGCCTAAGCACAAACTCGTTACGCGCTTCGTTTTGTTCCGCAGTTCATAGTTTAAGGTGTGAGGCAAGACCATGCAAGATGTGAGTACGGACAAACAGTGTTTGTGCCTCGAACAATGCGGTAATGACTGGATGGAAGGGTTCTTTGTCACCTTTGTTTTTACCAAAAACCTCAGAACTGACACGTTCCCAACCACGTTCTACCACTGCAACTCGCCCCGGTTCATCAACCTATCCTTAAACTACATCGGTGGGGAGCTCAGCATTCTAGACCTCGGTTTCAAGAGTTCAAGGGCAGCATCCCGTCTTCTCTATCAAGGCTTCAGAACCTTGGCGTGCTCTCCTGCTGTATCTCAGCTGCCTCACCGGTGCTATTACCGGCGGAGCTCGGTGAACTAACAAGCCTCTCGGCAGGATCTATTAAACTGATCTGCAGAACCAAATAATAGCATCCTCTCAAGATTCAGATCCCAAGTACATCCCTCGTCCCAATCCCACAGTATCCCTTACATCTTGTAAACTTCAGTGTAGCTATACATACTTGCGTTTCAGAAGTCCAAGTCGCCTAATTGGGGAACGATTTAAGATGCATCCGTGACAACACGGCCCTAACCTACCCTGTGCACTAATGTTACTATTTACCCTATAAATAGTGACGAACCATCAAAATCAAAATAAAAATGATGTATTACACGACCAATTCTTTCAAATTACTTCATGCCCAACAGTCTTCTGCTTTTTGGCAGCCTTAATGTAAGGCCGCAGCACAAACTCGCTTTACGCTTCATTTTGTTCCACGGTTCCTAGTTTGATCTGTCAGGCAAGCGCGATCAACATGTTAGTACCAGCAACCAGTATTTGTGCCTCAGAAAATGTGGTAATGACCAGATGCGAGTGTTCCTGATACCTGGTACAGCCGCATCTCAAACCGTGGGCCAACCTCCTTCAAGTCCATCGATCTGAGGCCGCCAGGTTTTTCATATACATGATGCCTTGCATATAACAAAATTTAAAGGGAGCTGTCAGTCATATGCATAAAACTATAAAAGCTTCTCAGTAAGCAGAGCACATACACAATTACACACTAGTGAGTGACAGAAATATTATACCTGAAAGATATGTACTCGTCTCTATTAGCATTTAGCAAAGGTTATTATTCGCTTTGAATCTAGCTTTGGCATAGGAAAGAGGTGCTTGAGAATAGTGGCATTCCTTTCACCAATTTTTTTTTCGAAAGCGGGACTTCACCCGCACTTCATTAAGGGAAAAAGCCAAGGAAAGGCCGGAGCACTGATACAAAGGCTCAACAAGTAATCCAAGGATTACTAGACGAGCCCCCACGACACGACAACACCACACAAACAAGAAGCAAGAATACATGTGGAGGGGGGAGAGGTGACCCAACACCCAAGCCCTCACCGACTAGACCTACATAAAAGACCTCAACACATAGGTTGCCTGCTCAGAAGACGGAAATCCGCGGTGGCAAAGTATCCACCAAAGAGACGGGGAAGCCGTTGTGAGCCGGCGAGAAAGTGAGCCTCGGCGCTCCAACAACGGCCGGTAGCCGTTATGAGCCGAGCGAGATAACCCGGTGACAACAGTGACCAGGTAGCCAATGTGAGGACCGGAGCGACCCTCGGCGCTCCAACAACGGCCAGGTAGCCGTTGTGAGCCGGGCGAGATAAACGGTGACAACATTGACCAGGTAGCCCACTTTGTGAACACCGGTGCGACCCTCGGTGCTCCAACAATGGCCGAGGGGAAGCCGTTGTGAGCCGAGCAATCGGGCGGCGACGTCAAGCGAGGCGGGGGGACTAACCGAAGAGAAAGAAAAACACAAGCAGGCCAAGAACGGAGAGGGACCAACTCCGCGAGCGGCGCGGGGAACCGGACGAGGGTGGCGGCCACGAGAGCATGATTGCGGGGGTGCTCGAGCGTTGCCTTGAGGAAGGGGATCGACGCCGCAAACGCCAACAACGTTGGAGAGAGCACCAAAGGTTTTTTCGACCACGGACCGCACGACGAACCTTCACCTTCTTTCGTAGCGGCGCGTCGGTGAGGTGACCCGGCATGCCCGCGGTGCCACCCACGACGCCCGGCCGCTGCGCCCACACTGCCCGCGACACACGCAGCGGCGAGCAGCCCGCCCGGCCCCACCACCATGGCGGCACCACCACCGCAACGCCGACGAACGAAGAAGGGGCGGAGCGCCGGCAGCAGCGGCCGGGGGCGCGCACGGCCGCTGCGGCCGCTGCACCAGCCCCGACGAACGAGCCACACCGACCGCACCAGCACGGACTCGAGAGAAGGGAGGCCGCACGCACCGGGAACGGAGGAGGACGCCGCAGCAGACGGGCGCTGCGTGGAGCCCGGAGCGGCGGCCAGTGGTCGCCAAGACCATGGCCGCCGCCGCCGTCGCCTAGGGACCGGATCCGGCCAAGGTGAGCGGATCGACCATGGCGGTGGGCGCCGGCGGCGCCTTGGCCCGGTTCACCGAACCCTAGGGGGCTGCCGCGCCGCGCCCCCCGTGGAGGCGGATCCGCCAGGGGGGAGCCCAGATCCAGGGTCGTGCGGGCGGGATCCGGCTCGAGGGCCGCCGGACTCGCCGGAGAACGACGGTGCGCACCGGGGGAAGAAGGGAGGAAGGGGAAGGTGGCAAGGGGGTGGTCTTTTTGAGCTCCCTGTTGGCCGCCGCCGGGCGAGGAGGCAAGGCGCGGCGGCGGCGGCCGGACCGGGCGAGATGGGGGAGCGGCTAGGCGGCAGGCGGGGGCCCCCGGTCGCCCCCCGTGGGAGGCGACTCGAGGGAGGGGGGAGGGAGAGTCCTTTCACCAATCTGAATACAAATAAGGAATTACCAAACTGTCATGGACAAAGAGAGAATAAAAGGATAGCTAACCTCTGAAAAAAAAAGCTACTCTCCCAAGTAAAACTCTAAAGAGTGTTTAAGTTCCTGAAAATGAACCTGCTGAAAGCACACAACTCCCTTCTACAACAACCGAAAATGACACCGCATCGGTGCCTAGCCTTCGTCTCACGCTAACCACATCCTCCTGACGCTGCCCATGCTAGCCTACTGCCTCTTGCTTGCGTGTGTAGGCGCAGTCCCAATCCCAACCCGAAGACGAAGCAGAGCTGCTTCTCCTAATGAAGCGGCGTGGGGCAACCCGCCCGTGCTCGCAGACTTGGAATCGGAGCGCCGCCACCTCGGCCGCGAAGCGCCAAGCACTGCCGCTGGCCATACGTGCGGTGTGACTCGGGCTGGACGCGTGATCAGCCTAACTCTTGTCAGCCTCAACGTCACGGGCCAAGTCCCAGATGCCGTTGGAGGCTTCTCCAGCCTTGCAAAGCTCGATCTCTTCGACAACAGCATCAACGACACATTCCCGACTACGCTCTATCACTGTGGCTCACCCGGTACCTCGACCTGTCCTGGAACAACATTGGTGGCGAGCTCCCCATGACATGGGCCACGGCCTTGCAGCTAACTTGAGGACGCTGGCCCTCGGTTACAACAAGTTCAATGGCAGCATCCCGGCATCTCTGTCCAGGCTTCGAAACCTCCGGCATCTCGAGCTGTACTACAACGGTCTCACGGCACTATCCCGAAGGAGCTTGGCGAGCTGAGGAGTCTCAAGACATTGTGGTTGGCGTACAACTCTTTCGACCAAGGGAAGCTACCAGCATCGTTCAAGAACATGACCAAGCTAGTCAGCCTATGCGCTGCAAGATGTGGCCTCATCGGCAACTTCCCCGAGCTATGTGGCGAATATGACGGAGCTGGAGGTTCTAGATCTTGGAGAGAACTCGTTGACCGGAAGCTTACCACCCGAGATTTGGAGCCTCAAGAAGCTTCAAATCTTAATTGTTGCCAAGAATAACCTGACCGGACACCTCGTGGTTGATGGTTTTGCTGCGAGGGGGTTGTCCGCCATCTGCTTATCCAGCAACAAGCTTGCTGGAGCCATCCCTGAAGTATTTGGGCGCTTGGAAAAACCTCACGAGACTATGGCTCCAAAACAATAACTTAACCGGTGAGATACCCACAAGCATCAGCCGGTTGCTTTCGTTAGGAGACTTGATCCTGTCTAGTAACCGTCTTACCGGCACCATCCCACCGGAGCTCGGTATGCACTCTCCGGCCTTATATTATGTCTCGGTTGATAACAACGAGCTCACGGTGGGATCCCAGAGTGGCTATGCGCCGGAGGCCAGCTCATAAAATTCAACACTAGTAGCAACAACTTCAGCGGTTCCATTCCAATAGATCTCGCTCATTGTGCCACTATGCAGGACCTGGACCTAAGTACTAACCATCTCTCTGGCGAGGTGCCAGAGGCTATGTGGACAGTGATGCAACCATATTGGCTGAACTTACGAAATAACTGGCTCGTCAGGAGTCTGCCTGACACGATTTCCAGCAACCTATATTTGCTAGACGTAGGAAACAACCAGTTTGTTGGCAGAATCCCGTCATTTGCTATTCGTCTCATGTACCTCAATGCCGACAACAACCAATTTTCTGGCGACATACCAGCGAATCTAAGTTCTGGCATGCCAATGTTGCACAAGCTAAACCTGCGCAATAACAAACTCTCTAGCAGGATAAGTTAATCTACTGTATAGGGAATGAACCTGGCCGGTGTGTAAACTCCCCGTGTGGAATATGTAATAAATTAAATAGCATGAGCATGTGTGTGTATGCATAGATAAGTTATATTTTTCTTTGAAGTTTGTGACAGCTTAGATGTTAGTACTTCGGTTTCAGGGTTTCAGCCTCAGTATTTTTTTTTGGTTTTGGCAGCAGGTCTACGTTAAGCCAAAAAACCGTTCGTACACTTGAGTGTATTCCCAAATATGTTGTGGAAACGGAATCAGTAAGCTGAGCGTACATATGGAAAGCTGAAAACTTTGAGCCTGCCTGATTCTGCTCTGTCATGAGGTATGTATAACTCCTATAAAATAAAATAAAATAAAACACCACTAAGGTTTTTAAAAATCCCACTAGTCTAATTCTCTAGCATATCCGTGCTCCACGTCATCCGGTTCAGCCCCTGCCCTCCTACGCACGAAGAGGTAAAGAAAAGCAAACACATCATCAATTCTCTCAAAATATCTTTGTTAGTTCTCTTTGTTTGCTATCGTCATATGAAAAAAATTGTTTTGTGACTAATTTTATGAAAGATTGAATAATTTTCATAATCTATTTAAGAATTCGACGAGAGCGCTAGTGTTACTGGAAAAAAAAAATATTTCGTGCCATGCGGGTCCAAGCACGAACTAAAATAGGGGCCAGACCGTGCAAGCCACCATACTGAGATTATAAGCATGTATTAATTGTATGTTGGCCTGGGCGTTCGGTCGTGACCAAACCGATCGGTTCTGTTCTCTGGTCTTTTCAAAAGTTCGGTCATCTAAAAACGGAGACCGATCTATAGATTCAAAACTCGTAGCTGCCTCCGGCACCACCGCGTTTACACAGCCCCGGCCAGTGGACGAGACGCTCGGAGCTGCTGCTCCAGTCCAGATGAAGCACGCGGGGCGGGGGCAATCCACCCGACGCGGCACGGGGCCGCATTGCCGTAATCTTCACTTCAGTCAAGTAATAACTATCACACCTGTTAAGGAAAAAGGTGCAGGTACGTACATCAGGGAGGATTCAGGATTCGTGCGTCAGCCGTCGGCGACAGACTGCCAATCTCCGAGCCTCCGTTGACGCGTGTGGTGACTTACAAGTCTCGATCCAAAGTCTCCCGTGACTGACTCCGGTCGTCTCCGATGAGTCTCCGGTGCATGGTACGGTTGTGGTGGAAAGATTATTATATCATGGCCTGAAAGTGACACAACTGGAAGCACCGATCCACCACTCCCTTCTGCATCAACTGAAAATGACACCACCGCATCGGCGCCGAGCCTTCGTGTTGGACGCTTACCACCTCCTCCTGACTTTGTCCATGCTAGCTAGCTACATCCTCCTGCAGTCCACGGCGGCGCAGTCCCAATCCCAACCAGCGGGCGAGGCGGACCTGCTCCTCCAAATGAAGCGCGCGTGGGGCGACCTGCCCGTGCTCGCGGCTTGAATCGGAGCGCCGCCACCTCGGCTGCGGGCGCACACTGCCGCTGGCCATACGTGCGGTGCGACATGGCCGGACGCGTGATCAGCCTCATCCTCGTCAGCCTCAACCTCACAGACGATGTCTCCGACGCCGTTGGAGACTTCTCCAGCCTTGCAAAGCTCGACCTCTCCGACAACAGCATCACCGGCATGTTCCCGACAGTGCTCTACCGCTGCGGCTCACTCCGGTACCTCGACCTGTCCATGAATAATATCAGTGGAGAGCTCCCCATGACATCGGCCACGGCATTGCGGGGAATTTGAGAACGTTGGTTCTAAGTTCCAACAAGTTCAATGGTATTTTTATGTGATTATGTCATTGCACGTTTTTCATTACGCGGGAATAGAGTTCGTTTATATTGTAAGCTGACCACGATAATCCACTGATTACTGAGACCAGCGACCGAGAAACACAAAATAGTATTTGGAGGAAGGTTAAAGATACACCCGCCAAGACATGGCACTGACCATGCTGTTAATTAGTGCTACTTCTACAGTATAAATTGTGACAAACCAAAAATCGAAAATGCTCTACTGCAGCGCGTGTCATCAACCAGTGCTTGTGAGCATGTCTTGCTGCGGTTGGCTCGTGCTTGTGCTGGCAGCATGGATCGAGCACCACCGCGTGTCCGCGCATCCCCAACCACCACCGGTGAGCAAACTGGAGCTTCTCCTCCAGATGAAGCGCGCGTGGGGCGAAGCGCAGCCGCCTCGGCCGCTGGCCATACTGTAGGCGCGTCACCAGCCTCGCCCTCGCTCAGCGTCACGGGACCTATCCCGGACGCTGTCGGTCATCTCTCCAGGCTCGCGCACCTGGACATCTTTGACAATAACATCGCAGCCATGTTCTCGACGACGCTCTACCATTCCATCTTCCCTTCAAAACTGTGATGTCTAATGTCTTGAGCAACAAAATTCAAAATAGGAAGACCTGTCTGTGAACACACTCCGTGCTCCTTCCGTTCATCAAGGTTTTTGGGACGTATATACCTGCAAGGCTGGAACAGAGACGCGAATTGCCGTGTTTTGACCGGAAGCTATTGTATTTCAGTCTTCAGTGACAACGGCAGAATTTATCACGGCTTGAAAAGACTCCAAACACAAATCTCCCGGCCAGGAACAGTGATGCGAATTGCCGTGTTTGACCGGGCTAATTATTGTGTTTCAGTCTCCGGTGACAGCAAGAGAATTTATCACGGATGGGAAGACACTCCAAAGCCCAAATGTCTGGCCATACGCCCAGTCAAGGACGCAGATTTTTTCAGTGCTCTGCTCTGCTCTGCTCACTCATTAAGTAAGAACCCAACACACGGCGGCGTCGCCCGCTCGGCGACTTCTGGCGGTCCGCTCACCCCCACCTCCGCCGCCCACATCTCCTCTGCCCCAGCCCTCGCTGCCACCAGAGGGGTCCGCCGGAAGTTTTGCGCCGGCCCCTAGGATGGTGGCGGCGGGGTCTATCTGCCCTGCCGCGGCCGTGGTGTCCCGCCCAGTGGTGTCATGGTCGTATACCACGGTCACGATGAATCGACTGGCTAATGTGTGCAACGATGGCCTAACTCAAGGGACAATGACACGGGGTTTTATACTGGTTCGAGGGGCAAGATCATGCACCCTAGTCCAGTAGGTGTACTATCCGAGCTCAAAGACTCGCATCGGGCGTAGTACAAGCGGGGCGAGAGGGAGATGAGCTCCCAAGTCTCTGTGAGTGTGTGCGAATGGGTGTGTTGGAGGCTGGAATGCTTGAAAGCTAGAGAACCTGCCTTCTCCCGATGGCCATCGCCCCCTTTTTATAGTCGCAAGGGGGCGCACAAGGGACTATCGAGGGAAGGACTTGGGGAGAAGGCATGCGAAATTAGAGGAGTAAAAGGGAAAATGGCGCAGGTGGCAGGGGCACGCCGGACCGCCCGGCGCGCGACGCGCCGCCGCCGCCCTACGCTGCAGTCGATCACGGTCATTGTAGAGCTTGTAGGGCGGCTCCATATTTCGATGTCCCGTACATCCGTCGCCCGAGCTCGGAGCTCGGTGGTCGGTGGTGGAGGGGACATCGAGCTCGCCGCGCCTATACGTCTTGTCAACCACCGCACCGCCAGCGCCAGCGGTCGAGGCTCGCTTGGCGGCGCCGTCCCGCCATAAATGCATGTACCTTGCGTCGCAGGAGAACGTGTGGACAGGAGAGCTCGGCGGTCGCCGTCGAGGTCGTGATTTTGTCTGGGTAGCCGTTGTCTGTTGTGCATGGCGTGGTATGGCGTGATTCGACAGGCCATACCGCGTGCCTCTCGGGGATCTTGTTCTCCGGCGATATCTTGTAGTAGGCCGCGGCCCCAAAGGTAGCGCCGCGGCCTCCCCTTAATCAGCGTCGTGGCCCGAGCCTTTGTTGGAGGGAACTATACGACCCCGAGAGCTCGTTCGAGGCGGAGTTGTGCTCGTCGGTCGAGCTCGAGCTCGAGATCGCGCAGTCTTGGAGAGCTCCTCCCGGAGAGAGCTCGTTCGAGACGGAGGGACGCCCACGAGTCGAGCTTGAGCTCGTGCGAGACGGGCGGGCCTATCTCGTGGGCTCGTTTCGTGGATTGGGCCCGCCTTCCGATGGGCTTTGTTTTGAATTAGGCCTTTTTATGATAACCGGAATATCTCGTATTCCACAAGTGGGGATTGGAGCCAGGCGCGGCCATGGCAGATCCACCTGCCATGGCGACGCCGGGCGGCTCTAGGCGGCGCATCCGGTACTTTGGGGCCGGATCCCGGCGTGGCCGACACCGGATCCGCGACGGAGGAGAGAGACAGAATCCGGGGCCGGCACGACGGAAAGGAGCGGCCGACGCGAAGGACTTCGGAGGGGCGCTTCTTCCCGAGCTCGAGGCGGTGTCTATGGTGACCAGCAGCGGCCTCCGGCGGCCGGCGGTTCTAAGGCGCAGACCGGCGGCCCTAGGGCCGGATCCCGTGCTCGGGTGCCCGTGGGCGGTTCTCAGGCGGATGGAGGCGATGGTGGTGGCGTGAGGCGGCGGTGGTGCTGGTGTGCGGCAGGTGGCGACCATGAGGAGCAGCTAAGGAGCGGGTCTTTGGCGGTGCGGACCGTGGGAATGCGATAGGAGAGTTGCTCTAGTGGTGCCAGTGTGCCTTGTCGTGCCAGTGTGCCTTGTCGTGCGCGTGCGGCGGGGGCATGATGCTCCAAGCGAAAGCTTTCGCCAGACTTCATGCTGGTGGCATGGCGGCGGCGTCTTCGGACGCCGCTCTCCCGTTGGGGCGCCATGATGGAGCTACAGCCCCGCCGCGCAAGTCTCCCGGGTGAAAACCCCGTCCAACTACTGGACGGCAGCGACGGCGGCGCCATTGGCGTCGCGCCCTCCTTGGAGGAGTCGTCTCTAGAGACCCGCCGACTTTGGTGTTGCCGGTCCAATACCGTTGATGGCTTCGCCGGGTTTGGCTTTGTGGCAGGGTGTGAAGGGTGTTGGCTTTCTCACGGCTAAGGAGGCTACTTTCTTGTTGGTGGGCGGGGGTCGTCTCTGTTGTCGTTCGGCTACTTGCGGCGGACCGCGGTGGCTGGCGTTGCTACTTTGCAATGGCCATTGCGGTGCGGGGCGACATCTTTGGGCGGCTCTTGCGGCACGCGACAACGGGGATGACTTGTCTTGCAGCGGATCACGGCGGGTCTTTACAACATGGCTGGAAGCACCCAGTGTGGTACAGCGTCGGAAGATGGCGCAAGAGACAACCTAGTCTATTGGTTCGACGGTTGTGGCCTTTTTTTCGGGAAAGCTACAAGGGGACATCGACCTACTACAGCAGTCTGGTTGTTTGAAGATGAACTTTGTGGGTGGGGCATCTTTGCTCGTTGTTTTGACGACAATCTTTGAAAGCGAGGCTGGAGCATGGAACCTTGTGGCGGGCGTGGCGAAGAGGCCCTCGTGCACAACAGAGGAGTCCACCTGGGCGGATGCGGCAAGGCCCCCCGCATGTTGTGGTGGCTCGGTCTTGAGGTTTTCATTCCATCAGATGGCTAGCTTTGTTGCAAAGAAGCAGCACTGCGGCGAAGGGTCTTGTACGGGCGGTGGCCTTCTCGTCCGGTGTGTTGGTGTCCGCCCCTTTCTTTATCTTCAGCATTGGTTTCCGTCGGTGGTTTTCGACGACTGCATGTGTGCGGTTTGTGGATGGATGATGCCGTTGTTCCGTCTTCTCTGCCGCTGTGTTTGTGTACGGACTTGGTCATGTTGAGGTCACAATCTGACCGACCGATGTGTGGTAACCCGGTTGATGTCCCAATCGGGTGAGTTTAGTTGGTTTTTACTTTTCTTTTTGGTTTTGTTTTTATTGTACTTCCCAATCTGAGACTCTTCTTTTTAATATAATCGGCAGTCTCCTGCCTGATTTGTTTATAAAAAAAAAAACACACGCCGTCGTCCCCACCACAGCAGCCGAGCGTGGCTGCCAAAACCATGGCAACACCTCGCCATGTGCTTGTGCTAGTACTAGTAGCATGCCTCCTCCACCACAGCATGGCCACGCAGTCACGACAGGTGGATGAGACAGAGCTGCTCCTCCGGATGAAAAGCGCGTGTGGTGACCTGCCCGCGCTCGCGGCATGGACGGCCGCCACCTCAGGCGCCACGGGGGTGCACTGCTGCTGGTCATACGTGCGGTGCGACTCGGCCGGCCGAGTCACGAGCCTCACGCTCGTTAGCATCAACATCAAGTGCCCATCTCGGACGCCATTGGAGGCCTCTCGAATTGTGATGCCAAAGGGGTTATGCGTTGGAAACAGTCTCCAGTATTAATGCCTATAGACCATACCCGTTTTTTTTTTTTTTTTTTTTGCGATTATAGACCTTACCCGTTGTGCCACTCTGGAAATACTTGACCTAAATAGTAACAATCTCTCCGGTGAGGTACCAGCAAATTTAGGCTACGGCACGCCACTGCTACAGACACTGAACTTGGCTAATAACAAACTCACTGGAAGGATCGGTTAAGTTACTTTACAGGACTGAACCTGTAGCTACGAAGACTTTCCACATCAGGATGGATGCTGGAGCAAGTGGATGGGCAGCCCGGCTACCCAGCACAAATGTTTTCCGTGCTTCTCATAGTGCTAGCATAAATAATGACTCCTGGTCAAGAAAAAACTCTAAATTCTCAAAGCATCTGGCCCCTTCGGTGTTTATCCGTCCAGCTTCACCTCCTTTGTAGGGATGAAAACGGATCGGATCGGAGCGGATAATGGCTCTACCATATCCTAATCCTCTTTTTCTAATCGGTTTGGGATCGGATCGGATATTATGCGGATTCGGATGCGAATACGGATTTTTTAGGATGTCGGAAATGGTGCGGGTTCGAATCAGTGTCGGAGCGGGAGCGGACTTTTTAGAAATCGGATAATATATGCTCACAAAATTAATACAAAGTTCTAAATTGGGACTTAACAGTACAAAAAAAGCATATAAAACAAATAAATATTCGTGTACAGTCGTATAGAACGACTTCGTGTATGCTTAAAATATGAAACTAGAAAATCACAACACCCACCTACAAATTAGGTAAATAGGCAATCACAGGATTACCATTCTATATGTAGCATAAAGATACTTAAATTATTTTTCAAGTTTTGGCTCCTTAAAATATTCGGTTATCATATTATAAGCATCGGATAATCCGTGTTTAATTATCGGATAATCCATATCCGCCGGATTTTGCCAATACCAGATCCTACACCGCATCCGCATATAGTCGGATTCGGATTATCCGCATCCGCATGGATATTAAAAACACTTCTCCATATCCTTAAAATTCGGATTCGGAGCGGATCGGTGCGGAGGATTATCCGTACCACTTTCATCCCTACTCCTTTGTGCTTGTGCATGGGAGTAATGAGTTATATATTTTGTCTTTCCTCTTAAGATGAAGTAGGAGAAGTTGTTTGCTTTGGATTCTGCTTTGGCACAGCAAAGTGGTGCTTTTGAATAGTGCTAGTCCAACGTCAATCTGCGACTAACCAACTACTAGCCTTCAGAGTTCACACATACTGTCGCTCTCTCTATGTCGGTCAGGGATGCGAACAGTAGGAGTAGCCGCCTAAGCCGCGTGCTTGTCTTCCATCTCCATCGTCGATCGACATCTCCGTCCCAGGAATAGGGATGCGACTGTGTTTCAGTCTAAGTGACAGCTGCAGAATTCATCACGCTCGGAAGAGAAGAGACCCCAAGCCTAAATTTCTGGTAATACCTACAGTCAAGCAAGCATAGAGATTTTTCAGTGCTATACATGCTCTGTTCACGTTCAGCTGCAGAATGGCCGTGTTTGACCGGGCCAGTTTTATTGTGTTTTAGTCTCCGGTCACGGCTGCAGAATTTGTCTCGCTTGGAAGAGACTTCAAGCCTGAATTTATGGTTTGCTGTCAAAAAAAAAGCCCAAATTACTGGCTACTACTAGTAGCATGCCTCCTGCACCACCGCGTGGCCACACAGCCCCGGCCAGTGGACGAGCTTCTCCAGTCCAGATGAAGCAGCGGGGGGCAATCCACCCGACGGGGCACGGCCGCACGGGGCCACATTGCCGTAATCTTCACTTCAGCCAAGTTATAGCTATCACACCTGTCATTGTTTGGATGCACTGCATCTTGCTGCGTCAGCAAAATGAAAAAAAAAAAAAGAAGGTACAGGTACATGAGGGGGGATTCAATGATTCGTGTGTCAGCCGTCGGCGACCGACTGCCAGTCTCCAAGTCTCCGTTCAGGCGTGCGGTGACTGACTTACCAGTCTCCCGTGACTGACTCCGGTCGTCTCTCATGAGTCTCCGGTGGTACGGTTGTTGGAGGGATTACTATATCATGCCCTGAAAATGACCCAACTGCAAAGCACACAACTCCCTTCTACATCAACCGAAAATGACACCACCGCATTGGCGCCGAGCCTTCGTGGTGTATCAGCCTGGGCGTTCGGTAAAAACTGAAATTTTGGTTCGGTTCGGTTCGGTATAAAAACTTCGGTTTCCAGATTTAGATAACCGATCGATTCCATAGGAAAA
This sequence comes from Hyparrhenia diplandra, assembly GCA_015847255.1. Taxonomy (NCBI): domain Eukaryota; kingdom Viridiplantae; phylum Streptophyta; class Magnoliopsida; order Poales; family Poaceae; genus Hyparrhenia; species Hyparrhenia diplandra. The sequence goes on from JADLZK010003830.1 coordinate 159,951, forward strand.
CGAAAACCGAGCATTTCGGTTACGGTTTTTTCGGTTTTTGGTTTTAACGAATTAAAACCGAAATCATTAAAGCCAGCAGAAAAAAATCGGGCGCAGTCCTCTGCTGAGCAGCGCCCGGACGCCAAGTCGCGATTACCCGCAGCGCCCGACGCTGCCCGCCTACGCCCAGCCAGCGCGCAGCCGCTGCCCGTCGACGCCCGGCAGCGCAGCCGCTGCGCCGCTGCTCACCGCCAGCTGCGCGCCGCCGCCGCCCGCTGAGCAGCGCCGCCGCTTGCTGCGCTGCGCGCGGGCTGAGCAGCGCCGCCCCGCCCGCTGTGCGCGACCCGCCCACGCCCGCGCGCTGTTGGGAGGGCTCAGCGCCGCCACCGCGCCCGTGAAGCCCGCCGCCGCTGGTCAGCTTTGGCTGCTAGGGTTAGGTGCTTGGGGGATTGGGATTTGATTTGGGGATTGGGACGGAAATCGTGGTTTCTAGACTTTAGTTCGGTGGTTCGGGATTTCGGTTTTTCTAACGAGAAACTGACCACCGAGCCGATTCGTCGGTTTTACAAGATACGAAAACCGAAACCGAACCGAAAACCGAAAAACCGATATTTCGGTTCGGTTTCAGTTCGGTTCGGGTCGGTTTTCGGTTTTCGGTTAAAATATGCCCAAGCTAAGTGGTGTACGCTTACCAGCTCCTCCCGGCGCTGCCCATGCTAGCCTCCTGCCTCCTGCACTGCATGGAGGCGCAGTCCCAATCCCAACCAACAGGCGAGGCGGACCTGCTCCTCCAGATGAAGCGCGCGTGGGGCGACCCGCCCGTGCTCGCGGATTGGAATCAGAGTGCCGCCACCTCGGCCGCAGGCGCGCACTGCCGCTGGCCATATGTGCGGTGCGACACGGCCGGACGCGTGATCAGCCTCACCCTCGTCGGCCTCGACCTCACAGGCCATGTCCCCGAAGCCGTTGGAGGCTTCTCCAGCCTTGCAAAGCTCAACCTCTCCTAAAATAGCATCACCGGCATGTTCCCGACAGCGCTCTACCACTGCGGCTCACCCGGTACCTCGACCTGTCCTACAACAACATCGGTGGTGAGCTCCCCCGTGACATCGGCCACGGCCTCGCAGGGAACTTGAGAACGTTGGTTCTCAATTCCAACAAGTTCAATGGCAGCATCCCGACATCTCTGTCCAGGCTCCAAAACCTCCGGCATCTCAAGCTGGACAACAACGACCTTATAGGCACTATCCCGACAGAGCTTGGCGAGCTGAGGAGTCTCAAGATATTGTGGTTGGCGTGGAACTCATTCGACCCAGGGAAGCTACCAACATCGTTCAAGAACATGACCAAGCTAGTTAGGCTATGGGTTGCAGGATGTGGCCTCATCGGTAACTTCCCAACCTACGTGGTGCTGAATATGACAGAGTTGGAGATTCTGAACCTTGAAGACAATATGTTGACCGGAAGCTTACCTCGTGAGGTTTGGAGCCTCAAAAAGCTTCAGTTCTTTGATGTTGACAACAATAACCTCACCAGACACCTAGTGGTTGATGGTTTTGCAGCAAGGTGCTTAAACGGAATCAGTGTGGCGGAGAACAAGTTTGTTGGAGCCATCCCTGAAGTCTTTGGACGTTTGCAGAACCTTACAAGCTTATGGCTCAATAACAACAACTTCTCAGGCACAATCCCAATAGGTCTTGCTCACTGTGCCACTCTGGAGTACCTGGACCTAAGCAATAACCATCTCTCCGGCAAGATGCCGGAGGCTATATGGACAGTGATGCAACCTGGTCAGGTGAACTTACGAAATAACCGCCTCACTGGGAGTCTCCCTGACACGATTTCCAGCAACCTTACGTGGCTAGACATAGGAAACAACCAGTTTATTGGTAGAATCCCGTCAGTAGCTATTGGTCTCGTGTCCTTCAGTGCCGACAACAACCAATTTTCTGGAGACATACCAGCCAATCTGAGCTATGGCATGCCATTGTTGAAGAAGCTAAACCTGCGCAATAACAATCTCTCTGGTAGTATCAGTTAATCTACTGTATAGGGACTGAACCTGGCCGGTGTGTAAACTCCTACGGAATATGTAATAAATTAAATAGCATGAGCATGTGTGTGTATGCATGGATAAGTTATAGTTTTCTTGAAGTCTGTGATAGCAGATGTTCGTACTCCTACGTCGGTTTCAGGGTTTCAGCGTTTTTTTTTTCCGGCAGCATGTCTACATAAATAAATAAAAAAATAATAAAAAAAAAACCTGCTTGTTGTTGCCTCGTACTTGTGCTAGTACTAGTACCGCGTGGCCGCGCAGTCAATACACTCTCCGGAAGGATACGTACGTTAGGTTAATCTCTGCTGGGACTAAATATGCGGCTATATATAAAGCTTCTTTCCACCCGGCACAAATATTTTACATGCATTTCAATGGCCATCCATAAACATTCCTTCATTTCTAGAAAAACTCAAATTTCCTAAACTATTAGTTTTCATTCCTGGTCTCAAAAGTCAAGCATATTGTAAACAGCACCGCATGGGCATGGCGTATGCTTTAATCAGCTCTTTTAGAGGAGTTCAGAGCCAATAATTGGAGGAAGATTGAAGATACATCCGCCAAGACATGGCACTAATCATGCTGACATGCTGTTAAAGTGTTACTGCTTACTACAGTATAAATGGTGACAAACCAAAAATTCTACTACTAAATTGCTGTCCTGCAGTGCATGTCATCAACGAATTCAAATCAGTTCAGCTAGTATTTTTCTTCTTGTCAGTACTAATGTAGGGCCGCAGCAGGCAGCACAAACTCGTTTTGCGCTTCATTCTGTTCCGCGGTTCCTAGTTTAAGCTTTCAGGCAAGAACATGAGTACCAACAAACAGTGTTTTTGTACCTCAAACAATGCGGTAATGACTGGATGGAAGGGTTCTTGTCACCTTTTGTTTTTATGAAGTGGTGTCTTGCATAACAAAATAACAGGAGCACAACACATCAGTAAGTTGTGCTCTGCACCTTGTCACAGTAGAAACTGGAGTACATTGTAGAAATAGTAAATGCGTACCTGATGCCTTTGTTAACCTCATTGACGACTTACCAAGCTGTGATGAACATGCCAAAGTTGGAGGCGCTGTTCCTATGGAACAACAGCATCACCGGCATGTTCCCGGCGGTGCTCTACCAGTGCAGATTGCTTCGATACCTCAACCCAGCGTGCTGTGAGGGCACCACCTCTGTGGAAAGATACACCAACGGATTTGGGTTACGGCACGCCAATGCTTATGCGACTGAACTTGGCTATCAACCAGCTCAACGAGACGATGTAGTAAGCTGATCTGTAGAAACTACGACGATGCAGCAACTTCCCAGGTGACGGTATACACTAGAGCAACAGCAACTGAATGGACGAGGCCCGCCCAACACAAACATTTTATACAACTCTCAAGGCCCAAAAATAGCTTCCTCAAGAAAAATTCAGATCCCAAATACATCTCTCGTCCCAATATCTCTTACATCTTGTAACCTTCACTGTAGCTATATATAATTGCCTTTCAGAAGTCCAGGTCCCCTAATTGGGGGACGATTTGAGATGCATCCGTGACAACATAGCCCTGACCTACCCTGTGCACTAATGTTACTACTAACCCTATAAATGGTGACGAACCATCAAAGTCAAAATAAAAATGATGTTACCAATTCTTCCAAACTACTTCATGCCCAACAGTCTTCTGCTTCTTGGCAGCATTAATGTAAGGCCGCAGCACAAACTCACTTTGCGCTTCATTTTGTTCCATGGTTCCTAGTTTGATCTGTCAGGCAAGCGCGATCAACATGTTAGTACCAGCAACCAGTATTTGTGCCTCAGAAAATGTGGTAATGACCAGATGGAGTGTTCCTGATACCTGGTACAGCCGCATCTCAAACCGTGGGCCAACCTCAAAGTCCATCAATCTGAGGCCGCCAGGTTTTTCATATACATGATGCCTTGCATATAACAAAAAAAGGGGAGCTATCAGTCATATGCATAAAACTACAAAAGCTTTTCAGGAAGCAGAGCACCTACACAATTTACACACTAGTGACAGAAATATTGTACCTGAAAGATATGTACTCGTCTCTATTAGCAAAGGTTATTATTCGCTTTGAATCTGGCTTTGGCATAGGAAAGAGGTGCTTGAGAATAGTGGCAGTCCTTTCACCAATCTGGAATACAAATAAGGAATTACCAAACTGTCATGGACAAAGAGAGAATAAAAGGATAGCTAACCTCTGTAGAAAAAAAAAAACAAAGCTACTCTCCCTAGTAAAACTAAAGGGCGTTTAAGTTCCTACAGTCCAATCTAAGTACTCTAGCAATCAACCAGATCCCAGAATGCCTCTCGCCAACATCATCCAAATTTGAGATTTCTGCAGGCAAACTCAAGAAGACAGAAAAGTAATGGTCAGATCCAAGTTTGAGATTTCTGCATGCAAACTCAAGCAGACAGAAAAGTAAGTCAAAAACAACAAACTTTCGTGGGAAACAGCTGCGGAAGCAGAAAATGAAGGGAACAAACACAGCAGCAGATTATGGAACTGGAGGTGCTCAGCATCTTATTATTCAAACGAATATCATATCACCATCATCATACTAGCAATGTATGCTTCACAAGAAGCTCTCATTGGGAGGGAAGGAGGGATGCATGGATGGATATATGGATCGATCGACACACACACACACACACAGAGTGTGTTAGAGAGAGAGAGAGAGAGAGAGAGAGAGGGGGCTTCTTGAAAAAAGATATCATCACGGCAACCTCCAGTTCATAGTGACTGCATGGATATCCTCCTAATGGACATGGATTCCATGCAAGTAAGCAACAAGATAAACAAAGATACCATGGTAACCACTGCCACCACCACGCCTCACCATAACCAGACCCACACACACTTCATCGGAAGTATGAAGTTGCTTACCTTGCTATGGAAAGGCACAACTTTTCAAGCACACACAGTGAACAGGTCACCATGACAACAATTATAAGGCATGGAGGCAAAACAATCCTGTCAAATTTTGAACCCAACAAACCAGACCCCCACCCAACAAAAAAAAGACATGAAAATAGAAGGAAAAGCAAAAAATCAAGGCCAAGTGAAAGTGGAGATTCTCAGTCTTTGAGATATGAATGGATTTAAGTGTCTTTCATGGAAAGAACGTCTCAGGTTAACGAGAAAGACATCATTGAAAACCTCGACAAATAGCAAGCACATCACAGGTTAATGAGACATATATCATCACAACCTCGGCGTTCTGTAGAAATATTAGAAATTTAGGATTCACATGCAACCTTTGAACAGAGATCGACAGAACTAAATGAAGACACCAAAAACCATAAACAAGAAAAAGGGAAACATATCAAACTAGTGAGAGTGGAGGTTCTTAGCCTTGAGTTATGAATGTATTAGGTGCGATTGATGGAATAAAGATGTACCAGGTTAACGAGAAAGACATCATTGCAACCTTCCAATATTTGTAAAATAGGCATGTACATGCTGGGATGCACCAAGACACAAAAAGGGAAATTGAAATATGGTTACAAAAGTGCAACACCCTCAACTTGTTATGTATTCGGACAATATCAATGCTGCTCAGTTATAGTTTTCGAATGGATAGATGCTATCCTCATAGTATGTGTCAGGTTAAAGAGAAGTCCGTCATGGCAGCCACACAAAGCAAACTACAAACTGTAATGTGAACAATTGCTTGCACTTGAACAAAGTTAACATGATGTTTGATGTGACCAAAAACATTTTTAGAATGGAACTATTGTTAAAATCTAACCAATGTACAACATAGATGAGTCAACAAAAATGTGGTAATGATCAGATGCGAGTGTTCCTGATACATGGTACAGCCGCATCTCAAACCGTGGGCCAACCTCCTTCAAGTCCATCGATCTGAGGCTGCCAGGTTTTTCATATACATGATGCCTTGCATATAACAAAATTTAAAGGGAGCTGTCAGTCATATGCATAAAACTATAAAAGCTTCTTAGGAAGCAGAGCACATACACAATTACACACTAGTGACAGAAATATTGCCTGAAAGAAATGTACTCGTCTCTCGTCTCTATTAGCAAAGGCTATTATTCGCTTTGAATCTGGCTTTGGCGTAGGAAAGAGGTGCTTGAGAATAGTGGCAGTCCTTTCACCCAATCTGGAATACAAATTACGAGTTACAAAACTGTCATGGACAAAGACAATAAAAGGATAGCTAATAACCTCTACAGAAAAAAAAAAAAAAAAACATAGCTACTCTCCCTAGTAAAACTCTAAAGTGTTTAAGTTCCTACAGTCCAATCTAAGTACTATGCAATCAACCAGAGCCGAGAATGCCTCTGTCAATATCATCCAAGTTTCTGGTTTCTGCATGCTAACTCAAGAAGACAGACAGTGATGGTCAGATCAAAATTTGAGATTTCTGTATGCAAACTCAAGGAGACAGAAAATGATGTCAAGGGTTTCACCAATCTGCTTGAGTTTTCAGTGCTACATGCTCGGCTCACAGTGCGTCTCAGTTGAATTTCTAGCCATGCGTCGAGCCAAGGACTGACATTTTTCAGTGCGTCTCTCAGTAGTTCAAGTGTGAACCGAACAGCCGCATCGTCTCCAGTCTCCACCAGAGCAGCGGCAAAGGGGCAACACCTTACTGCCAACGTGCTTGCTGCCTCAGTCCTGTGCTACTACTAGTAGCATGCCTCCTGCACCACCGCGTGGCCGCCACCACAGCCCCGGCCACGGCCAGTGGACGAGACGGAGCGGCTGCTCCAGAAGTCCAGATGAAGCACGCGGGGGCTATCCACCCGATGGGGCGCGGGGCCGCATTGCCGTAATCTTCACTTCAGCCAAGTTATAGCTATCACACCATTCATTCGCGTCAGCGAAATGAAAAAAAAAAAAAAGGTACAGGCACAGAAGGGAGGATTCAATGATTCGTGTGTCAGCCGTCGCGGCGACCAAGTCTGCCGTTGACGCTTGCGGTGACTGACTTACAAGTCTCCCATGACTGACTCTCCAAGTCTGCCGTGACTAACTCCGGTCGTCTCTGATGAGTCTCCGGTGGTACGGTTGTTTGAAAGATGGATTATTATATCATGGCCTGAAAATGACCCAACTGAAAGCACACAACTACCTTCAACGTCAACTGAAAATGACACCACCGCATCGGCGCCTAGCCTTCGTGTACGCTTACCACCTCCTCCTGATGCTGCCCATGCTAACCTACTGCCTCTTGCTGTGCACGGCGGCGCAAGCCCAATCCCAAGCAGCAGGCGACGCGGAGCTGCTCCTCCAGATGAAGCGCGCGTGGGGCGACCCGCCCGTGCTCGCAGCTTGGAATCGCAGCGCCGCCACCACGGCCGCGGGCGCGCACTGCCGCTGGCCGTACGTGTGGTGTGACACGGCCGGACGCGTGATCAGCCTCACCCTCTTCAACCTCAACATCACGGGCCATGTCCCCGACGCCGTTGCAAAGCTCGACCCTCCTTCTCCAGCCTTGCAAAGCTCGACCTCTCCTTCAACCACATCACCGGCATGTTCCCGACAGCGCTTTACCGCTGCAGCTCACTCCGGTACCTCGACCTGTCCGGGAACAAAATTGGTGGCGAGCTCCCCCATGACATCGGCCACAACCTTGCAAGGAACTTGAGAACGCTAGCCCTCAGTTTCAACAAGTTCAATGGCAGCATCCCGACATCTCTATCCAGGCTCCGAAACCTCTGGGATCTCGAGCTGGGCTTCAACGACCTCACAGGCACTATCCCAATAGAGCTTGGCGAGCTGAGGAGCCTCAAGACATTGTCGTTGTCGTTCAACTCGTTCGACCGAGGGAAGCTACCAACATCGTTCAAGAATATGACCAAGCTAGTCAGCCTATGGGCTAAAGGATGTGGCCTCATCGGCAACTTCCCAAGCTACGTGGTGAATATGACCGAGCTGGAGGATCTGGACCTTGCGAACAACTCGTTGACCGGAAGCTTACCTCCTGACGTTTGGAGCCTCAAGAGGCTTCAGTTCTTACATGTTTACAACAACATCCTCACCGGACAGCTAGTGGTTGATGGTTTTGCTGTGATGTCCTTAACCGAAGTCACTTTAAGGGAAAACAATTTTGCTGGAGCCATCCCTAAAGTCTTTGGGCACTTGGAGAACCTCAGAAGATTATGGCTCGGTCGCAACAACTTTTCTGGTGAGATACCAGCAAGTATCAGCCGGTTGCCTCCATTGAGAGAGATGGACATATCTAGTAACCGTCTTACCGGCACAATCCCACCGGAGCTCGGTAAGCACTCTCCGGCCTTAAGTTCTGTTTCGGTTGATAACAACGAGCTCACCGATGGAATCCCAGAGTGGCTATGCGCTGGAGGCCAGCTCAAAGAATTCTTCGCTGGCGGAAACAACTTCAGCGGTTCCATTCCAATAGGTCTCGCTCACTGTGCCACTTTGGAGTACCTGGACCTAAGCAGTAACCATCTCTCCGGCGAGGTGCCGGAGGCTATGTGGACAGTGATGCAACCTACTGGTGCGGTGAACTTACGGAATAACTAGCTCACCGGGAGTCTCCCAGACACGATTTCCAGCAACCTTACGTGGCTAGACATAGGAAACAACCAGTTTGTAGGAAGAATCCCATCGGTTGCTATTGGTCTCGAGTACTTCAGTGCCGACAACAACCAATTTTCCGGAGACATACCAGCGCATCTGAGCTATGGCATGCCAATGTTGCAGAAGCTAAACCTGCGCAATAACAAACTCTCTGGCAGGATCAGTTAATATACTGTGTAGGGACTGAACCTGGCCGCCGGTGTGTAAACTCCCCATGCGGAATATGTAATAAATTATGGGGCATGTGTGTGTATGCATGGATAAGTTGTAGTTTTCTTGAAGTTTGTGACAGCTTAGATGTTAGTAGTTCGGTTTCAGCCTCAGTATTTTTTTTGGTTTGGCATCAAGTTAATCTGCATGGAGCAAATTCTCCGGACTTATATATTAAGTGCCTTTCGATATTTTACATGCATATTAGAGGTCAACCACCATAAGCAATGTCTCCTTTCTATAGAAACTCAGGTTTCATGAAATATTAACAACACCGCGTGGCGTTAATCTGCTTTTGATGTACTGCAGGAGTTCCGAACCAGATATACATCCGCCAAGACATGGCACTAATCATACGTTGTTAATTAGTGTAACTACTACAGTATACATTGTGACAAACCAAAAATTCTAAATTGTTGTACTGCAGTGAATGTCATCAACCAATTCAAATCAGTTGAACCAATCTTTTGCTTCTTGTCAGTATTAGTGTAGGGCCGCAACACGGCAGCAGAAACTCATTACGCGCTTCGTCATTTTGTTCCGCAGTTCTTAGTTTAGGCAAGAGCATGAAAGATCCGAGTACCGACAAACAGTGTTTGTGCCTCAAACAATGTGGTAATGACTGGATGGAAGGGTTCTTGTCACCTTTGTTTTTACTAGGTGGTGTCTTGCATAGCAAAATAACAGGAGCTAACTGCCACTCTTTGCATAGAAGAACTAGTGTTCTAGGCGCGCACTTGCACGCCCGTGGCCCGGTTCAGGGGACAATGTATTTGGCCAGCCCAGTATATATCGTCAACCGAGTTTGGGCTCGTGGATGTACTGGGCTCGGGCGCCCGGCCCATTCTGTGTGAGGATGTATGGCCCATTCGGTGGATGCTGTGTGCAGCTTTTGTCTGTCTTTATTTTTTTCCCCTTCTTGCTATTGTGACAGCGCCCTAGCAGTAAAAGGAGGACATTTGCCTGGTTCGAATATCGCGGTTCTGTGTAAGTGGCCTGTGGGCTGTTTCGTGGGCTGGCATGTCAGCGTCTTTGGGCCTGCTTAAGCGGCCCACCGGGCGCGGCTGGTCACGTGTGCCGGGCATGGTGGTCTAGGTCTCTTTTGGTCCATTATTACAGTTTGTTTAGGCCCAAAAGAAGATGGGCCTGGTAACGTGCGGTTTTTTTGTTTCTTTTTTTTGGAGCTTTGGTTTGGGGTAGGGTGGAAATAAATAGGGGCGGTGGCACGGTCGGGTTGCCATTTTTCTCTCGTGTTCGGACTATCTTAAAGACGGAGGGAGTTGCCATGGCTGACCATGGTCGCAACTATTTGGAGGGTAGATCGCATGGAAGATTGCTACCACATCATCAGTTTATGGGTAAATGCAGCTATGGTTTTTTCAGTGTTGTTTTTTGGATCTGGTTTGTTGCTGTCCTAATGATGATGGCTTTTCCAGGCGCCCATGTGAACAGGTTTTGGATTCACCTTTTGATGCGGACATGGGCGATGAAGTTTGCCGTCTCAGGCACCAGTTAGAGGATACGCGGGCGCGTTACCATGAAGTCCTAAAGAAGCTTGATCTGGAGAGTACCAGACACGTAGAGGATGTACATCGTCTTCTGACACGCGTGGACAGTAAGCTAATGGTTTGTTGTAGATTTCATTTCACTGTAGGCAGTCCATCATGATGTCCCTTGTTGCAGAACTGAGGGCTCGTTTTGACGAATTGGAGATGGCAGCCGCCAGGGTCGCCGATCTTTGTCGGTACCGAGGGGGCAAACCGCTTTGGAGTGGCTTGAAGACATCCCGAAGTTCTTGAAGAAATCGCCATCCATGGAGTTCGCCCGGTACTATCGCAGGTTTAGCGGCCATGGCTTCTCGGGCCGGGACCGACTACTCTAGTAACTGCATGCCGGCTTCCCATAGCGGTAAAGCCCCATATAAGCTTGGCAAAGCAGAAGATAACTACCATGCCCATGCCGCTGCCATCGCCGATAACACTCCTCCATGGATTATTCTGAATCAAATGTTTCCAGCTGATAGAGAAGATATTAGGTGCTCTGGCCATTGTAGTTTGATGTAAACATGTGGGTCAATGTTTTTTTTTAAATTTGATGGAATAGGAACTCTGTGCGGATTAGCGTGACCGACCTTGTTTGTATCGTTTGGTTTACACGTGAGCATCGTGCTTCCTGTGTTTTCCCTTTTTTCTCTCGCAAAAGGCGTCTGGCAGCATAGATTCTTCGACTCGTCCGTCTGGGCGTGTTGCTCCGTTGGGCGACGTTGGTGAGTTGTGGTGTAGCCGGTGTGACCGTACCAAAGGTCGCCTATACGGCGTTAAAAGTTACTGCGGGGGCTGCACCGAGCGGTCATGTAAAGGTGTTGTCCAATCGATGGATTGGTGACGGCTAAGGGTGATGATGGCAGACGTGCTACAGGTCGCCAGTCTATGGAGTAATCACTGGTCTAGGCTAGGATCGCTCACTTTTGAAGCAGTAGTAAACCTGCTTGCTCGATCTCCGGGTCTAGGGTTTTCCTGTGTGTTGGTGAGGCACTGGGCTGAAGTTGCCGTAATGGGCCCTGGTGATTGGCCCAGCTTTGCTGCAAAACAAAACTGGGCTTCGTTGTTTGAAGGCCGGGCTGAAGAAAACATGTGGGCTCTGGCGTGGTAAGCTGAAACGCCGTTTCTAACTTTTAATCATGGTGGTTGAAGGGAATGGGAGCCACGTGTCTCGCGTGTAGCGTGTTCTGGATTGAGGTAACGGAGAGCCAAAGTTTATCTGAATCGGGCTAGGCCATTATGTGGGCCGTTATATAGACATTAGTCGATGAAGGCAGCCCATATATGTTGTGCAAGTTGGACGGCCGCGCGTTTCGTTGCAGGGAAGCCCGTGGACGGTTCTGTTTCCTTGTTTATGCAGTTGCTGTACTGAAGAGTCGCCTCGTTGGGGGGTGCCGTCTTTCACAGCCAGAGCGGGCGGTGCTTAAGTTGAAGCCTTTGACATCGAGGGAGTTAGAAGATTAGAAGCCTGCCATTGCGCGGAGTTAGAAGAAGAGCATGGCGTCGCTCAAGCAATCCATGGGAGCGACATGATGATCCTGTGGAGGAGAAGAAGAGCATGGCATCGTCAAGCAATCCATGGGAGCGCCGTGATGATCCTGTGGAGGAGAAGAAGAGCATGGCGTCATCAAGCAATCCATGGGAGGCCGGTGATGATCGTGTGGAGGAGCACGATTCCTCGGACGCAGCCTCCGCCAAAGAAGATGTGCACGGAGATGCGGCCGCGTACCAGGAGGGAGTTGGTGTACTTCAACCCGGTGGATACAGTGATCCTTGTAAGTACTATTCCATCAACACGACGGTGACGATCAAGGATGCTGCTGTTGAGAGTTTCATCAAAGAGATCCGTGGTGATCCACCCGTGGATCGCCGTTTGGTGGTTGGTCTGGATACTGAGTGGAGAAGCATCGGTAAGAACAAGGCTGACAAAGAGATCTATAGGATCGCTGTGCTGCAGTTGTGTGTGGATCATCGCTGCCTAGTGTATCAAGTTCATCAAGCCGGGGGGGATCTTCTAGATGTTTTGAAGCGCTTTCTGTCCAAGGAGGGTCACATATTCACAGGAGCGCACATCGCAAACGACATCATTCGTTTGGAGGACGATTGTGGAGTGACAGTATCTAATCCACAAGATTTGCAGGTAATTGATCGTGCTTTTGGTGTTCCCGAGTACACCACTCTAGCCCGGCCAGGATGAGTGTCAGTCTCTAATCCACATGATTTGCAGGTCATTGTTCATGATCTTGGTGTTCCCGAGTACAGCGCTCTAGCCCGTCCAGGAGAGCGGGCCTCGCTGATGAAGATTGCAGAGGCCGTTCTGGGGATTCCTTTCAATGACCAGAAGAAGAAGCAAGGCGTCAAGCATACTCTGTGGGGGGAAGCTATTCTGGATCAAGCCCAGTTTCATACGCTGCGATCGACGCCTTTCTGTCGTATCAGATAGCTCGTAGGATCCAAGCGAAGCATGCGTATGAGTTCCACACTGGTCAATACTACTTGGATACTCAGGTACTGTATCGCTATGTTCGCGTTGTTGTAGCTGAGGAGGATGAGGATGAGTGGTAGTAGCATGGTTCTAATTCATGTAAACTGAAATGTCTGTGTTGGTTTTGTGATGGCGTACGGTAAAATCTGTGCAAGTAGTATAGTCATGGTTACTTTAAGATGTAGACAGTGTGTTGTTCAAGAATGTGGTGTATAAATGATCATATAATGCTGTATTTTGGATCATTGAGGAGCCTGTGTATGGCTGCTCGGATTGGATGCATAAGCTGCTGCAGATGTTGATGCTTGTTAAGTTCCTTGTATTAGGACGCTTGTAGAGAGCACTGGGATGATCCAAAGTTGCTTGTTTTTTTTTTTTTTTTTTTTTTCCCCTTATGTGCATTTGCACTGTTTCATGCATTTGGGTATCCTTTGCCAGCCGTCTTCTAGGGAATCGTCGAACCGTGGTTTTTTTCTCCCCTGTGTGTGTTTACTTTCGTTGGATATAGGCCTCTGACCTCATTTTCGCTGGTATGCGATTCTTTTCCACCCAATATGCTTTAGCGACAAGGTTCCATTACTGTAGAGTTATTATATTTTGGTTCCGTTCAATCGGCCCATGGGCCTTTTCGTGGTTTGTCAATTCATGGTATGGCGACTGTCGTCCGCGTAGGTCACCTCTGGTCGTGGATCTGTTGCCTATGGAGGGGGCGGATCCATCTCTGCGCCGCGCCACACCCGCGCCGACGTCGTGTGCCTACTGCGTCGGCGGCTAGGATCTAGTGCAGCTCACTCTTCTTCCCGCCGTGGTGTTTTTTTTTGGGTTGTTTCCTTTTTAACAATGTGTGTGCAATCGGCGTGTTCTCGCAGATTCGGTTTTATTTTTTTGCCCTCCACTCGTGCTTACGCGTGGGGCATGCCCAAGTGAAAGGAGTGGGAGATAAGCATTTGGTCGATCCACGATAGATGATTGACGTCATCGATACATGCTGGGAAGCGTACATTAAACGCACCGCACAGGGCAAGCGAAAAGGAAACATACATAGACGACTAAGCCGTACCTAACCGACCCAGTAAAAAGGAAAGGAAAAATACATAGTGGACTAATCCGGACGTAACCGCCTAGTAGGTTTTGGGGTAGATGCGCCGTATGGGTCTCGTGGCGGCGGCTGCAGATGGTAGCGCGCTCAGTACGCGGCGGCTGTGCCTCCTGTGCTGCCTGCACCACGGTGGCGGTGGCGGCACGCCATTTGGCGCCGCTGCAGATGAAAGCAGTTTAGCGTAGAGTTAGATAGACCATAACCAAAATAGATAACACAAATGTGTGTTCAGAGAATAGGATTGTTTAGACCTTGCGCTCGGTCTTGGCACGGTTGGTGGCATGGACACGAGCCCGCTTTCTGCCTGGGCACCGGTGTTACCGCCCGCCAGCCACCGACACGACCCAGCTCGTTCGCGGGCCATGGCGGGACTGGTGAGGATGTAGTCGGCGAGGGCCTTGTGCTGGGGTCCCGCGATGCTGCTCCAGTCACCAGCGTGGCTGTTCGCGTGGTCGAGGAGGTTGAGAAGCGACCACTCCCGACGCGGCGGCCGAGGCGTAGTTGCAGGCGAAGTGGCCGTTCACGCGACGGATCCCTGTGGGTTCCGTCATTGAACCCACTCAGGATCTCCGCCACCATGTCGCTGTACTCTTCATCGCCGCTGAAGGTGTCATCGTTGGTGGCTGCCATGGCTTGGGACCTAGAAGGCTTGGAAGGAAGGAGAGTTTGGATAATATCTGTGACAATGGCTATTGTTTTGCTGGAGAAGGAAGACGCCTTGGAACGGTCTTATATAGGCAGCCAGGAACCACATTTCCTGGATTCACGGGCATGCAGTGGAAGGGGAATCGTGGAGGCTGAAATGGCGGGGTGGCTGGCAGAAATGCCACGCATTGGTTGTACGCTGTCAAAGGTGCATCGACTGAAGTGCGACTTTATTTGACGTTTCAATGGCACACTTCAAACATTTTTCAGATTCGCAGGCGGACTCGGCAGCCGTAGTCGTACCGGTAAAGAGGTGAAACAATGTACTCGGCATCCTGTACACCGCTGTGTCCAACCGGTGACACCGTCTGCCTGGATAGAGCATTGATGTCCACTGCGCCGAGCGACCGGCTGGTGCAAATCTGTACTGGTACGCGTCTTTTGGAAAAAAAAACTTAGAAAAAAAACGAGGGATGCTCGCTGCGTAGCCCAGCTACTCGTACCTATGGTGAAAGACAGGTAGCATAGACCTTCTAGGCTTGTGACCTAGGCATGGATCACTGAACATTGGCTGCCGTGAACGTGTATGAATGACCCTTCAACTGCTGTTTGCAGATCGCTTAGGCATCAATGCGATGGGGCGCGATCTTTTGAGTCTCTAGCTTGCGTACTGGATATCCGTAAGGAATCCTGTCAGGATGTGTCGACCTCGTCTAGGGCAACGTATTTTCTCACGTCGAAGGATTTTTGCGGCCGTCTGTAGTTAGAACGGGCTTCTTAGGTGGTGGCCCAAATAATCGGTTGACTTCATATGGGCTGCTGTAGTGCGACACTGGTGAGCTAACAGCGGCGTCTTGTTGGGTCAGGCCAACGCTGGGATACTTTTTTGCGGAAAAGATGTGCGAGCGCCATCGTGGCCAGTCGGCCCGTCACAGAAAACAAGCGTAAAAAAAAGCGGCGCCACAGCGCTATATGAACTAAAAAAGCTTCGTCCAGCAAGGTGCAATGGTTCTTGTTTTTTTTTTTAAAAAAGTGCAGTTATTACAGAGAAGTTTCATAGGCCTAACAATAACACGTACAACGGAATCGGCGATGGGCTGGACGGAAGTACATCTAAGGGGCGTAGTGGAGGTGCATGCTTCGATCAGACTCGATGGATTCGCTCGCGTCATAGTCTGTCAGTCGTTTGGGATTGGTTAGAAGGCGGTGAAAAATATATTTAATTTGTACCGGGTGTTTTGTTTAACGAACCCCGCGGTAATAAGTAGCGTGCTTTAATTTTTCTCACAAAATAAACTCAAGATAATCAGACATAAAATATCCAACCACTAATGCCTAATCAATTCCTCGAGATGTATTGTCTACTTGAGTTTTGCAGGATCTAAAGCAATTATGAGCCATGACGAGAAGGAGACGTCTAACCAGTAATCAGAACTTCAACAGTCATCATCAATACTTCATCAAGGAAGGACAACATCATCTCCATTCGTCTACCTCACCTCAGCACCTACACAAAAATCTAGCTTGGGGGAGAGCACCCCCGGTTATCGAGATAAGTACCCCCCTATACTTACTATCTTTTTGCTTTACTTTAAAAAGACCATAAAAAGATGCATAAAGTTTTAAATCAAATAAAGAGTCTTAGTTATATATATATATATATATATGTTTGCTTAAGGTGTGGTTAATAAAAGTTTGTTAGAATAAATAAAGTTAGTCTTGGAAATGATGAATAGTTTCTCTACTCTAATTCTTTTTAGTACCTTGCTTTTTACTAGAAACTCCTCCGATGTTTTGAATATATTTGTCCCCGCTTTCAAATTTGCTCTATACCTGACTTGTGGGTAGCATACACTTCATCTAAGTCTTGGTAATTGGGGGATATGATATGAGAGAGTCCGAGCATACTATTTATCTTGTCCTTTGTGAAACTATATCCGGAGATTTACTTTGAAAATTTAAAATCTTTTATGATGAGCTCTTGTTTGGCAGAGTGTTAAATTCCTACCAAAGCCATATTTATAATTATTAGATTAGAAAAACATTTCAGTTACATATGTTATTTGCTTTGGGTTGAGTAGTTCAAGCTTTGTTGTTACCTGTGTGAGGAGTTTAGTCATGAAAAGACAAGTTTCCATCCACACCACCTTCCACATAAATATGTATTATTCCTACCACGGGAGTGATTGCAATACCATGCTTTTTCCACATATACATCCATATACTTGTTTCATTCCTACTTTGGGAATAAACCCTCCATTAAACCATAGGAAGCCCATGTTTATTTACTCCCAAAATATCTTTGTTGATATCTCTCAAAAAGTTTATATCGTGGAAAGAGAGTGGGTTGTCGCTAAAAAAAAAAGAGAGAGAAAAAAGGGGGAGATGAAAATGGACAAGTGTCCTACTGGCAGTAGAGCCTACCTCCCTAAGAAAAAAAAAAAGAGAGACAAAGAAAAGAGGACAAGTATCCAAATGAAAACCATGGGTACTTAGATGCCCGCCTCTCGAAAAAAAAAAAAAAAGAAAAGTAAGCAGCCCAAAAGTTTCTCTCAAAAGTTTCCAAGTTTCAAAAGAGAGATTTGTTTTCAAAGGAGTAAACGTAGAATTTGTTTTAGCCACCAAATATAAACCTATCCACCATATTCTATACACATGCTATAAATTGCCTTGACTTGGTTGAACTCTCTATGGATCCATTGTTTGAACTATAGATATATCCTTTGCGATATGCAATATTATTATTAAGAGTGCCACCCTATGAACCCCACATAAGCAATATTTAGAGAGAGTGAGTCATAGTTATAAAGGCTTAATACTTAGCCTTGTGCCATAAATACTACATATACAAGAGAGAAGGCGCTTATTAATGCCTAGTGAGGATCCATAAATACCACATGCCGAGAGATTGAGAGTGCCATTCATTACAGAGCTCGAAGTTTTTATTTGAAAAATTTATTAAACACTCCGAAATATTAGTGATCAAAGACTTGAGACATAGTGCTTGACTTGATTGTTCTATCTTTGAATTGCTCAAGTACCTAAGTGAGAGTAAAAGCACCATAGTTGGTAAAAAGAAAGAGTTTGAAGTTAGAATTAGTCTATCTAGTCCGGAGTTGAGTCTCTTTTTGAAAGCATATGTACTTTGTAAGAATAAAAGTATCGTAGCAATTCCCGATCCAAGTTTGTTTTATAGTTTATATGTTTTGCTAAGGGACTAGCAAAAGGTAAGCTTGGGGAGCTTGTTGACGGTAGTTATTGTCAACTTTTACTATGAAATAGTAGAACATATGAGGACAAGAACAAATAAAAGATAGGGTTTACACTAATGATTTCCACAAGTTTTGTATACACTCGTTTTCTGTGTGAACTCGAAAAACCCGAAAAATCGAGAAAAAAAAGAGGAGAAATCAAGACACCGAAGAAAAGGACCAAATCGTAGGCGATTGGAGTAAATTCCGGGGGTCAAAATGTGAAGATAAGACACCTTACCAAGGCCGGGGCCCACACCCTTACGTAGGGTCGGGCGGCACGGGGGGTGCCGCTGCACCCCCGGGTCACGCTTACGTGTCCCCGCCTGAATCTTCCTACAACCAACCTATGGAGTTGATCTAGTCCGGCCCAATCAAGTCGGTTTGATCCAAGGGCCGAGATTCATCCTATGGGGCTATAAAGAAGGGGCGTGGCTACCCCCCGAAACCCTAATTCAAGATCAAGATCGAAACCCGAGTTCCGCAGAGATCAAGTCCGAGCCATAAACCCTAGTTCCTCTAATAGTTCTAGATCTAGAGAGATTAGCTACTTAGCAATAGATTAGAAGGAGTTCCAAGCATAGGAAGGCTTGAGCTTCGTGATTCAGTCAAGGTGTCCATAGGTACATTGTTATACTTTTTTGATATATTTATATCTTTTGGTATATTCATTACTCATTGATCATCTATGATATTGTTCTTTATCTTTATTATATTATCATTTGCTTTGTTTATTGTTTGCTTTAATATGTCTAGTAGAGTTATTTATTTATTATAGATTGCATGCTTAGGATTGTATAGCCCTTATCTTGTAACGTGCAAGATAGGTGTTGTAACTTATGTAAGCGTGGTGCTTATATATGTTATATCTGCAAATGTCCACTATAGACCGAGGTTTGGGGTAGTTCGTAGAGGTTACAGCTCTGTTGAGTCTTTTATAATCCTCCCTCTCGTATGTAGTTAATGGTAGATCGTGTGTCACGACGAAGGTGAAGATCTCATTATTGAACCCTTCCTAGTTGATGATCCTTAAGTTTGTTATGAAGTAATAGTAATAGCTATGATAACTAGATGTTTGCACTAATTAGAGTCTAGCAATAACATGTGATGATAGTTACACATAAGTTTTCCTTATATTGCCCCATGTGAGTCCTTAGACTAGAATATTCTATTGAATCTTTATCATTTCATGATGGCTTGATCCCTGTATTTATCATTTATCTTATTGAGCATTTATCATACATATCTTTATCTTATTTATTATTATTTCATGTGACATTAACCCCTGTTGTTGAGTAGAAGCATTATCATTATTGGTTATAGATATTCCATATATAAGGACTTTATTAGTATTATGCATTAAGTAGTTAATCTGTTTTCCCCGTGGATACGAACTTATTTAAAATGCTACAATGGTATAGATTATTCTCGTCCGCTTGCAGAGTTCTATTCTATATTCTTTATCTTATTCTATATCCCGCCTAGTCACGTTGTTTCATGCCATGTTATACTTTCTAGTTGCATAAGTGGATTGACAACCCGCTTTACTAGAAGTATAGGTTATTCTTTTGACTAGTTTATAGTGGCTTTATGATTGTTATAATACCAAAGATTGTTTGGGGTCATTGCTTTTTATAGTCGGGCGCTGCCTAGATTTAGTGGGAGCAGTTTGGCGCCGTTGCTTTTGCTATGCTAGTGAGCTATATTAGTGATGTCGTTAGCGGTGTCAACATGGTGCTTCTCGGTAGTTGTAGGCTCTCATTCTGACCGAAAGAAGACGTTGGTGACCCCATGCTTTGGTCGGGTAACCGCAGCCAACCTCACCGAGAAGGTGGGATCGTTCTTCGGGCGCGGCATATCCATCGACACGGCAAACCCCCCTATCTTCGCTGAAACTATGAGCCCGAATCGCAATGGCATTCCGGAGGGGCCCTAATGCACTTGGGTTGAATGTATGTGGTGGGAATCCCTCAATGTCTATAGACACTTCGGTTTCCCGGGATACGGTTCTAGCAAAGATATCTATTTGACCAAGTAGCAAGGATAGCATCGAAACCCCTCACCCCGGAGGATCTCACCGGGACGCAAGAACATCCCTCTCAAAGACCGAACCACATCAATTATGTAGTCGAGTTGAAACGCGATGCTAATAGGGGAAAAAACCAAACTGTGTTTCCATCAAGCTTGGCCCGATGTCCAGAATCTGTGATATGCACACCATTTGAGCAAACGTCAAGCGCAATCACAAAGATTGTAAGGCAGGCCCGCGCTTCTTACGGGGCGATGTTAGGCCGCATGACCGAAAAGGGCTGGAAGGGTACGACCGGCCTATGAAAGAACAAAGAGCAGTGTGGGTTCGTGGGAGCAGCGATATAAACAAGAAACCTGAGATTTTGAACCGCCACCTATGTATGGCACAACGATTATGCGTGCTTGCTACGTAGTATCTTCTCGTAATGAGGAAAGAAGGAAATACCATTTTTGATGCCTAAAAGACGTTTCGGTTTCTTCCTTTGAAGACGTCGAAACGAAGCTTTGAACCTGGTTGAGTGGATATGGTAGAAGCATAAGTGAAGAAGAGGTCGAGGATGCTACGTTAAGGGCGTAAGCCTCAGAGTATGTAATGGATGGAATAGCATATTCCAAGCTTACCGTGTGTATTCAATTTGAAGTTATCGTTTAGATCAAACGATATGGATCCAGATCCGTGGAGGAAAGCGCTGATTTGTTCAATGGTTGCGTGGATTTTCTACCTGTGCACCTAACCAAGAAACGGCGAAAAGCATGTTATCGACAATGAAACCACAAATGGAGAAACCTAAGCGACGCCAAGGAAACCAAGTTCAGTGGCAAGAGCTCACCGTCCGAGTTTCGGTACAGCAATGGGGAGTGGAGGCCGGGCATCCTGTTATTTATCGACCGGGCCGAGCCACCTAAGTAAGACGATGTAGATTTAACTCCAGAAGCGGGCCGATGGAATGGGCCCGCCTCGAATCCGCTCGATGGGTCCGATGGGTCGGGCCGTAGAGTGGAAGAGACGTGGGTGTGCACATCGGATTAGACAACGCGATGTACCGATGGCAGGCTTAAACATTGTGGCTGCCATGTGGGCCATCGAGGCGATGGTCCCATGCACTTTAGTTCCCATCAATTCACGTTAGCGCATGTCGCGGGGCTCCGTTTTGCACGGGTCAAAGGCTGCATGCAACACAGTTGTTCTCGTGTCTCTGTTACCTAGGGCCAGGTGCCTGAGCCAATGGGAGGTCGACAGCGGCTTCATCCCAGACACAGCTCAAGGTGGAGATCCTAACAGGACCCCTACCTACACGGGGCCCACACATCGGATGCATGGCTTCCTAAACAATTCTGATGCTTTTGTAATCACACAAACAAAGTCTAAGATGCAACGATAGAACCGATACACGTACACCTCTGATCCAATGGCTTTAGAAATACAGGAACAATGTGATGGAAATAGTTAAACATCTTCTTAGTAGACTATTTGGTCCTCTGGATCTAGAACACGTTATTTCTACAGAGGCAATTACTCGTTAGGTAGGAGAAGATCACCGGACGATGGTGCTGGCAGCGTTGGTATAAGCTGGTTTCCTAATCTAGAAAGATTAGAGAGCTCAGGTTGTAGCCTGCTCAGAGCATCAGAGAGGGCACGGTAGGCTGAGAATGCATCTATTTCATCATCGGTGTAGAAACCGAACTGGCGTCGCCTCTTTCTTCCTCCTGTCTTCAGCCTGGATGGCATGAGGGAGACCGCTGTTGAGGTTTCTTGACACAACGTGGTAAACCTGTGGCAAAAGTTTTGCAGCGCGTTGGCCTTTGTATCAAGCTCTTGTATCAGTTTTTAGCCTTGTGTTCAAACTGCATAGCCCATGTATCAGAGGAAACCAGCTGAGTCTATAGATGTGCGACATTGTTGTAATTGTAGTCATCAATCTCGAGTCGATTCTCATTATTTAGATGTTCAAGTACAGCATGGTATGCATTTTCAACAGCAGAGTTTTTAAAGTCTGCGACACAACCAAAGAATTCTTTGGTGTCTACACTATACGATACTCTTGCCATCATATTTCCTATGGTTAGTCTGGTGACGAACTTGCTGTCAAGGATCTCGGTCGTCGTCTCCGACTGGACTGTTAGATCTAGCACCTTAGCCGCAGCAGCAAAGATGTCTTTCTTGCTCACTCGAATAAGCGCTGGGACCTTTGAATGAAATGCACGTCTGGTCAGTAGGAAGGAAGAAACGTATTCAGCAGCTATAGTCTACAGCTTTAGGCAGAGATTTGTCATACCAGCGAGACTCGAGGACTATCAGTGAAGGAATCCAGATCTGGAACAGCGTCTTGGGGAGTCTATGGCCGTCGTAAGAGGCTGAGGCTGGTCGCCCTGAGTCAGGACCTTTGGCGTGGTCAGCGTGGTTGGTGGCGCAGAGTCTAGCGAGAGACGGAGGGAAGAAATCGTGTTGGAAGGCATGTCGTTTCCTGGGAAGAAGATGAACTCGATGTACGCTACAAACGGTGGTGCGTGCTATCTTTATACACAACAATCTCAGGGTTTCGGAGAGCTTCTGCTGCATGGGCCTATGGTGGATGGTGATGGGCCTACCAGGCGAAGGCCACGCATTGCATTTGAAGGCCCACGAAACCATGGAAACGCCAAAAAATTATATCATTCTTTCCAGGCCTGCTCTGTAACGCTGCTTCCAAAACACGGCTAGCGCCTGAATTCCAAAGATTAACTGCTCATATATGTGGGCTTTCGGTGCATGCTAATGGGCCATGACGGTAAGGCTGGGAAACCCCTTTGGATACAACTCTTCTGATGCCTCGCGTGGGTGGAAAGCAGTGTCGCCCGAGGGCGTGATGGTTTAGCACCTGCGAATCGGTCAACGCGGATGTTTGCTGGACAGACAACTTAGTGGGGCCGTAAGCTGCGGGCATGTGCGGAGTCGCGCGAGGCTGGGTCCGCCCAGTCAGCGACCGGGCGGGCAGGCGCAGCGGTAATCCTCATGCGCCAATCGAGGGCGCCACGCAGCAACAACGCACGTCTCCGGCTAAGCCAAGGGCTTGTTTCTAACGGCAATTCGAACACCGTCCATGCGCTTATTATGGCACGTGAAAACGTGAACAACGTGAAGCCCAAGAAGACGCTTCATAGATAACAATGGCAAAACAAACACGCAATGAAAACGTGAACTAAACGAACGATCAACCATGCTCAATAAATGAAAAGAGTGACGCCATGCACGGCATTTAAGCCTGTTTCAGCTGCTGCCACAGCATGAACCAGAGGCCGCAATAGAAACAGAACCAAATTGTTTAGACCGACACCTTCCTAGGTGGTGTATGTTTCGGTAATGACCGCTGCTGTCAAGCAGCACTTAAGCAACTGATGTGACACGCACATTGTGTCATGGACTACGAACAGAAAATGAAAAGCTCTAGTTTCTGCTCCCTAGGCTGCCTATTCCCGCAAAATACATCAAGGCGGGCCCAACAACGGCAAAAGACGTAGGAAGACTCCTCCGGATGATCCTTGACAGAGACTTCATCCATGCAAAATGCTTCCCAAGGCGATGGGTGCCTGCTGGACATGGACACAAAACGTTAGCATTCGCAAATGCTGGGTATCAGCTCAGGTAGATCTCTATATATGTTATGGTAACTGACAAAGAACCAACCTTGTCTAGTTGTTGTCTTCCAACACCACATTCTTGTGGCGGGAGCGTTTCCCTCCACCGCCAGTAGAGCCATCTGAAGCACTGTTGTTGACACAACAGGTAAGAACATCATAGCGATTATATGACAGTGTATGGATGCGCTTTGACGATGTTATGCAAGTAAAAGCCCAAGGCATAGCGTATGCACAGCTACATGTAGCCATATCATTTAAGGCCAAGTATTCTGGTTTTTAGACCGAGAAATTTCAGAGTGTATCTAGAGTACCTGGCATCCACTTCTGCGTTGGGGTCAGTGTCGTTTAGGCTATCTTCAAGGGGTTCGCTGTGCTCAGCATCGTCTTCCTCATTGTGCTGTGAGTCCTCGTCAAGGCCACCCTGTTCGGCCTCATCTTCGTCACCGTACTCCAGCCGTTTGCAAGCAGCTAAGCTCCTGGGCCTCTTGGATGGACTGTAGACAAGGATGTACATGTATAGCAGTTTCAACAACGACCTGAAGGTGTTGATAGGCTTTTGATGAGAGAAGCAGCATGGTACCTTGTAAGTTTTTTCGAAGTGGGCGTGTCGTCGCTGCCCTGGATAGCTATCGCTGGAGGAGTCTGGAACATATAGATGCAATGGATTATAAACCGGACCTGTCAAGCATGGGAAGCAGACATGAAACTTACACTGAATGGCAGTGAAGGGGCGGCACCAGCAGACCCAGAGTCAGAAGCTCCACGGCTTGACTGTGAACCGCTGGCTTGGCTTCCACTTTCGCTTGGAGCCGCCTGCTGCCTGTGTGTGCTAACCACAGACACAACTTGATAGGTCTTCCTCTCCTTGTAATAACTTTGCTGGCTCAGGGCCACCTGAAAAGTGAAGGTCTGGGACACGAGCTTGGTTACGTCTGGTGGATAGCTGTTCAATCCCCTTGAGGTCTTGAGGACTTGTTGCACGGTTTTGCCCACCATCCGGCGTGCCACGTCACCAAAGCATATCATCTCTGCCTCGTCTGTACCATCGAGCACGACGAAGCAGATCTTGAACCTTTCAAAGAACAACACCGGACAGAGGGCATCATTATATATGCCATTTGTGCTACCGATCGAATGATAAAGCAGCCATCATACTTACTTGAATTTGTAGGAATCTGAGCGGCAGTTGTTGCACCTGTAGCTGGAACCGTCTAGTGAGCACGCCTTGCTACATTTGCTGCAGGATGGGAACCACCAAGATGCACCAGGTACAAGCCAGCCGATAGTCACACTGCAGCGATATCCTTTGTCCTACAGAAGAAGAGCAAGGTATAGATTTTGCAACGAGAAACGTAAAACATGGTTGCTAAGCTGGGCTAGGCGCATCTTACAGCGAAATCGTAGGGATCCATGTTGTTGAGCTCGCACAGAGTCTTCTCCTGAAGAGGCACAGGAGCCTAGACCTGAGCCTGTGATCCAACCGGCGCAGGAACAATCCTCACATCAACCTTCTGGCCCTGATAGCTGCACCATCAGTTGTTAGAATGAAACAAACAGGCGCATTTGGTACTCCAGAACATAACACAGTCGGCGCACCTCTCGTAGAATTGACGGGCCTCGGGAATCTGTGGGTTGAAATACCACTGTGAGGCCGTACTGGCGCTGAGGTAGTAGGTGCCTACAACAAAACAGCAGGATGGACATGCGGTAAACACCAGTGATATTATAGGAAAGGAAGCAAACACAGCATGACATGTAAACGGAACATACGCCGATAGGATTTCATCAGGCCTCCAACCAACAGCATCACTATAGCTTGTCCATCAGCGGCACCTTCAACAGCGTCGGTGTTGAAAGACTCGGCCCTTTCTCCCCACAGGGTAACCTTCATCTCGGAGTAGCTGTGTAGAATGTTTATGGTTAGGAGCATATAGTAACAATCCGTGTAAAACAGCATGCAGTTTCTACGAATTACCTTAAGTCTCTTAGCACCAAGTGCCTCGTCAATGTAGGAGCAGGCTTGTTTGCGAGGTGCACTAGGTAGGCGTCCGACTTCTCCACCAAAACACCGATGGTGTCTGAAAAAAGATTAGTGTCAATGAGTAGGCATAGCACATGATCATGGATGGAAAATAGCACTCTAGGGTAGAGGCTTACCAACGAAGTTGCGTGTGTCACCCGCATGGGAATGCAGCTCGCCCAGGGGCACTATCTTGTAAGCGTACTTTGGGAAATTTGGCAGTCCGTCCTTCGCCTCCACAGTGGTGTGGAGCATGAACTCCATGTGTGGCAAGTCCACCGGTCTGTAGCCTGACTTGGAGTGGGAAACCCTAAAGCGGCTGATGACATATATGCCCCCCTCCTGTATGAGGGGACTCTTGACCTCCACCTCGGGTCCTGGGATTTCACCATACATGCTGTCACCCTGTAAGAGTAGACACGTATGTTGGTTAGGCACTATCCGATGAAAACAGAGGCGCCAAAGACACGGAAGTACCCTTTCGCCAACCGGGACCAGTCCACATGCCGGATACGACCATCGCCGCCGCCGCCACGATACTCCCCACTTCCGAGCCACATGCACACAATGGTGTTGCGCATCGGGCGTGGCGGTTTAAGGGGAGGTCGTGACGCCATTGCGAGAATCAGATTCAAAAAGAGGGAAAAACGGCGACGAAAAGAGAAGACGGTGAGGATAGGAAGCTATAGCGTGACTTGCGTGACCATGCATGGAAATATGGCTCGCGAAAAGCATCGCACGTAACAATGCCCGCCCGTGATGATGAGAAAGAAGAAAACAGACATGCGCAGCGAACCATGGTATCGCACCGGGCGCTATGCACCGCACCTAATAAAGGAACTCCCATCGGGCGCATTTATTACACATAACTTAGAGCACGAACGATAATCTAACAATGTATCGTGATACAGTAGCCGCGATCAACCAAATAAGTGTTAATAAGTACAAGAATGTTTAGCTAGAAGGGCCTATCCGCGCATGTGGTGGTAGACATGGCTGGATGACTAAGGAGAAGGATCTGACTATATGTTTCTTTGTTGAGATCCGGGCGCCGTGTACCAAAAGAGGCGGCGAGAAGCGTGACGATCTCGCCACGTTATAATCGGTTCACTATTAAGCCGCCCAGGACAACATCTGATTCGGCCCATGTACATGTTACTCACTCCTCCCCCATAGCAATGGGACATCAGATCTCAGCCAGAATAGAGCTGTACTACAACCCAAAAACGACAAAGATGTAACAACCGCCCGCTAGGCATTATTCTCATTGCAGGGAAAATACATATAAAGAATGTTACAAAGGCACGAAGTAAAGAACGGGTCCTCAAACAAGAAGGGCCAAGATAAACATACTTCTTTCATCGAGACTCGGACCGCAAAACCAGTTCCTCGCTTTCCCTCGCGGCACCACAAAGCTTGGCCACCGCCTTAGCAAAGAATGCACACACACGCAGCCGCAATCGCCCCCTCTTTACACAACCATCGCGGTCAAGATTGAAATCCACCACGACAAATCCATACATCCTCTGTAGGGAAGGCAATGGCCTGTAGAGCAGCCTGCTCGTAGCCAGAAAGTGAAAAAAGACTCCCCAGGCGCCTAAAAAGAAAAACCTACGACGTAAATCTACGGGACCATCACATGGCAAGTCAACTTCAACACCATGAACAGGTGAGCCATCCCCAGCCACCTCGCAAAACCACGGAAGCATACGGCGTCTACAATGAGACGCAGCGCATGCGAATAAAGAATGAGATAGGAGGCTCGAATAACGGACATCGACCTTCTCATTAGGAGCGCGGAGCAGCCAACGAACGATTCTGTAACGCAAAGATGAAACAAAGGTAGCCAACGGCGTAGTAGAGAAAGGGCAAAACAATATCAAAAGAAAATAAAGAAGCATAAAACGTCGGCGGCGACTACGAGGATGTCGCAGGGACCCGGAGCCACAGTGAAAACGGTACGGCTAGACGCGGAAGCTCAACCCGCAGCGTGTTGATCTTTTCCCCCCACCTTCGACAGCCCTAAAGCCCCGTTGACACACACCGCCGGTGGACCTCCCGCCGGCAAACGCCGCCCGAAGCCTATAGAGCTAAAGAGGTGAAGCGAGATCAGCAAGCGAAAAGGCGTTGGCTAACGACCGAGGCCGTCGTTGCTCACCTTTGAGAGGCCAGGCCAAGGAAGAAGGAAAGCGGGCCGTCAACAAGCCATCCGGCTGTGTCTTTATTCTTCCGTATCAGCGTCGGGTTGGCGCACTTGGGACGGTGACACGGCGGACCACGAGACTCCATAGAAGATAGAGACGGCGGTGGGCCCAGCGACTCTCGGCGGTAACATGGGTCCGCGAAGTCGGTGAGGTAGGTCAGTCCTTGTCTAGCCATACCAAAAGGCCCGTTCCGGGGAGTAAAGCACGCGTCGAGCGGTGAGGGCGTCTCTACCCGCGGGCTCCGCCCACCTTGGGCCAATCGGGACGTCGACGCGGCTCCCAAGTCCTCGGTGCACCCAAACACAGCCCACAGGCTAGAGGCGTGGCACGTGTAGGCATCCCTACATGTACGCTGGACCGACCCGGTCCAGGACGCGAGTACAGGTGACGGTGGTCTTCCCTGGGTGCCTCCCCCAACAGCGGGGAAAGAAAAATATGTGTATCTACCGGGGGCTATGTTTGGCCAATGTGGTGACGACAACGGCTCCAACATAGCGTGAGGCTACGCACCTACGCCGGCCGTCAGATAGAGGTCTACATACTGCGTGCGGACCCGACCCGACCCAACGACGCGAGCCCATGCAACGTTGCTCGGTCCGGGCTTCCTACTCGGTGCACAAGACCGAGGCCCAATATTTATCTCGCAATCGGGGCCTACAACCATTGACCAACGGACGATGACAACGGCTCAAAAAGCCTTCTCGACCGGAGACGTAGCCCTACGTGGCACGGCCGGATACGCGGATGCACATCGTCACATCGTGACACGGGCCCGACGGTCAGCGGCACCGCGGGTAGGCGTGGCGGCGCGTATCTGGGGACGGGTTGCACGCGACCCTTGGCACACAGACACACAACAGCCGGCGTAGATGCGCCTAAAACTATGGCGGGAAGGCGACCGCGGTGATGCGTTCGCGGCCCGGGCGCCACGCCGCTTTTCAGACAGCGCGGCGGCGCATTTCCCCAGCGGGTCGCGGCGTGAACTGAAGCCGTGGAATGTCGGACGCAAGAAGCGTAACGGTCCTTAACGAACCACGGCCGTTTGCCTACCGGCGCGCCACGATCATCGAAGTCGGTGCCCGACCGTCGGGTCGAAGGCATGCACCTACCCCAGCGATGATTGTACCCGCAGGTCGGTAGAACCGCAGCGAATGCTGCCTCGCGACCGTGACGAGGTAAGCTCCAGCGTGCGGATGCCGACCCGCGGCATACGGACGGCAAGGCGCTGACGGCGCGACCGACAGACGGTACCGGCCGGGGAACCCGCGATCGTGACGGCGCCATCAAAAACGCGATAAAACCGTTACGACCGACTCTTTCCCTTCCATCATGCCCAACAGACGATGTAGCGCAGGACCGTAAGGCCGCAGCACAAACTCGATGGCGCGTCGCGCCTCTGGCCGAGCGATCTGTCAGCGTCCGCGGCAGCATGTTACGGGCCAGCAGGATTGGAACCCGCCCCCACTCGCTGGCGGCCAGATCCGCGGGGGCGGCGAGGCGGAGTGTACAGCGCATCTCAAACCGTGAGCCAACCAGATTAGCCCGCAATCACCGCGACCGCCCGGTTTCGTGGGTATGCGGCCGGCCCGGTGCAAAACGCAGGCGAGGATATGCGCGGGAGGGCGCGGGCGCAAAGCCTTGGCCTGACACAATTGCGCCTCTCCTTCGAAATAGAGTCGCCGGAACGTGAGGGGTCGGGACTCTATTAGCAAGCGGCCGTGGCCGGGGCCTCCGGGGGCCTAGGACGGAATATCGCGGGACTCAGGGGGCGGGGCGCGTCGTGCGGCCAGGGACGCTGCGCGCGCGCTGCGGGGCGCGGACCCCCCACCGCCGGGGGGCCGGGCCAGCCCGGCGGGCTTAAGGGCGCCGCCCGCCGACCGGGGCATCCAGCGGCCGGGGGGCTCGCAGCAGACGACATGGATAGCCTCAAGCCGCACCGAGTCCTGGGGTTCTCTTGTTCTCCTGGGATTCTCTTATTCTGAGATAGCGTTGCTTCCAAAAAACTCATAACTGACGTGTTCCCAACCACGTTCTACCACTTCAACTCGCCCCGGTTCATCAACCTGCCTTTAAACTACTTCGGTGGGGAGCTCAGCATTCTATACCTCGGTTTAAAGAGTAAGGGCAGCATCCCGTCTTCTCTATCAAGGCTTCAGAACCTTGGCGTGCTCTCCTGCTGTATCTCAGCTGCCTCACCGGTGCTATTACCGGCGGAGCTCGGTGAACTAACAAGCCTCTCGGCAGGATCTATTAAACTGATCTGAAGAACCAAATAATAGCATCCTCTCAAGATTCAGATCCCAAATACATCCGTCGTCCCAATCCCACAGTATCCCTTACATCTTGTAAACTTCACTGTAGCTATACATAATTGCCTTTCATTAGTCCAAGTCGCCTAATTGGGGAACGATTTAAGATGCATCCGTGACAACACGGCCCTAACCTACCCTGTGCACTTATGTCTCTATTTACCCTATAAATAGTGACGAACCATCAAAATCAAAATAAAAATGATGTATTACACGACCAATTCTTTCAAATTACTTCATGCCCAACAGTCTCTGCTTCTTGGCAGCATTAATGTAAGGCCGCAGCACAAACTCACTTTGTGCTTCATTTTGTTCCATGGTTCCTAGTTTGATCTGTCAGGCAAGCGCGATCAACATGTTAGTACCAGCAACCAGTATTTGTGCCTCAGAAAATGTGGTAATGACCAGATGGAGTGTTCCTGATACCTGGTACAGCCGCATCTCAAACCGTGGGCCAACCTCAAAGTCCATCAATCTGAGGCCGCCAGGTTTTTTTCATATACATGATGCCTTGCATATAACAAAAAAAAAGGGGAGCTATCAGTCATATGCATAAAACTACAAAAGCTTTTCAGGAAGCAGAGCACCTACACAATTTACACACTAGTGACAGAAATATTGTACCTGAAAGATATGTACTCGTCTCTATTAGCAAAGGTTATTATTCGCTTTGAATCTGGCTTTGGCATAGGAAAGAGGTGCTTGAGAATAGTGGCAGTCCTTTCACCAATCTGGAATACAAATAAGGAATTACCAAACTGTCATGGACAAAGAGAGAATAAAAGGATAGCTAACCTCTGTAGAAAAAAAAAAACAAAGCTACTCTCCCTAGTAAAACTAAAGGGCGTTTAAGTTCCTACAGTCCAATCTAAGTACTCTAGCAATCAACCAGATCCCAGAATGCCTCTCGCCAACATCATCCAAATTTGAGATTTCTGCAGGCAAACTCAAGAAGACAGAAAAGTAATGGTCAGATCCAAGTTTGAGATTTCTGCATGCAAACTCAAGCAGACAGAAAAGTAAGTCAAAAAACAACAAACTTTCGTGGAAACAGCTGCGGAAGCAGAAAATGAAGGGAACAACACAGTAGCAGCAGATTATGGAACTCGAGGTGCTCAGCATCTTATTATTCAAACGAATATCATATCACCATCATCATACTAGCAATGTATGCTTCACAAGAAGCTCTCATTGGGAGGAAGGAGGGATGCATGGATGGATATATGGATCGATCGACACACACACACACACACAGAGTGTGTTAGAGAGAGAGAGAGAGAGAGAGAGAAGGGGGCTTCTTGAAAAAGATATCATCACGGCAACCTCCAGTTCATAGTGACTGCATGGATATCCTCCCTAATGGACATGGATTCCATGCAAGTAAGCAACAAGATAAACAAAGATACCATGGTAACCACTGCCACCACCACGCCTCACCATAACCAGACCCACACACACTTCATCGGAAGTATGAAGTTGCTTACCTTGCTATGGAAAGGCACAACTTTTCAAGCACACACAGTGAACAGGTCACCATGACAACAATTATAAGGCATGGAGGCAAAACAATCCTGTCAAATTTTGAACCCAACAAACCAGACCCCCACCCAACAAAAAGACATGAAAATAGAAGGAAAAGCAAAAAATCAAGGCCAAGTGAAAGTGGAGATTCTCAGTCTTTGAGATATGAATGGATTTAAGTGTCTTTCATGGAAAGAACGTCTCAGGTTAACGAGAAAAGACATCATTGAAAACCTCGACAAATAGCAAGCACATCACAGGTTAATGAGACATATATCATCACAACCTCGGCGTTCTGTAGAAATATTAGAAATTTAGGATTCACATGCAACCTTTGAACAGAGATCGACAGAACTAAATGAAGACACCAAAAACCATAAACAAGAAAAAGGGAAACATATCAAACTAGTGAGAGTGGAGGTTCTTAGCCTTGAGTTATGAATGTATTAGGTGCGATTGATGGAATAAAGATGTACCAGGTTAACGAGAAAGACATCATTGCAACCTTCCAATATTTGTAAAATAGGCATGTACATGCTGGGATGCACCAAGACACAAAAAGGGAAATTGAAATATGGTTACAAAAAAGTGCAACACCCTCAACTTGTTATGTATTCGGACAATATCAATGCTGCTCAGTTATAGTTTTCGAATGGATAGATGCTATCCTCATAGTATGTGTCAGGTTAAAGAGAAGTCCGTCATGGCAGCCACACAAAGCAAACTACAAACTGTAATGTGAACAATTGCTTGCACTTGAACAAAGTTAACATGATGTTTGATGTGACCAAAAACATTTTTAGAATGGAACTATTGTTAAAATCTAACCAATGTACAACATAGATGAGTCAACAAAAAAAATTAACTTGCTTGGAAACAGCAGCGGAAGCAGAAAATGAAGGGAACAACGCAGTAGCAGCAGCAGATTATGAAACTGGAGGTGCTCAGCATCTTATATTATTCAAATGAATATCATATCACCATCATCATACTAGCAATGTATGGTTCACAAGCTCTCAATGGGAAGGAGGGACTAGGGAGGGAGGGATGCATGGATGGATCGATGGATAGATAGATACATACATAATATATAAATACACACACACACACACATGGTGTGTGTTAGAGAGAGAGGGGGAGAGAGTTCCTGAAAAGATATCATCACGGCAGCCTCCAGTTCGTAATGACCGCATGGATATCCCCTAATGGGCATGGATTCCATGCAAGTAAGCAACAAAATACTCTCACCGTAACCAGACCCACACACACTTCAAGTATGAAGTTGCTTACCTTGCTATGGAAAGGTGCAACTTTTCAAGCACACATAGTGAACAGGTCACCTGACAACAATGATAAGGCATGAAGGCAAAACGATCCTGGCAAACTTTGAACCTAACAAACCAGACCCCTACCCAAAAAAAAAAAAGATATGAAAATAGAAGGAAAAGCAAAACATCAAGGCCAAGGGAAAGTTGAGATTCTCAGTCTTTGAGATATGAAATGGATTTAAGTGTCTTTCATGGAAAGAAGGCCTCAGGTTAACGAGAAAGACATCATTGAAAACCTCCAACACTGAAACAAGACAAATAGCAAGCACATCACAGGTTAATGAGACATATATCATCACAACATCGGCGTTTTGTGGAAATATCACAGGAAACCTTTGAACAGAGATTGACAGAACTAGATGAAGACACCAAAAACCATAAACAAAAAAAAGAGAAACACACCAACTAGTGAGAGTGGAGGTTCTCAGCCTAGTTATGAATGGAATAGGTGTCTTTCAAGGAATAAAAATTTATGAGGTTAATGAGAAGACATCATTGCGACCTTCCAACATTGTAAAATAGGCATGTACATGCTGGGATGCAGCAAGGCACAAAAGGGAAATTAAAAGATGATTACAAAAGTGTGCAACACCCTCAACTTGTTATGTCTTCGGACAATATCAATGCTGCTCAGTTAGTTTTTGAATGGATAGATGATATCCTCATAGTATGTCTCAGGTTAACGAGAAGTCCATCATGGCAGCCACACAAACTGTAAGCAAACTACAAACTGTAATGTGAACATTTGTTTGCACTATAACATGATGTTTGATGCGACCAGCATGGAATGGAACTATTGTTAAATTAACCAATGTGCAACGTAGGCAAATCAACCAAACAAGAAACTTAGCTTGGAAACAGCAGCAGAAGCAGAAAATGTAGAAAGGAACAACACAATAGCAGCAGCAGATTATGGAACTGGAGGTGCTCAGCAGCTTATTATTCAAATAAATATAATCATCATCATCATACTAGCAGTGTATGCTTAACAAGTAGGTCACAATGGGAGGGAAGGAGGGAGGGAGGGATAGATGGGTACATACCTGTATATCTAGATGCATAGCAAAAGCTATGTATCTAGAAAAGCCAAAATGACTTACAATTTGGAATGGAGGGAGTATACACGCACGCACACACAGAAACAGACAGTTCTTGAAAAAGGCTATCATCATGGCAGCCTCCGGTTCCTAATGGTTGCATGGATTTCCATGCCGGTAAGGAATAAATAGACAAATAAGAAAAAACACCACTACCATGGTAACCACTGCCACCACCACGTCCCACCATCACCAACCCCCCACACACCAGAATTTTCATCGCAGGTATGAAGTTGTTTACCTTGCTATATGAAAGGGTGTAACTTTTCAAGAACACATAGTGAATAGATCACCATGACAACGATAACAAGGTATGAGGGCAAAGCAGTTAACTGTTTCCATGAAACAATATGTGTATGATTTACCTGAGTTGAGAACTTGTCAAATACTAAATGCGGGTATGCTTCTGACATTTTTCCCATTGCCTTCCTGCCTTTAATATCATGCCGTGTCACCTGACCACAACAACCAAAACTAAGGACACAACCGAGTTTGTGTGCTCATTTTGTACACTTGTGCTACACAACATCTCAGCATATATACACTTTCAAAAAGGTTAAGCACTTACAACATTGAGCAACCCGAAGTATGCTGTTGGACCATTCGGTAGATGAGAGCGATCAAACCATCAGGTTGACCACGATATATTCATGGACCAAAATAAGATCTGTGAAATCATGTGACAGGCATGACTCAACGATTTCTGATATAACCTGTGAATCAGTAAAAAGTAGAGAATAAACATTAAGACAACAAAATACTAGAGTGATGTAAGCACTAAAGCAAAGAAATCATGCAGAGCAATATATTCAGTTATTTACTAGTACCTACAAAAATCATGTACAACAAGTTTTGTTTCTTGCAAGCATCACATAGCAGGTACTGGTCACGGTAAACATAAGAACAACAGCATGGTAACTGCTGCCGCAATATACCTGGCCACCACGGTTCATTCTCTGTGACATGGGAAAGACGACCTTCAGCTCCTAGGAAGAGAAACCAGAATGGGCAGTTAGCCGAATGCAATACACCATTTGGATCTACGGAAAGGATCCAAAATTTCCAGGACTGCATAAATACCTTAACAAACTGAGTTAGGGGCGCGCTGGGATTGCGAGATGTGGTCAAGAGTATCTTGGGCTCCCGAACTGAGGCAGTAGTGTACTCATCATCAACCATGCTCCTATGAACTGTAGCACCCAATCACCAATCCAAACAGAGCAACACATCGTTAGACAGATCTCTCTACAAACGAATGTAAATGAGCAAGGACACTGCATTCCACTCGCTCGAGCAAAAAGAAGCCATGGGATGGAGGGGGGAACGGGAACAACACGCACCTCGAGGCGGCGGCTCCTGGTCCTCGAGGTCGATCTGCCTCCGCAGGTCGTGCTCCTCGTTGCGGAGCTCGGTGGGTATGGGCTTGCCCTCCTCGAGCACCGTCCGGATGCGGCGCTTCTTCTCGAACAGCGCCCGCTGGGAGGGCGCGAGGCTCTTCGAGTACAGGTACTGGTGCCGCTCCCGTATACACCGCCGTATCATCTTCGCTTCCCACCTCCTCCTTCTCCTCTGCTTCCGCAGGACCTCTGACTATGCAGAGCCCTAGGTCGTGGTTTCTAGGCGCAGGGTTCTACTCCGGCGTAGGCGCCGGCGGCGGCGGGGATAGGCGTTGCCGCTCCTAGACTCGAATTTGGGCCTATATGGGCTTGCACAAATGGGCCCATTTGTCTCTTCGCTTGGGCCACAGGGAGTCAGGACACTGAAACAAACCAGGATTTTTCAAAATTTATTTATTGGCCAAAAAAAAATCTATAAAAACCTTTTAGAAATGGGTCACAGCAGATCAGATGGGCATGCGATGATGTAGGCTGCAGCAAGCCAACGACTGAATGGATACTATAAACTTCCTTTCAAGAGAAACTCAGAAAGTTTAATTCCTCGTTGGCGTCTTGAAGGGATATTATAAACTTCAGTGTAGTCTATGATTGCTTTTGATTTTCAGGATCCGGGCTCCCAAATTGGTGTAAGAATTTAATATATTAGTTTTGTTCCGTGGTCCGTACTGTGCAGATGAGTGCGATGAGAGATTCAAATAGTGTGGAGTGTGGTAAACTGGTAATAATGACTAAATGTGGATGTGCCCATGTCACCTTGTGACCTCCTTCAGGTCGGCCCACTTGGGGCGTGTTTGCTACCTTTGCCCTGTCTGACCCGGCCGAGTGGCCTGGCTGTGGCCAGCCGTAGCTAGGCTCGAACCGTGCATCATCGTTTGTTTGGTCTCTCGTTCCTTCTGAGCCAGGTGGAGTTGGGATCGATGTGTGTGCATACATGGATACCGTCACCTTGTGCATACATGGATACCATCTGAGCATTGTCGTCGTCCCAGGCCCGGGGTGGGTGGTCACTGGTCCGGACACCCGCACGTGTGGACTGCCCACCACTCCACCTCTAGCCTGAGCGTGCGGGGCAGGGCAGCAGTCGTCTACTGTTTGAATCCGGATCCGGATCCGGCATCCATCATCATCATTATCGAGGCCGCCCGTGTGCCTGTGCTCTGCTTCCATGGCTGCATCGTCTGTGCTTATGTTTGTGTTTGACCGGGGCCTGGCCAAAGGCAAGGGCAAGGCTACACACTAGTACCGAAATTGTGGGATACCTATATCAGGGTACCCCAAAACATACGACTAACCACGGCAAAAACCAAAGCGGCACTCGGCCCGGATCGGCATCAACGCGCGAGCTCAAATTTACGGTATTACTTCCGCCTCAAGGCGAGCACGAGCTCCTCCTCGTGACGAGCTCATAAGCCGGAGACCAAGCTCAGCCGCGCGAGCCCGACCGTACACCCGAACTCGCCGCCGAGCGAGTTTAGGGGCGGGGCGCGAACCACATCCCGACTCCGACTTCGCCACGATCCCTAAGCTCGAGCTCGGGGGCGGGTCTCCGAGCTCCGAGCTTGGAGCCCCATTGTCTCGCCGGGGCGACTCACATGACCTACGGGTCTCGAGCTCCGAGCTTGGGAGCCCACGCTCACCGGGGCGTCACGCACAACTTACCCAAGTTCCACAACTAGGGAGCTCACGATCCCTCACGGAGATCCGACCGCGGTTTCGAACGCGACCGACCTACGAAGTTCCGAGCTCGAGGCGGCTACTAGCGATATCCCGACAAGGCGACCTCCGTCAAGCTCCGACTCGTCACGACCTCGGCGTCACGATCTCGCATCGCGCTACCGTAAAGAGCGTGCGACACACCTCCGACTAGCACGACCTCAGCTCGGAGCGGCATCCCACCACGCCGCATACCGCCAACCGCTACACGACAAAAAAGACATCACGGGGCCATCCCGACAAGGCGTGTTCCTACTACGATTGCGGCGGGGTAGGACTTCACCCATCCCCGCGTGCGGCGGCGACCCGGTAGCGGCGGGATACGCATGAACAAGCCCACGGCGACCCGCGGTGAAACGCATGCGACCTACGGGTCCCTCGTCATTTAGCACTTTACCCCTTCTATTTTTGTGTTCTTCTCCTCTTTAGTCCATCCCTTGTGGCTATAAAAGGGAGGCTTCAGCCACAAAAGAGGAAGAGGTTCTCACCTCTCAGCTCTCGCACATGAAACATTACGATCTCCACTCCACACCCACCAGAGACTTGGGAGCCGGCCTCCCTCTCAGGAACAGCTTGTATTCTCCCGATACGGGCATTTGAGCTCGGCCACATAGTGACACCAACTGGAGACTGGACTAGGGCA
This sequence comes from Hyparrhenia diplandra, assembly GCA_015847255.1. Taxonomy (NCBI): domain Eukaryota; kingdom Viridiplantae; phylum Streptophyta; class Magnoliopsida; order Poales; family Poaceae; genus Hyparrhenia; species Hyparrhenia diplandra. The sequence continues at coordinate 197,684 of JADLZK010003830.1, forward strand.
CCGATTTGCCCGAACCAGTATAAATCTCGCGTCTTGTGTCCCTTGAGCTAGGCCATCGGAGCCCCACACGAGCCATACGATTGTACTGTGTCCGTGGCATACCCCCGATATTAGACCACGACGTAAATGTTTTTATGTGACGAAGGCCGTTGGTTTTGCGCGTGGCGGGCGTTGGAGCCCGTCACCCACGCAAGGTCACGGTAAATCATGGGTTTTAGCGTGGCGGGCTACGGTGCCGCGCCACGGTTATGGGGAATACCCGTGGCGGGCGTATTACATGCGCCCGTCACGGCAAATGTTTTCAAAAAATAATTAAAAAGAACAAACCCTAGGCAGGCCCGCCAAGCCCATCCACGGCCCACCGAGTCCATCTAGCCCGCAGCGCCGCCCCCGCTGCCGGAGCAACCCGTAACCGCGCCGCCGCAAGATTCGCTGTGCGGAACCCGCTGCCGGCCGATGGAGTACTCCACGCCGGATCAAGCCCGACTTCGTGTAGGAGAAGGTGATGCCGATGCGCCGCCGCGGATGGAGATCCTCCTCGATCGCGCTGCTCGCGGATGGAGACCGACTTGATGCGCCGCTGGGGGAGGAGAGGCCGATGCGCTCCGCCTGGATCGTGCTCTGCACCGCCGAGCAGCTCCACCACCTCGCGCCGGGATGCGCTCCGCTGGCGACGAGAGCTCCACCACCTCGCGCCGGGATCCGCCCTCCGCTGGCGACGACGAGATCTGGTGGACCGGAGGTGCTCCGGCGGCGGATAGGCCTCAAGCCATCGGATCTCCGCCCGGCGCCACCGGGGATGCTCGCGTGCCCGCCGGGGAGCCGTCGTTGGGGAACCGCCGACCGGAGGTGCTCGCGCGCTCAAGGAAGAGCGAGGGAGAGTGAGGAGGAAGAGAGAGTGAAGTCGGGCGGCTGCTCGGTCAACTTGCGCAGACGCCGCGGTGGGGGAAGCCGGGCGCCGCGGTCTCCTGCTGGCTGAGTGTGAGGGAGGTAGAGATTTGGGCCCTAGGGTTTCATCTCTATCATATACTAGCAAAGTGGGATATTGGACCAAAACATAGGCCGTGCGGGCCTACATTTAACGTGGCGGGCTTTTAAAAGTGTCCGCCACGGAAAATTGATTTTACATGGTGGGCACCTTAACAGGCCCGCCACGGAAAATTCCCTATTTTTCGTGGCACGCGTGTTAAGGTGCCTCGCCATGCAAAATCAATTTTCGCGTGACGGGTAAAAACACGCCCGCCACGCAAAATAAAACTGGATGTGGCGGGGCATTTTCCGTGACGGGCAAAAAGAGTGCCCGCCACAGAAAAGATTTTGCAGTATCACGCAAAATCATTTCGTTATTAGTGACACCTACAGCCGTACGGATCGAGTACCACTACAAAGCTCACTAAGTATCTACAGTAATTAGAATAAGTGAAGTTACCTCCTCCTCTCTCTTGTTGGCATTTTGTCTAGCACTTGCCAGACGATGCGCTCCAGCAGCTCCTCCCACTACTACATTCTGGATTTTACAAGGCACTTCATTTTCATTAACTGCAGCGGTCTTTTAAAAACCACCACGGTAAATAGATTAACCGTAACGGTTTTTATAAAAATCGTAACGGTTAATCGTGGCCCAAATCGAGTCCAAACAGCACACATCTCGAGTCCACTTAGGGTTTTTTCCTCACTCCATCCCACCCGCACTTCCCACCAGCACTCACTCTCGTCCCTCTCTCATGATCCATCCGCCATCTCACTCTCTCCACTCGCGATGCGCGGTGCGCGCTAGGCGGCGGGGGGCGATCTCATGAGACGCGCAGCGGTGGCCCCCGGTGGCGCTTCGGCAGATCCGCGCAAAGAACGCCGAGTCCTCCACCACCGGCCCACGCGATGGATGGCGGATCCCGCGCGCACCCCTCCCCTTCCCTCCCGGTCTTCGCCGGCGACCCTCCCCTCCATGGAAGCGTGGGATCCGGCAGGATCTCGCGGGCAGCGGTGCGGCTTCCGGCGGCGGCACGAGGCGGCGCGGGATCGGCGGCGACCCCTCCCCTCCCCATCCCGGTGGCGGCGGATCTGTGGTTGCGGACGGTGGCGGCATGGTGGTGATCCCGGCGCGGATTCGCCTCCAACCGCCGGATCCAGGCGCCGGCGCCCGTTTGGGCATGGATCTGGGGTTTTTTGTTTCTTTTATTCCATTTTCGGTGGTGGTTTTCTGGGGTTTAAAAACTTTAACCGTGACCCTATCTCGGTGACGGTTGTAAAATCGCCACGGAAAATCAATACAGTACTAGTGTCCACCACGGCCATCGCCGGGATACGTCATCCTCGCGCCGCAGCTCGTGCTCGGTGGCGAGCGGCGCACATCCCGGAGGCGAGTAGGAGGCCAGCGCGGAGGAGCACGGAGGCCACGGGCGAGGAGCAGGAGAGGCAGCAGCAACGGGTGGCTTGCCACCATGGCGAGGGATCCAGGCGCGACGGGGCGGGGTGGGCGATGGCGACATCGTGGCCAAGCTCGACGCCAGCCATGGTGGCGAGGGGCAACCTCTGGAGCTCGCCGTCGTGGCCGTGGCTGAGCTAGTGCTTGACGACAACCGTCGCAGCCAGGTGGGGGACGAAAGAGGGAGGGCTGGTGGCGGCGGCGTCCGGGTGAGAAAACGGGAGGTGAGAGCTCGGGAGGTCACCCAACGCGCACCAACAGGCCACCCTGCTGCTCCATCGAGACAAGCCCTGGAAAAACGGTGGGGGTATCATTTCCTGGGAGCCAGGCCCATCCTGGTTTAAGTTCCTTGCGCCACGGACTTTAAAGCATGGTACAATTGCATCAAACACGAGCAAATGCAGCTAGGGGCTCGGGCCAGGCTCCGGATCTCTAGCAAAGACACCCTTGGTTTTCCATAGCGAGGAAAGTCTTGTGTACAGGTAAAGTCGTGGTACATAGTCATTGGAAGAAACTGAATGACAGAAAATATTGTAAACTATGGAGCTTGAATTCTATTCCCTCCTATCCGTCCTAAAAAGAATGGTATTTGTGCCCCTCAACACTAAAGTTTAACCAAACTTATAAGAGCAACTCCAAGAACTTGGCAAACTTTGTTTGGCAAAAGAGCCGCTAAAGGAAAAAAATTGCTCATTTCCAAGAACTTGGCATAATTGACTTGGCAAATACTAAAATTAGGTGGACCCACTATATTTTTGTTCCAAGGGTATAATCAATACTATTTCAATGTAATGACCAATTTTAATTTGAATGCAAAGAACTCGTGTGGTTGTGACATATTTCAAATTTGAGTAGTATTTGTATCTCAAATAAGATTTACTATGAAAATATATTTTATCATTAATCTATTGATACTTAATTTGCATTATGAGTATTAGTATTTTATTATAATTTTTTGATAAAGTTTAAATCATTTTACTCCTCAGGAAGCCAGAATTGTATTTTTTTGGATGGAGGGAGTGCTTGGGCGCAAGAATGTGGTGCTTGAGAATATTAGCAAGCCCCGCCAATTTACATGTAGAATATTTTGGGGGTTTTTTTTGCGACTGCATATTTTGGACCAGGAATAGGGATTATGCATGAATATTTTTGATGGAGGGAGTACGTGGAGTCAAGCACAGAGATTTTTCCGTGCTCTGCTCTGCTCACTCGTAAGCACGAACCCAACACGCGCCGTCTCCACTAACCATTCGTGTGTTGTTGCATTGTAGTATCTTGCTTCGCCAGCAAAGGGACACAAAGGTACAGCAGGGAGCTGAGCATTCAAGGATTCGTGTGTCAGCCGTCGGTGACCGACTACCAGTCTCGATCCGAGTCTCCGTTGAGGCACGCGGTGACTGACTTACAAGTCTCCATCCAAGTCTCCCGTGACTGACTCCGGTCGTCTCTGATGAGTCTCCGGTGTTGTACGGTTGTTGGAAAGACGGATTATTATATCATGGCCTGAAAATGACCCAACTGAAAGCACCCAATTCCCTTCTACATACATCATCTGAAAATGACACCACCGCATCAGCGCCATGCCAATGTGTACGCTTACCGCCTCCTCCTACCGCTTTCCATGCTAGCCTACTGCCTCCTGCAATGCACGGCGGCGCAGTCCCAATCCCAACCAGCAGGCGAGGCGGAGCTGCTCCTCCAGATGAAGCGCGCGTGGGGCAACCCGTCCGTGCTCGCGGCTTGGAATCGTAGTGCCGCCACCTCGGCCGCAGGCGTGCACTGCCGCTGGCCACACGTGTGGTGCGACACGGCCGGACGCGTGGTCAGCCTCGCCCTCGTCGGCCTCAACCTCACGGGCCATGTCCTTGACGCCGTTGGAGGTTTCTCCAGCCTTGCAAAGCTCAACCTCTTCAACAACAACATCACCGGCACGTTCCCGACAGCGCTCTACCGGTGCAGCTCACTCCGGTACCTCAACATGTCCTGGAACAACATCGGTGGAGAGCTCCCCATGACATCGGCCATGGCCTTGCAGGGAACTTGAGAACGCTGGCCCTCAGTTCCAACAATTTCAATGGCAGCATCCCGACATCTCTGTCCAGGCTCCGAAACCTCCGGCATCTCAGGCTACATCTCAACGACTTCACGGGCACTATCCCGACAGAGCTTGGCGAGCTAAGGAGCCTCAAGACATTGTGGTTGGCATACAACTCTTTCAACCTAGGGAAGCTACCAACATCGTTCAAGAACATGACCAAGCTAGTCAGCCTATGGGCTACAGGATGTGGACTCATCGGCAACTTCCCGAGCTACGTGGTGAATATGACAGAGCTGGAGGATCTGTACCTTGCGGACAACTCGTTGACCGGAAGCTTACCTCCTGAGGTTTGGAGCCTCAAGAAGCTTCAGTTCTTATATGTTTCCAACAACAGCCTAATCGGACACCTGGTGGTTGATGGTTTTGCTGCGAGGTCCTTAGCCGAAGTCGAATTATCGGATAATGATTTTTCTGGAGCCATCCCTCAAGTCTTTGGGCACTTGGAGAACCTCACAAGATTAACTTCGATAGCAACAACTTTTTCTGGTGAGATACCAGCAAGTATAAGCCGGTTGCCTTTATTGGAAGAGTTGGACTTGTCTAGTAACTGTCTTACCGACACAATCCCATCGGAGCTCGGTAAGCACTCTCCAGCCTTAAGTGATGTTTAGGTTGATAACAACGAGCTCACTAGTGGAATCCCGGAGTGGCTATGCACTGGAGGCCAGCTCCAACTATTCACCGCTAGCAGCAACCACTTCAGCGGTTCCATTCCAATAGGTCTCGCTCACTGTGCCACTATGCAATACCTGGACTTAAGCAGTAACCATCTCTCCGGCGAGGTGCCGGAGGCTATGTGGACAGTGATGCAAGGTGTGGTGAGCTTACGAAATAACTGGCTCACCGGGAGTCTCCCAGACCACGATTTCCAGCAACCTTACGTTGCTAGACATAGGAAACAACCAGTTTGTAGGAAGAATCCCATCGGTAGCTATTGGTCTCGAGTACTTTAATGCCGACAACAACCAATTTTCTGGAGACATACCAGCGAATTTGAGCTATGGCATGCCAAGGTTGTGGAAGCTAAACCTGCGCAATAACAAACTCTCTGGCAGGATCAATTAATCTACTGTGTGGGGACTGAACCTGGCCGGTGTGTAAACTCCCTGTGCGGAATATGTAATAAATTAAATAGCACGAGCATGTGTGTATGCATGGATAAGTTATAGTTTTCTTGAAGTCTGATAGCGTAGATGTTTGTACGTCGGTTTCAGGGTTTCAGCTTGTTTTTTTTGGTTTTCGGCAGCATGTCTACGTAATAAATAATAAAAAAAAAAAAAAGATCCTGCTTCTTGTCGTTGCCTCGTGCTTGTGCTAGTACTAGTAGCATGCCTCCAGCTTGTGCTAGTAGCATGCCTCCTGCTTGTTGTTGCCTCGTTGCGCAGTCAATAAACTCTCCGGAAGGATACATTAGGTTAATCTGCTGGGACTAAATATGCGGCTATATATAAAGTTTCTTTCCACCCGGCACCAATATTTAACATGCATTTCAATGGGCACCCATAAACATTCCTTCATTTCAATAAAAACTCAAATTTTCTAAAATATTAGTTTTCATTCCTGGTCTCAAAAGTCTCAAGCATATTGTAAACAGCACCGCATGGGCTTTAATCAGCTCTTAGAGGAGTTCAGAGCCAATAATTGGAGGAAGATTGAAGATACATCCGCCAAGACATGGCACTAATCATGGTGACATGCTGTTAAATAGTGTTACTGCTTACTCCGGTATAAATGGTGACAAACCAAAAATTCTACTAAATTGCTGTACTGCAGTGCATGTCATCAACGAATTCAAATCAGTTCAGCTAGTATTTTTCTTCTTGTCAGTACTAATGTAGGGCCGCAGCAGGCAGCACAAACTCGTTTTGCACTTCAGTCTGTTCCGCGGTTCCTAGTTTAAGCTTTCAGGCAAAAAAATGAGTACCGAAAAACAGTGTTTTTACGAAGTGGTGTCTTGCATAACAAAATAACAGGAGCACAACACATCAGTAAGTTGTGCTCTGCACCTTGTCATAGTAGAAACTACATTGCAGAAATAGTAGCGTACCTGATGCCTTTGTTAACGTCATTGGAGACAAGCTGTGCACTGAACATGCCAAAGTTTTAGACGCTTTTCCTATGTAACAATAGCATCACCTACATGTTCCCGACGTGCTCTACCAGTGCTGCTTGCTTCGATACCTCAACCTCTCCGACAATTACATGAGCGTGTTCAGCTCGTCTCGTCTTGGCTTGTTTCAGCTTATTCTCTCCCACAGAATACTATTCAATCAGCCAAAATCAGCTATCAGCCAAAATCAGTCGAACAGGCTCTCTTGGGAAATCCCCAGCATGCTGTGACGGCACCTCCTCTGGGGAAAGATACACCAATGGATTTGGGTTACGGCACGCCAATGCTTATGCGGCTGAACCTGGCCATTAACCAGCTCTCCGGGAGGATCTAGTAAGCTGATCTGCAGAAACTACTACTTATGCGACTGAACCTGGCTATTAACCAACTCTTCGAGAGGATCTAGTAAGCCGATCTGCATAAACTACTACTTATGCGACTGAACCTGGCTATTAACCAACTCTCCGAGAGGATCTAGTAAGCCGATCTGCATAAACTACGACGATGCAGCAACTTCCCAAGTGAATATACATGAGCAAGAGCCACTGAATGGACGAGGCCCGCCAAACACAAACATTTTATACAACTCTCAAGGCCCAAGAATAGCTTCCTCAAGAAAAATTCAGATCGCAAATACATCCCTCATCCCAGTGTCTCTTACATCTTGTAAAATCTTCACTGTAGCTATATATATAATTGCCTTTCAGAAGTCCAGGTCCCCTAATTGGGGGACGATTTGAGATGCATCCGTGACGACACAGCCCTAACCTACCCTGTGCACTAATGTTATTACTTTACCCTATAGGCCTTGTTTAGATTGCTAAAATTTCTAACATTTTTCCCACTTTCTCTCCATCACATCACATTAATTACACCAAAAGACATACGTTTAGAGTATTAAATGTAGGTAAAAAATAACTAATTACACAGTTTAGATGTACATTGCGAGACGATTCTTTTGAGCCTAGTTACTCCATGGTAGGATGATATTTACCACTAACAAACGAAACGTGCTACAGTGTACGATGTGACATGCGGTTACAAATTTTAGCAATCTAAACAAGGCCTAAATAGTGACGAACCATCAAAATCAAAATAAAATGACGTATTGCACGGCCAATTCTTCCAAATTACTTCATGCCCCAACAGTCTTCTGCTTCTTGGCAGCATTAATGTAAGGCCGCAGCACAAACTCGCTTTACACTTCATTTTGATCCACGGTTCCTAGTTTGATCTGTCAGCAAGCACGATCAACATGTTAGTACCAGCAACCAGTATTTGTGCCTCATAAAATGTGGTAATGATCAGATGCGAGTGTTCACGATACCTGGTACAGCCGCATCTCAAACCGTGGGCCAGCCTCCTTCAAGTCCATCGATCTGGTGACACCAGGTTTTTCATAGAGTTTAATGCATGAGAGGCACTTGAACTTGTCATGGGATGTCATTTGGGTCCTTGAACTTGAAAATTGCACATTTGAGTACACAAACTTGTCAAATGGTACACCACAGGTCCAAACTTATGCACTAGACCCCCTGAAAAAATAATCAGCTGAACAGATCGGCCCAAGATGGTGAAGACGAAGCTGCCGCTGCTGCTCGTGGTGATGCTGCTTTGTGTGTGTGCCGCTTCCCTCTGCTAGGTCCTCGCCAAGGCTATCACCGTGTTCTGTACTTCTGTGCTGAATTCAACGTCATGGTCTCCCGCACGCCGCTCGCGTCAATGTTGAGGACCGCTCGCGATCGGGGGCTGTCCGAATGCCGTAGTGTGCCCGCCGGGGTCGCTTGCGCTCCGAAAGGTGCCCGCCATGGAGCTGTGCCACGCACGCCTGGCGAGGTTGCTGCGAGCCAACCAGGGAGGCGGGGACCGCCGCACGCATGCCCGCGGCACCTATGGAGGGTCTAGCGCCGCTAACCATCATGCATGTGCGTGCTTACCGGCGCTTCTTCCCCGTCCACGCGCCGGCGTTCGCACGCACCATAGACGAACGCGGCGTGCTCCAATGATGCGCTCGACTCTGCCGTGCCCGGCACGTTCTGGTGGCACCGCACGGTCATGGGCGTTTACTAGCTCTGCTCCGTCTACTGCAAGAACACCGCCCTTTTGTTCCCCTTCCAAATTCGTCCACTGTGAACCTCCGTCCAATTGCTGCAACCACGGCTTTCTTAGGAAACTAGTAAGCCATATATAGGACGGAACCTCGCTGCAAATTAAACCATCCATGGCATGGGACGTATTTCCAAATCGTGCAGTCTCTGCTTGCCATGGCCGCTGGAGCTCAGCTCGGAAATGCTTGCGTCGTTTCTTCCTCTCCGGTCCATCCTTGCTGTGTTTTTATCATCTCCTTGATCTCTTTCACCTGTCACATGTACAGTTTGGTCGTTTGCCTCCCCGTTCGCCAGGAACGCCGTGGTGCACACCATCCGTCTGCTGCTGCCCGCCGCGCACGTGGTCAGCCGTCAACACGTCATCAGCAGCCCAACGAATCACACAAGGCAAGTCGAGTTAGCTGCTCGCCGTGATTAGTCATCTATTCGCTGGCACACTACTGCGCCTCCGCCGCTGCCGTGTGGCTCTGCTCGCAGACATATACAGGCATACAGCCTCAGCCCGGATGGCCGATCTGTTAGCAGAATATATTTTTAGGGAGTCTAGTGCATATTTTTCCGCCAAGTGGCAAGTTTGGACCTGTGGTGTACCATTTGACAAGTTTATGTACCCAAATGTGCAATTTTCAAGTTCAAGGACCCAAATGACACCCCATGACAAGTTCAAGTGCCTCTCTTGCATTTAACTCTTTTTCATATACATGATGCCTTGCATATAACAAAAAACGAGGGAGCTGTCAGTCATATGCATAAAACTACAAAAGCTTTTCAGGAAGCAGAGCACCTACACAATTTACACACTAGTGAGTGACAGAAATATTGTAGCAAAGGTTATTATTTGCTTTGAATCTGGCTTTGGTATAGGAAAGAGGTGCTTGAGAATAGTGGCAGTCCTTTCACCAATCTGGAATACAAATAAGGAATTACCAAACTGTCATTGACAAAGAGAGAATAAAAGGATAGCTAACCACTGTAGGGGAAAAAAAAAAAAACAAAAGCTACTCTCCCTAGTAAAACTAAAGGGCGTTTAAGTTCCTACAGTCCAATCTAAGTACTCTAGCAATCAACCAGAGCCCAGAATGCCTCTGCCAATATCATCCAAGTTTCTGATTTCTGCATGCTAACTCAAGCAGACAGACAGTGATGGTCAGATCAAAATTTGAGATTTCTGCATGCAAAATCAAGGAGACAGAAAGTGATGGTCAGATGCCAAGGGTTTCATCAATCTGCTTGAGTTTGCATGCAGAAATCTGAAAGAATTTATCACGCTCGGAAGAGACTCCTAAGGTTCTGGCCATACTTTAGAGTCAAGCAAGCATAGAGATTTTTCAGTGCTACATGCTCGGCTCACAGTGCGTCTCAGTCGAATTTCTAGCCATGCGTCGAGCCAAGGACTGACATTTTTCAGTGCGTCTCTCAGTCGTTCAAGTATGAACCGAACAGCCGCATCGTCTCCGGTCTCCACCAGAGCAGCTCCAAAGGGGCAACACCACACTGCCAACGTGCTTGCTGCCTCAGGCCTGTGCTAGTGCTACTACTAGTAGCATGCCTCGAGCAGCACCGTGTTTACACAGCCCCGGCCAGTAGATGAGACGCTCGGAGCTGCTCCTCCAGTCCAGATGAAGCACGCGGGCCGGGGCAATCCACCCGACGCGGACCGGGGCCGCGTTGCCGTAGCCAAGTAATAGCTATCACACCTGTCATCCATTCGTCAGCAAAAGGGAAAAAGGTGCTGGGACCGTAGGGATGATTCTTCAAGGAGTCGTGTGTTAGCCGTCGGCGACTGATTGCCAGTCTCGGAGTCTCGGTTGAGGCGTGCATTGACCGACTTACAAGTCTCCAAGTCTGCCGTGACTGACTCCGGTCGTCTCCGACGAGTCTCCGGCGGTTGTTGCTAAGATCATTATATCATGGCCTGAAAATGGCCCAACTGAAAGCACCGCATTCCCTTCTGCATCAACCGAAAATGACACCACATCGGTGCCGAGCCTTCGTATACGCTTACCACCTCCTCCTAACCCTGCCCATGCTAGCCTACTGCCTCTTGCACTGTGCAGAGGCACACTCCCAATCCCAATCCCAACCCCAGCCAGCAGGCGAGGTGGAGCTGCTCCTCCAGATGAAGCGCGCGTGGGGCAACCCGTCCGTGCTCGCGGCTTGGAATCGGAGCGCTGCCACCTCAGCCGCAGGCGCGCACTGCCGCTGGCCATACGTGCGGTGCGACACGGCCGGACGCGTGATCAGCCTCACCCTCGCCAACCTCAACCTCACGGGCCATGTCCCCGACGCCGTTGGAGGCTTTTCCAGCCTTGCAGAGCTCGACCTCTTCAACAACAACATCACCGGCATGTTCCCGTGTGAGACCCCGCTAATGGGCCTCTGATGGGCTAGGCCGAAAGCCAAGTTACTATAGCAGTGCAGGAATTGAGACACTCAAAGTTTAGTACCACATTGGAAGTTGGAGTAGGGTTGAGCCAAGTTAAAGGCCAAGGCCTGGGAGGCTAGTAACTTTGGTTGCAACCTTTTCCGTGAAGCGAGGACGAAAAGCCAAGCGAGTTAATTAGCAGGTGTGGTCTACTCAACGTGTAGAGTGGATCTTAGCCGTCATCCCGGTCGGGGTGTTACATCCCGACAGTGCTCTACCGCTGCGGCTCACTCCGGTACCTCGACCTGTCTTGCAACAACATCGGTGGAGAGCTCCCCCCTTGACATCGGCCACGGTCTTACAACAAACTTGAGGATGCTGGCCCTCGGTTCCATCAAGTTCAATGGCAGCATCCCGGCATCTCAACAATGGCTTCACAGGTACTATCCCAACGGAGCTTGGCAAGCTTATGACTCTCAAGACATTGCAGTTGGCGTACAACTCATTCGACCCAGGAAGCTACCAACATCGTTCAAGAACATGACTAATCTAGTCAGCCTATGGGCTGAAGGATGTGGCCTCATTGGCAACTTCCCGAGCTACGTAGTAAATTTGACGGAGCTGGAGTATTTGAGCCTTGGAGACAACTTGTTGACCGGAAGCTTACCTCCTGAGGTTTGGAGCCTCAAGAAGCTACAGTTCTTACTTGTTTACAACAACAACCTCACCAGACACCTAGTGGTTGATGGTTTTGCTGCGATGTCCTTAACCGAAGTCGTTTTATCAGACAACAATTTTGTTGGAGCCATCCCTGAAGTCTTCGGGCACTTGGAGAACCTCACAAATTTATGGCTCGATAGCAACAACTTTTCTGGTGAGATACCAGTGTTTCCGCAGAAAAAAAAAAATCACTCAAGCAGGGGAGGATCTCTCTATGCGAAATAAAAATAAATCTTGGAGGCGTGCCAGTGTACTAAAGTACACAAAAGAAAATAAATAGAGGGAACATAAACTTTATTCATATTTAATGAAAATACAAATATATGTTCCCGAGTACATGTGCGCTCCATAGGTAGCCTGCTAGTGGCAATCTGACTTGGGCGATTGTAGTCTTCATGGTTCATAGGGCCTCGGAAGGCACCTACTTAATTACCCCCTGTGAAGTAGCTCACGCAGTACCTCCGATTAAGCTGCGTTGGTCGCCGTCGCCGGTCTTCGCTTCACTTCTCCATGCATGTGTGTTGGTGTAGATGGGGTTGGCGTCGGCGTATCCATGGCCTTGTCGGTCCATGAGCCGGTAGAACGTGGGCTAGAGTATTAGCCACGCCGCCTGTGTCGTTCGCCTCGTCGGTGTCGAACGGCACGTTGTTGTTGTAGTGGTAGGAGCACTTGCATGGTTGATGTAGCTTGGACTGATTTGGACTTCCTCGGCACCGTCATCGTGTGGTACGCCGTGGAACTTGATCACTTGGAATTGTTGAAGTTGTAGTAGTTGATGAAGACTTGAACTTGCCTACGTCATCCACCTCGTCGGCGTGGGCAGGCGCATGGTGGTGGTAGCAGCTGAAGCAGTGTGTAGATGTATGTGGCTCGATTGCCTGAACAGCTTCACCTGATGCACACAAATTAAATACAAAAGATAAAATTATGTAAATAGGGCTCAAACTACAGTCGAGCTCCTGAGTGCACATACGTACACGCATAAGCATATACATGTATACATGCAGCTTGATGGTTGCTGTTGCCCTCATGGCTTGTTTGCACGCAACAAGAATGTGCAAGCACACACATACACATGCATGTGGATGCGTCATTGCCGATGCGTCGTGGTGCTCCACAGCACCGCGTAGATCAGCCGTTGCTTGGCGTGCATGTTGTGGGTACGCTGCAGCCAGCATAGATGTGGAGCCATTGATGATGGCGTCCGGCCGGGCTCGCCTCCTTGCGGTGCGGCGATGTCGCCGGTGTAGACGAAGATGCTGGCCGGCAGCTCGGTGCGTAGTAGATGTTTGTGGCGCAGCCAGATGTGGTGTCTGCCTCGCCGGCATCGATAGGCGCGTGGTGTACAAGTAGGTGGAGTTTGTCATGTGCACGTCACCTTGCCGTAGACGTCGTGACGCGCTCGTCGTAGCTCGGTGTGTGTCTTGAGCCAACCGACCTCGCATCTCGAGTGCGGCGACGGCGTTGGTGTAGATGTGGAGCCGTCGTCGACGGCGGCGGTGTCCTTGCAGATGTACGTGGAGCCATTGTCGACAGCATCCAGGCTCCCCTCTTCAACACGGTGACCGCGTCGGGTAGATCGAGATAGTAGAAGGCATGGACGTAGCGGGAACGCTGCTGCCGGCGGCCATCGTCAGACTATGCGATGTAGATGGCCTCCGACGTGCCTCTGGCTGACTGCCTCTGCGTCACGGTCGCTCCACCTCGGCGCAGCCGGGGCGTGCGAGCGGCACGTACACGTTCCCTCCGTACGTGCGGCCTGCCGATCTCCCGTCATATCTATGTACGCCATATGCCGGAGCTAACGCTTGCATGACGGCTGTATGCCGGAGCTGGTGCCTTGCACGACGGCTACCTTCGACCTCTGGCCGGCAGCGCCACCGGCGCCGATCTCTATATATCATCTGGATGGTGCCACAGTAGTAGCTGCGTTCTTGCTCATTGTGGCGGCCGGGGCGCTTCCATCAGCCAGGTCTCCTCCTTCGGATGCACATGGAGATGGCCCTCTTCCTCTTGACGTGAGGACAGCTTTCCTCTTCCGTGAGGATGGCTGGGCCATGGACAGATCTTGGCCAGCGCGCGATGACGAGGTCGAGTCGATATTCCTGGACGATCTTGCATGGCCGGCGACGACACGTACGGTCACGTGGCGTTCCTGCCGGGCAGCACCTCATCTCGTAGATCGATGGCGCTGGTAGACCAGCTGCTCAGCGTCGCGGTACAGATCAGGCTGGACGAAGCCACCTTGATGCAAGCGCCGTGCCGGCGGCTGCCGCGCAGGGTAATCGTCTGCTCCAGCGATCGAATCGGCCGGGCATGCCATGGCCGGCCGGTTTGATGGATGAAGAGGCCTGCCTTGATGCGCAGCCTGACGGCGCGTGGATGCAAAGTCCGGTCCCCTCCTGTATGGAGTCCAGGGGCTTCTTTATATAGGACGCGTCTAGGGTTGAAGAGGGACTCTCGGCTGCACACACGGGCGCCGCCGAGGTCAGTTGGGCTTTTCCGAAATATCAGCGCCGCGTGCTTATCTCTTCGGGCGCTAGATTAAACCATGTGATTATCCACTGATCAGCCAAAATATCTCCAGGCCGTGTGCACTTGACGATGTCTCACCGAGACCGAATTCTCGGTTAGCCTTCCTTTCATGAAGTCCATGACAAATGGACCCGACGTGGTGGATTGCTATTGAACTTTGTTTTAAAGCAAACAAGATGTATATATACATATATGTTTGGCTCGGCAATTCATAGTTGATATATAGGTGTACGCGTACTCCAGATCAACTCACGTATTTATCGGACATGTATACGCAAGTGTCAGAGAATATTCCGGACCGTACATTGCACATCTTACTGTGTCGATTCAGCCGGTGTACAATAAGGAAAAATACATGATATAGACCGGCGTATATACGAATGGTACAGCCGGTTCTAGATGTATACAGGCGCACGTATCAGACTGCACCTGTTAGCTTTTTGTTTACATGTCGAGGCACATATATGCAAGCATGGCCCCGTAGCACGTTGAAGCCAACACACAAATGGCTCCTAGCTTGTACATGTATACATACTTATTGGCTTGCTAGCTTTCTTGGATGGCACGTCGAGGTGTACATGCATACATGGCACTATGTGCTACGTACCATGCCATTGTTGCTAGTTTCTTTCTGGCCAACTTAACATGACCAAAAGGAGCACTGCACATTAGCTTGTCACAATCCAAGGCATAATGCAATTTGCATCCTATTTTCCTTTATTAATGCTCTTCTCAATAGCACGTGTGAGAATTAAACTTGAATGCAAACTAGAGAAGATTTTGGTACAAAATCTCGTCAAACAACCAGTAAGTATCAGCCGGTTGCCTTCATTGGAAGAGATGGACCTGTCTAGCAACCGCCTTACAGGCATACTCCCATCGAACCTCGGTAAGCACTCTCCGGCCTTAAGAAGTGTTTGGGTTCATAACAACGAGCTCACCGGTGGGATCCCAGAGTGGCTATGCGCCGGAGGCCATCTCGAAAAATTCAACGCTAGCAGCAACGAATTCAGCGGTTCCATTCCAATAGGTCTCGCTCAATGTGCCACTCTGTGGTACCTGGACCTAAGCAGTAACCATCTTCCGGTGACATGCAAGAGGCTATGTGGACAGTGATGCAACCTAGTCAGGTGAACTTACGAAATAACCGGCTCACTAGGAGTCTCCTTGACACGATTTCCAGCAACCTTATGTGGCTAGACATAGGAAACAATCAGTTTGTTGGTAGAATTCCATCAGTAGCTATTGGTCTCGAGTCCTTTAGTGCCGATAACAACCAATTTTCAGGCGACATACCAGCGAATCTCAGCTATGGCATGCCATTGTTGCAGAGGCTAAACCTGCGCAATAACAAACTCTCAGGCAGGATCAGTTAATCTATTGTGTAGGGACTGAACCTGGCCGGTCTGTAAACTCCTGGTGTGGAATATGTATTAAATAAATTAAATAGCATGAGCATGTGTGTGTATGCATCGATAAGTTATAGTTTTCTTGAAGTCTGTGATAGCTTAGCTATTCGTACGTCGGTTTTAGGGTTTCAGCGGGGGTTTTTTTTTCGGCAGCATGTCTACGTAAATAAATAATAAAAAAATTCCTGCTTCTTGTTGCCTCGTGCTTGTGCTAGTACTAGTAGTATGCCTCCTGCACCACCGCGTGGCCGCGCAGTCAATAAACTCTCCGGAAGGATACGTTAGGTTAATCTGGTGGGACTAAATATGGGGCTATATATAAAGCTTCTTTCCACCCGGCACGAATATTTTTATATGCATTTCAATGGTCATCCATAAACATTCCTTCATTTCTAGAAAAACTCAAATTTCCAAAAATATTAGTTTTCATTCCTGGTCTCAAAAGTCTCAAGCATATTGTAAACAGCACCGCATGGGCATGGCGTATGCTTTAATCAGCTCTTTAGAGGAGCTCAGAGCCAATAATTGGAGGAAGATTGGAGATACATCCGCCAAGACATGGCACTAATCATGCTGACATGCTGTTAAATAGTGTTACTGCTTACTCCAGTATAAATGTGACAAACCAAAAACTCTACTACTAAATTGCTGTACTGCAGTGCATGTCATCAACGAATTCAAATCAGTTCAACTAGCATTTTTCTTGTCAGTACTACTGTAGGGCCGCAGCAGGCCGCACAAACTCGTTTTGCGCTTCAGTCTGTTCCGCGGTTCCAAGTTTAAGCTTCCAGGCAAGAAAATGAGTACCGACAAACAGTGTTTTTGTGCCTCAAACAATGCGGTAATGACTGGACGGAAGGGTTCTTGTCACCCTTTGTATCTACGAAGTGGTGTCTTGTATAACAAAATAGCAGGAGCACAACACATCAGTAGGTTGATCTGATGCACAGGGTAGGTTAGGGCCGTGTAACTCAAGCAGACAGAAAGTGATGGTCAGATGTCAAGTGTTTCAAGCTGAAACAAGCAGCATATGGAAGTGGAAATGCTCAGTTTAGAAGGTTTGAATGGACTTAGAGTAGTCATCACAGTAGTAACACACTACATCTCAAGTTAACGGTTAACAAGAGAAACATCATCAAAACCAGAATTCTGCACACTTGTCAAATTTAGAACCCAACAAACCAGACCCGCACCTAACAAAAAGACAAGAAATAAAACTCAAAAAGACAAAGACAAGTGTAATGGAGGCAACCTCATTTCTTTTTTTTTCGAGACCGCGCCGTTGCGCGTATTTAATTAAGCAGAAGAAAGTTCAAAATACAAGAAGCACCGGTAACCAAACAGTTACTGAAGCGAAACCTAACCACTACTGGATACACCTAGTGGGATTACATGGTGACCAATTTGCGACAAAACAGCCGACCGTAAGCTGCACTAGGCCTCCCCATCGGCGAGCCCCTCCAGATTGAGCTCCATGGCGGAGAGGTCAAAACGTCCATCAAGAAGCATCTCGAAACGGCGCCGCTTGGCCGGCGGCATGCCGCGCCTGAAGAGGGTTCTGACCTTCTCCTCGATGACAACTGGAGCCTCTCCCGCGTCCACTTCGCAGCCCAACTTTCGCAGCAACAACGATTGGGCCTGCAAGGTCGCATTAGCAGCCCTAGGCTGTGCGGCAATACGGCCACTACGACGCAGGGTGTGGGTGGAGGCCGGAGTGCGTGCACGACGTAGGCGTGGCCCCGACTTGAGAATTGGCGATGGCAACGGCACACATATCCTGTCTTCAATCTCCTTCTGTCGCTGCGCGATGGCGGTGGCCACGTCCACAGGGGACACCGGAGTGGGCTCCACGGGAGCAGCAGGTTCCTCTTGCATCGAGGGGGCCTCCTGGACCGCCGGCGACAGCGGGCAAGAGGTCGCGAGCTCCACCGCCACCAACTCAACCCACCAGTCAGCCTGCACCGGTGGGGTGGGGGCTGAAGAGCGGACATCCTGCAAGAGACGTGGTGCAGAGCAGGAGGCGACGATCTCCACAAGCATTGGGTCCCCCCAAGCGGGAGGCTCCACGGCCATACGCGGTTCGCTCGCCAACGGGTCGACGCAGTCGGTGTAGGTCGCTGCAGAGTTGACTGACGACATCCGTGGGTCAATAGCGTTGTCGGCGCCTAGGCTGCCCCACCGCCGATGGCCTACGCCACGCCGTCGTCGTCGTCGCCGCCGCCGCCGCCGCCGCCGACACATCATTTGGGCGTCCCCCACTACAGGCGTGTTTAACAACGACGGGGCCACCCGCTGCAGGCGTCTGCATCGTCGACGTCGAGGGAGGTGGACAGAGGATCTCTCCAACACGGATCGGCGCCGCGTGCGGCGGCCGGCGCGCCAGGAACCCCGGGCCGCCGCCACCGTCGACACCACGGTGTGGGTGCGCGTGCACACGGCTTGCTGAAGGGCGCTGAGATGGACGGTGAAGGTGACGGTGCTTGCAGTCCCGTGCCCGATGCATCGTGCCACGGCAGAGGAGGCAGCGGGACGAAGAGGTGCACCGGGCGGCGACGTGGTCAGGCGCCAGGCAGTTGAAGCAGAGTCCGACGAGAGCGGACGGCACGGGCCGCTGGCGACGAGGGAGAGGTGGTGCCTGGCGACGCCCCCGGCGACGGCTCTTTCCGCGGAAGCCATCGGCGCCAACCGTCGCGCCGCTCGAGGTGCGGGCATCGGGAAGTCGAAGGGCGGTGAGGAAGACGCCGGTCGAGCCGATGGTGCACGGGCACCCGCCGACCGGGCCGAGGACCGAGTTGTTGAAGAGCGGGCACCGCCGACCGGGTTGAAGAGCTGGCACGCGAGCGGCTGGGACGTTCCTGGTCCTGGCTCGACGGCGACGACGACGACGACAAGGTCGGCCCTCAGCGGAGGTTGGCATGACCGCCGCCGGAGGACGGTTCGAACCGGAGCCCTCGGGTTACCCGGCGGGGAGTGGATGGCAAGACGTGCCACAGCGACGGTGAGGGCCTCGGCTCGACGACCTCGTCCTCATCGCTCGAGCACTCAGAGAGAAATTGTCCACCCAACGCATTTCCTTGATCTTCCGGCAGAGGGGAAGTAGGGTGCTGCCTCCCGGAAAGGGGCCCTGCCGCCGCCGGCGGAGACCACCAACCAACGGGCATGGATGGGGGGCGTCCACCGCAAGCCCCACGGCAGTCGACACCGCGACGCGCGGCCGCGGCGTCCGGCATCGCGCTGGTGGCGGCAACAGCCCCCGCGCACACCCCTGGCCCGGCCACACCATTTGCGCGGCGGCGGCTCGGCGAAAGACGACTTGGCGGTAAAGGGGAGACGCAGCCGCCATAGCAGCCATGGAGGCAGCCAGCCGCAGCGGGAGAACCTGTCCATCTTCTTCAATCTCGCCCCCAACTAAATCCCCAACAGGAGCAAGTTCCGACAGGCAGTCCATGGATCTGCAAGGTGACGAGGGGGGATGCGGGGGGCGCTGGTGCCGGCCCGGGATGGGCGTGGACGGGTGGCAGCATCACCGGCACGCACCGACTCCTCCCCCTGCGACGGGGCTGGCGGAGTGGAGTTGTGCGTCGCGGACAGCGCATAGCGGCGGCGTCACCCATCTCACCATCATCGGGAGGGCCACGGCGACGGCGGCGTCGACCTCCTCGCCATCATTGGGGGCGCGACGGCGCCGAGCCCGCTGCCATGGAAGCAGCGCCGGCGGGCCGCTGGTCGGTGAAGGCTGGCCTCCGCCACAAACAGAGCGGGCGAAGTCGCGGGCCGCTTGCCCCTCATCTTGCGAGCGCCCACCACGAAGTAGATCAGGTAGCCGGGAGTCGGGATCCGCCCGGGAGGAAGGCGTGGGTGGCTTTTTTCACGAGCAGGCATCTTTCCTGTATTTCATTAAGAAGGGTGGTCGAAGGACCAACAGCACAACGGAGGTCATGCAAAAGCGAGTAGCCTAGACCAAACAAGAAATCCTAACTACCGGAGTTCGAAAAATTTTATTACATATTCAATCGATCTTGCGACCACCGAACAAAGTGAACAACGCCAAGGTGCTGTAGCCTGCGACACCAAAGGACTCCCTCGCTAATCGCTGCCTGACGGATCGAAGTAGGTGTTGAAATCACTTGATTGAAAACTCTGTTGTTTCTCTCCTTCCATACAGTCCATGTGATGAGCATGAGCAAAGTGTCGAAGGACTTCCTATCATCGACCGCTAGCCGTCGTCTTTGCCTGATCCACCATGATCCTAGGTCGTCATCCTGAGTCGGCGTCAGGTCCTGCATCCCGAGAGGCGACAGCAGCTGAAACCACAGCTGTCTAGTGATGACGCAGCCAAGGAACAGGTGATGGCACGTTTCCGATGCCTGGCCACAGAGGTTGCAATCATCCTCTTGCTGCAACCCATGGCGCATGCGCCTGTGAGCAGTCCAGACTTTCTGATGGAGAACCAGCCACATGAAGAATTTGACTTTTGTAGGTGCCTTGGTCTTCCAAATCTCTTTTGCACCCAACAGAGTTGTAGACCCATGGAAGAAGGCCCTGTAAGTGGATGATGCTCGGTACCTTCCATCCGTCGACCACTTCCAACAAAGCGATCAGAAGTTACTGGGTCAAGCACGACGTCTTCCAAGATCCTCCACACACGCACATACTGTACAAGCACCTGCACCGTTGGAGCTCCGACGATATCTCTGGCCCAACGGTTCTGAAACAGTCCATCTTTCAGTGTCCTCCTTCTGCCTGCCCTGGAGATTGCAGTAAACAGCTGCGGCGCGTAAGTAGCAAGGGGTCCGACCGGCGCCCAATTATCTGTCCAGAGCCTTGTGGAAGCCCCATCACCAATGGTCACCGAAATGCTTGCCGCCGCCATTGCTACGACCTCCTTTTCCTTCCTTGCTGGCAGGGATACCCAGGAACGGTCAGGTTCGGCTCTGCATAGCCATTCCCAACGTAATCTGAGGGCGAATCCAAAGAAACGGAGGTCCAAGATCCCTAGACCCCCAAGCTGAATTGGACGGCAAACCACCGGGAATGCGACCTTGCATTTTCCCCCTGAGATGTGAGTTGTGCCACCCCAGATGAAAGCTCTCTGGTTTTTGTCAATTTGCTGAACCGCCCAACTGGATAAACAGCAAGCTATTGCTATGTGTACTGGAATTGCAGAAAGTGTCACCTTGGTAAGTAAAGCTCTGCCCATGGCGGTTAGGAAGCCTGATTTCCATGTGGGAATCCTGGCTGCTACCGAGTCAACCAGCACTTGCTCATCCGCCCTCTTGAGTCTTTTGATGGATAGCGGGATCCCCAAATATTTGCACGGGAACGGCACCACCGTGCATGGAAAGGCGGCCTGGACTTCTTGGATCTCTTCCTGAGTGCATCGAATTGGGGTTGCCACACATTTTTCCACATTCGAAATCAGGCCCGATGCTCCAGCAAAGAGGTTCAGGATCTGATGGATACAGTTCAGATCGGCCGTCGTCGGTGCAACAAAAACTACCAAGTCATCAGCATACAGAGACGCTCTATGCTTGATGAATCGACCAGGCAACGGCGTAAGAGTACGTAGCCGATCAGCCTCCCGGATGAGTGCATTCAGAGGCTCCATTATCAATACAAAGAGCATCGGAGACAGTGGGTCACCCTGCCTTAGACCCCGCGCGTGTGCAATTCTTCTCCCCGGACGACCGTTGAGAAGTACCTTGGTGCTTGCCGTGGACAGCAGGATCGCTATCCAATCCCTCCATCGGCGTGGGAAACCGAGGTGCTGCAGTACGTGGAAAAGAAACGGCCATGACACCGAGTCAAACGCTTTAGCAATATCGACCTTGAGTAGTACCGCTGGGAATTGCTTTGTATGCAACCAACGACAGGCCAGCTGGACCGATCTGTAGTTGTCATGAATTGATCTTCCTTTAATGAACGCGCTCTGGTTATGTGCGACCATCTCTCCGAGCCTCGGTGCGAGTCTCCTAGCAAGACACTTAGCAAAGAGTTTGCTGAAGCTGTGAATTAAGCTAATCGGCCTGTAGTCACGCAATGTCGTCGGTGAGTTGTTTATTCGGAGCAGCACCATGAGCGCCTCATTGATTAGATTGAAATTCCGAGAGTCCAGCGACCAAATCGCGTTGAACGCATTCATAACATCCCATTTGATGATGGACCAAGTCGACCTGTAGAATGCACCCGTAAATCCATCTGGACCGGGTGCTCTATCCTGCGGCATGTCCTTGACCGCATCCCAAATCTCTTGTTCAGAGAAACAGACATCCATGCCTGATAGGTCGAGCTGTGGCAGCAGCCCCTCCAACACCAGCTCATGTGCACGAGTGAACGGCTTACCGAGGATGCCGTTAAAATATTCGTAGATGATGTCTTGCTTAGCCCCATCATAGAGATCCATTGTCCGTCGTGCTGAAACCCTGGGATGTGGTTCTTGCGGCTCCGGTGACATGCCTGGAGGTGGAAGAACTTTGTATTTGCATCGCCTTCCTCAAGATATCTGATCTTGGATCGATGACGAGAGATCGTCCTCGACAAGGAAGCCAGTCCTAAACATCGTAGCTTCAGCTGACGCCTCAGCGTCAGTTCTTCGTCAGTAAGCGACCTTTCTTCCTGTGCCCGATCCAAATGTGCGACAATCTCCCTTGTGTCAAATAGCTGAGTCCGAATGGAGCCAACGTATTTGGCACTCCAGCTTTTAAGTGCACGCGCCGTCCACCTCAACTTGAGGTCGAGCGCACGGCAACCATCGACCTCCAGTGGCGCCCACGACCACGCGTGTTGTACAGCCTCGACGAATCCTGGCTGCTTCACCCAGAACTGCTCGAATCTGAATCGCGGGATAGCCCACATTTCAGTCGTGAGTTGCAGCAACAGAGGTGCATGATCTGAGCAGTCAGAAGACAAAGAGCGCAGGTGATGTGTGGTGAACCGCTCAAGCCATGGTACATTTGCAAAAGCTCTGTCAATGCGCTCCAAAGTCGGCCGTCTTCGTTCATTACTCCAGGTATAGAGTCGACCATGTAGGAACAGTTCCTCGACCCTTATTGAGGTTAGCGTGCGCCTGAACCTCCTCATGGAACGGAGATTCAGTCTGCTATTGCTCTTATCAGCGGCCTGATAAATCAGGTTGAAGTCACCACAAATAAGTAGTGGGCCAGCGCATGCATCACCTATGGTTCGGAGTTCATCCAGGAACACCTGCTTGCGGTCCTCAGTCACAGGACCATACACCACAGAAATCGACCAAGGCTGTGCACCTGCTGCATGAACGAGTTCAGCGGTCACCGAAAACTCCCGACACACATGGTTAGCACACGACCACTCATCCGTTTTCCACGCTAGTACAATCCCACCGGAAGCTCCGGCAGAAGGCAAGCAAACATAATCAACAGCAGTTCCCATTAGATCAATTGCCATGAGGGGCAAAAGTACAGAAAGTTTTGTCTCAACAAGACACACGACCGATGCATGCTCCTTAGCTACAAACTCACGTACTGCATCACGACGACCACGCGTGTTCAACCCACGCACATTCCAGATTAGAATGTTTTGTCCTATCATTGCAACTATAGTACGCGACCTAGGACAACAGCATGAGGCCTAAACCGGCGTGCCAGCGCCACCTGGGCATTGCCCGTAGTTGAGGTAGTATGTCTCCATGGCCTTCCTGGTCGACCCTGAAAGCGGCAAGGCAAAAGTCGTATGGAACTCGTCAAAGGAGGCCGAATCGGGACAAGGAAAGCTAGGGGGGATACTGGAAGCAGAGACCTGCAACCTGACAGAAACGACCGGAGAGAGAGAGCCCCGCGTCGTCTCCTTCACCCACTATATACCTCTTCTCACTTCGTTCATGGCATGGAACCGAGTCCAACTCCAACACCCACTGCACCCATGGCGGATACAGCAGAGTATAAAAATATAGCCCGAGTGGACGATTTCCAAGATAATCTGACTTCGTACTTGTATCCACAAATCCATCAAAAAGTTTGATTCAGATTTATTTCCAAGCTTTCTACGTACACGGCCACATGTCGTCGTCAGCGCCGCCGCTGCTGTCCGCCACCGCCGCCGGCCAGCCGTCACGCTCCGCCTCGTGCGCGATGGCCAAGCCAACGCGCGGGTTCCAGGTGTTCCGCATCGACGGCTACTCGTGGACCAAGGCGCTCCTGGGCGGGGAGCGCATCACCTCGGCGGAGTTCACCATCGGCGGCCACGACATGTACGTCGACTACTACCCGAACGGCACGGACAACACCAAGGACGAGTCCGACGCCATCTCCCTGTACCTCCGGCTGGACACGGACGATAAGCAGCGCGTGCGGGCGGAGTACAAGTTCAGCCTGCTCGACCTCGCCGGCAACGCCGCCTACGAGCTCCCCGTCAAGACGGGAGTGTTCACGGCCCGGGAGGCGGACAGCTTGGGGTGCGGCTACGCCGGCTTCATCACCAAGGAGGAACTGGAGAGGCGGCGCGACAGCCTGCTCAGGGACGACTGCCTCGCCATCCGCTGCGACGTAGGCGTCACGGAGGTGGCCGACGCCATGCCAGTCGGGTCCAACCGTCGCGGCCACAGGAGGCGGAGGTCGCCGTCGCCGTGTTTGCGGTCGCGGTCGCCTTCTTACTCGTCATCGTCAGACGACGACAGGCCTTTGCCCTGCAGGCGTGGTGGTCAGCAGCAGCAGCAGCCGCTGGATGACAAGGAGTACATACGCCGCTGCCTCACTGCCAAGCGGCGCCGCCAGTGATGAATTAATCGTATCTCTCTCGATGCCAAAGTGCCGCGCCCACCCGACGCTATCATGTCTAGCTAGTAACAGTTCTTTTGATTAGATCGAATTGGCCTTGCATGTTCCCGATTTGCTTAATTAGTTTTCTGTTATTTTCTGTATCTCGGTTTGATAAGTTAATGTCAATCGTAATGAAAAACCTCAAAACACATACTAGCACATTGTTGGAGCTGTTTTGGTTCTAGCTAGGTAGGGCATGTTCGTTTCTCTTCCTTGTTGAAAACAAGGATTGGAGTAAAATGCACACCCCCTGAAGGATCATGATCGAGCATGCATTGTCACCAAATTAGCGATTTTATATATGTAGTCATCTGCAAGATGACAATTGTACAAGTTAAGATTGGATTGGAAACAACGCCCCCGCACCGCTCTCCCACGCGGGCGGCTCTGGCGGCAAAACCATAGCCAAGCGCGCCTGCTCCCCCTCCCTGTCCCGCTGCGCCGCTGCGGAGTAGGCCGCCGGCAAGGCCGCGCGGCTAACGGGATGGCGGCGGCGGGCGTGATCCTCGCCCGGTGGCGTGGCGGTGCGGGATGTTGCGGGCGGCGGGCGTCGCCTTGCCTGAGCCGCGTGGGCTCGACAAGGCTGCCTGGTCGGGAGGCGGCGCCGGCCAGAGGCCTGTGCAGGCGTAGGGGTGGCGGCGGCACGCTTCGTCTTCTTCCCCCTCCGTTGTCCCCTTTCCCCCTCACATGGTGCCGCCATTGGGGGCGGCTTGGGCTGCTCTGGGTGGTCGACGGATCCGTACCGGGCGGCCGAATCCGTGCCCGCACGCGTCGGGGCAGCGCCGGTGGTGTCAACCATGGTGGGGTGACTGCGCTGGCCTGGGACACCGGGTACTCCATCCCGGCGGCTGGATCCGGGGCCCCTGGGGCTTGGGGCGGCGTCCACGGTGGTGGACACGCGCTGCGGCCGCGCGCCAACAATGGGTGCTAACGTTAGCCGCAAGTGCCAAGGCCGGCGACAAGCGACCAGCGACAGTCTTGGCTTGCAGCGGAGACGCAGCGCCGCGACACGGTGATGTCGGGTTCCATGTGCCTAGCTGGAGGAGGTGGCGGTCGGCGCAGCTATGCGGCTGCTGCGTGCAGATGGCGCGTCGATGCCTCTCTAGTGAGGTTGCGCGGGATGGCAGGGCAGCGACAACAACGGAGACAACTTGCTATGACCCGGGGTCGTCGGACACCGTGCTGTACATCTTGGGAGAAAGCCTCGGCGATGGTGACGCCGGTGGGCACCACTTCCCTTGTTGAGGGCGTCACATTCCCCGACACTATCTTCAATGGGCGAAAGCTCAGTCCATCTTGGATGAGCGACAGTGGTGTCCCTGACGTCATTACCTTCCTGAAGGCATCGCTATTGAAGTTCATTTCGGCCATGTCGTCGCCTTCGGTTGATACTATTTTCTTCTCGGTGCCCGGTATGCGAGTGGAGGGCTTGCAGTGTGAAGTCTGAGCTGCTACGTCAGAGGATGTGGCTTGGCAACAATGACATGAGGAGAACCCCTTCCTTCATGGACTGGATTGCCACGGAGGTCGAGCAGAAGCTGGTGGCGAGGCAGAGGGTCGAGATTGGAAGTCGGAGCTGCTCTTGTTTGAGCTTGGCAACGGTGACTTGTTTTGGCCTCTCATGTTGGGTTGTATGCATGTTTTCATTAGGTTCGTCTGGGTCTGTCATGGGAAGTCGAAGTTGTTGGCTGCTTTGCAACATGCTCGCACAACGATGACTCATGGCAGTTTATGGTCTTCAGCGTTGCGTGGGTAGGTTTTTCCTTCGTGCGCCCCTCTGGTGACACATTCGACAACCCTTCTTATATATTCATTCGTTTCGTCTTAATTGAGCTCCAGCCTTTATTTAAAAAAGAAGATTGGATTGGATACAAAGGTAGATGCCAAATTTTGGTGTCTCTCTCAACTTAAGAAAATTGATTGATCGCCCTCTTGATATCTCTTTTTTTTTTTTACTTCTTCGCTCTCTAATTAAGGCGTTCAAGGATACTGTATAATGTATGTGTGTACACAAAGTTTTGTGTATATACTTCCATTCCAAGTTGTAAAGTGTTCTAGCCTTTTGAGACACATAACTCTGGCTACGTACTTAAATATACATCATGTCTCCGTCAGTACGCTTCTAACGAGACCGTTTCAAATTTTTGATATAACACAAAAGCATATATACAACCGAACTAAGAGCATCGCATATATACAACCGAATTAAGAGTATTCCTGTCGAGCTGTTCCTCTCGGCGGTTTCCTGACAGCTGCCCGTCAGGAATTCTATTCCTGTCGGTTTTTTGTCCTTTCCTGACGGTTTCTGGCCATCAGGAAAAACCTGTGCTTTGGTAGTGGCAGCAACCTACGGAGCTGGGGAGTCCCTGCTGCTGGCCACGCGACGCTGCGACATGCGTTATCAAACATACAACATAATGGATTCTTACATCCTAGATTTTCATATAATGTTTGTATAATGCAAAAATGTAATTTTTTGTATGTTTACGTGTTGCAGGTAATATCAGGTCAAACATATAACCCAAACCTTTTTCGATCCTCTCCCGACTAATCTTTGTGAGAGAAAGTACTGCTGGCTGGCCGATCTTTGTGAGAGAAAATATTGCCGACCTGGCCGGGCCGATAAGCCAAGCTGTCATGATCCAGAAATAGGGCCAGGAGGGAGGACGGGCCCGACGGGCCCAAGGGGCGCCGGCGCCGCCCGGGCTCGCACGCGCGCCCCGCGCCCGTCTCCTCCCTTCCGCGGATTCTTCGGCAACTAATCCGAGAAAAAGGAGGAAAGTTATCTATCTAGGATTATCTTTAAGCGTTTTTGGTGTGTAAGGGGCTATCTCATCTATAAGGGAGACCCTTATTAGGAAATAAATAAATAGGACCTGCTTGTAAAAGGTATTCCAATCTATAAGGAAACCTTTAGAGATTGCTTGAGATACAAGTCCCAATAGCCGGGCTATATAAGTAAGGGGTGCAGTAATCTTTCAGGGTAACAAGCAAATAAAGAAAAATTATCCCAATCTCTGGCTCTCTCTCCTCCCCGCGCGCCCCCCCTCCTCCTGCCCAAGCCGCCGCCGCCAGCCGCCCCCACTGTGGCGCCCAGCGTCAGCGCCGCCCCGCCGCCCCTCGGGCGCGGCCACGCCGCCGCCGATCACCACCACCACGTCGTCATCCCCTTCTTCCCCCTAATCCTCCAATCAAGGTGTCAATTCCGGCCCAATCTAGCTGGAATCGACACAAGCAAACAGAGGCCTTCGGGTTTTCCAACTCAAAAACTTGTGCAAATAAAATTGTCTTATTATGTTTTTTATTTTGACAAAGTCAAAGACATGACATAGCGTCACTTTCAAAATAAAATAAAAACGATTTTGTGCGAAAATAAAATTGAATTGACTCAAATTCGACATGAAGACATCTAAATATGTTTCTTAATTTCTAAAACTGAAACCTCAACCCTATCTCTCATATCGTTTCTTTTTTGAATGAAAGCTATGCACAGTGACCCACCGGGGTCAACACATTCCTGTGTCAATGAAATTAGTAATTTATTGATTCCTACATTTTGCCTTCAAAATTATGTGATTTAGCAAATCCCCTGCTTTAGCATGGTTTAGATTAAAGAATTTAGTAATTTATTGATCCCTACCAAGTTTTTTTTTTCGAAATAAAATTTTATCGGTGGTCACCGATAAAAGCGAAATTTCGGAAATTTCGGCAATTTCGGTGGTCACTGTAGCATTTTCTTTTTAAAAATAATTAATTTTGCACTAAAAAAAAAAAAAAGGCAAACCGATATTTGTTTTTCGTTTCGGCACTCACCGATAAAAGCGAAATTTCGGAAATTTCGGTGAAATTTCGCTGAAATTTTTTCTCTGATCCCTACAGTTTCCCTTCAAAATTATGTGATTTTCCTTCCCATTCTATCCTTCGGTTTCAGTTTCATCAGGTGGATGATCCTCTTTGTATCAGGTTATCCTAAGTAGCGCAGCCGAAGAATGAAGGATCGAAGGATTCATTCAAATCTGCACACATTTGAGGCAAACTGATAACCTGGAGCGGCACTATGTCAAACTGATCTCTCCACCAAATTCATTTGTACTCTAAGAAACTAAATAAAATTCTATTGCATCCCCGCGGCAACGCGCGGAATACTCCTGACTAAAACCTCAACCCTAAGCTCATCTTTTCTTTTTGAACGAAAGTACTGCTATGCACGGTGAGCCACCGGAGTCAACACACATGCTTGTGTCGGTGTGACGGTGTCCAAAAGACGGGTCAATAATTGTCGTTGGGCCACATGGACAACGTTCAAAGTCGCCGTGCGTGACTTTGCTGTTCTCAATCAATTCCCAACCCATTCAGCTACGGACCGAGCGTCCCCTGATCAGTCGATATAATTCCCACACCGCCCCACCTCCACGTACTCTCCACCGCAGCCGGCCAGGACATGGCAACACCAACACCTCGCCGCGTGTGTGCAAACTGCCTCGTGCTTGTGCTAGCAGCATGCCTCCTGCAGCACCGCGCGGCCACGCAGTCGTCCTCGCCGGTGAGCGATGGGGACCTCCTCCTCCAGATCAAGCACCAATGGGGTGACCCACCCGCGCTCGTAGCATGGAGCTCTACGTCGACGTCGGCGTTGGCATCAGGCGCGCACTGCCGCTGGCCGTACGTGGAGTGCGACACGGCAGGGCGCGTCACGGGCCTCGCCCTCGCCAGCATCGGCCTCATGGGTCCTGTCCCGGCCGCCATCGGCGGTCTCTCCAGCCTCGCGCGCCTCGACGTCTCCGACAACGACATAACTGGCGCGTTCCCGACGGCGCTCTACCACTGCAAGTCGCTCCGTTACGTGAACTTATCCTTCAATTACATCGGCGGTGAGCTCCCCGATGACATCGGCTGGGGCCTCGGGGCGAACCTCAGTGTCGTGGACATTGGTTTCAACGAGTTCAAGGGCAGCATCCCATCATCCCTAACAAGGCTTGGAAACCTTCGCGCTCTCCTGCTGGACCACAACCGCCTCACCAGCGCTATCCCGGCGGAGCTCAGCCAACTGGCAAGCCTTCGCAAGCTGTGGCTAGCATACAACCCGTTCGATGCAGGCGAGCTACCGGCGTCGTTCAAGAATCTGACCAACCTAGTTACCTAGTCAACCTCAACGCGGAGCACTGTAACCTCGATGGCGACTTCCCAAGCTGTGTGGCCAACATGTCAAAGTTGGAGGACCTCTACCTCGGGAACAACAGCATCACCGGCATGTTCCCGAAGCTGCTCTACCAATGTCGCTCGCTTCGGTACCTCAACCTCTCCCACAACTACATAGGAGGGAGATCCCTAATGACATCGGTCTCGGCCTCTCGGCGAACCTGAGCATGCTGTGGTTCAGCGGCAATGAGTTGAACGGCACTATCCCGTCATCTCTATCAAGGCTTCGAGACCTCAAGTATCTCTTCCTGGACGACAACTTCCTCTCCGGCACTATCCCAGCAGAGCTCAGCGAGCTGACAAGCCTTAGGGCATTGTGGCTAGCCAACAACTCGCTGACTGGAACTATACCACCGGAGATTTGGATCCTCAAGAAGCTCGAAGCATTTGTTGTGGACGCCAACAACCTCACAGGACATGTGATGGTTGACGGCTTTGCGGCGATGAACTTGATCGTTATCTCCGTTTTAGAAAACAACCTCACTGGTACCATCCCTGAAATCTTTGGTCACTTGAAGAACCTCACTGAATTATACCTGTACGGGAACAACTTCATCGGTGAGATACCCAGGAGCATCGGTCGGTTGCCGTCACTGATGGTGTTGATGCTGTTCAATAACAGACTTACGGGTACGCTACCAGAAGAACTCGGCAAGCACTCACCAGGCTTATGTGATGTTCAGGTGCATTACAACGAACTCACTGGTGCCATCCCAGAGGGGCTCTGCATCGGAGGCCAGCTAATAACTCTCACTGCCTCGAGCAACCGCTTGACTGGCTCCATCCCACTGGGACTCGCTCGATGTGCCTCTCTGGAGTATCTAATCCTAGACAGCAACCAGCTCTCTGGTGACATACCAACAGATTTGGGCTACGGCACACCATTGCTGAAGCGACTGAACCTGGCCAACAATAAACTCTCCGGGAGGATCTGTTAAGCTAATCTGCAGAAGCTCCGGCGTCGGACCAACTTCCCAGGTGACCATGTACGCTGGAACAACTGAATGTTCAGGGCCTCCTAGCACAAATAGTAGTTTGCAACTTTTTCATTTGAAATCACATATATAGACTCCCAAAATTGTGTTTGAATTTTTGAAATATAAAATTTAAATTTTATAAATGACCTCGGAGGGAGAAACTATCAAAATAAAAGATGTAAATCTCAGAAAGTTTATGAAACTTCACTGTTGACAACTGTTTAATTTGAATTTGTTTATGGTCTCAAACAATCAATTTATGCTCGGTTTAACTGCAGTGGCGGAGCTAGGAGTTTGTGGCTGGGTATGCCAATGTTGTTGCTGCTGCAGAAACGGCGCCGCCGCCACCGCCCTCCTGTCACTGGCTCCTTTGCACTGAGACTGTGACTAGGAGGAAAAGGAGCAGGGCCGTAGGGTAAAAGGGCTGAATGGGAAGTGGCGGTTGTCGCCAGTGACGTCATGCCGGTCGACGGAGTGGGGTCAGCCGTCGGGGGAGGTGACAGCGTCTTGCTGCGGTCGGCCTGTTCTGCACGCAAAACAGCCAAGCACGAGGAGGCAGAATGCGAGCGGATCGGCAAAGCCGGGCAAGAGATGAGCACGTACAACTCCAATTATTGGTTTCGGTGATTTAGTTCCTCTCTCACTTGTGGTTTTGAAACAAACCCGTAAAAATATGTTGAGAACCGCGACTTTCTGAGCTGGTGAGCTAAAAGCTCGGCTCATAAGTCACAAGTGCCCAAATTTACATTTAAAAAGTCACGCAAGTATACCTGAGCATTTTGCGGGCCGGCTCGGGCCAAAAAATCCCAATTACTTTGGGCTAAGAAAATCCTGCCCCATGACCGTTCCACTGGACACGTCAGGCCTTAATTTTCGGGCCGGGCTGGTAAGCTAAAAACTCTGCTCATAAGTCACAAGTGCCCATTTGCGTTCAAAAAGTCACAAGTGCCCACCTCTGCCCTGTCATTATCTGCTCTCCTCCAATATACATATGGAACAATTATTGTGTTTCAGTCTTTCGTCACAACGGCAGAATTTATCACGGCTCCGAAACTCCAGTACAAGTTGTAGTTTGAAGATTGTACTTCACCCTTCTCTGAACACGTTTTCAAAAGTAGAGAAGTTTGACTAGTTAAGTGGCGGTACGTCGTCCTCTACTTTAGGTTCCCTACATGCTGTTTCTGTAGACTAGCTAACAATTGATGTATATCTGACTAGATCAAAAGGCGGGTCCGTGGCTACGAGTGACAGTGCAAGTTAGCTGGTACGCACCATGGCAACAAGGGGACGACCGTTGATTCGTGATTGATTTCGGTCTCCGTTGACCGTCTTAAAAGGTATATCAGTACCGAAAAGTGGCTCCAATTGTCAAATTTCCTTCAAAATCATCACCACGCAATGGCACCCCCTTCAATCGTCAAGTTTCCTCCTTGGACCGGCAGGCGGGAAAATTGACATGCACCATATGCAACACCATAGTGTGCTACGACGTTGAAAGATATACTCCCGTCGGTCCTAAAATCCAGCATCCACTTAGCCGTCAATCTTCCTTCCTGCAACGAGCAAACAGCCGTGGAAAAGGCTATAAGACTATCCATCACCGTCATTCCAGTGCCAGTTAATTTCTTGGGATGCATCGATCCCAATACTGAATGACCAAGCAAGTCGATCTTCCATAAATACTGAACCCGCGGATGCGTCCAATGCACTACCGCGGTCGTCAAGAAGAGCTAGAGATGGCAACACCGTGCCAGCGCCGAGCTCACGCATACCCTTGTTACCTCCTCATCTTGCTGCCTATGCTGGCCTGCTGCCTCCTGCACAGCGGCGTGGTGGCCCAGTCCCGACGAGTCGGCGAGACGGAGCTGCTCCTTCAGATCAAGCACGCGTGGGGCAACCCGCCTGCGTTCGCGGCATGGAATTGGGCCGCGGGCACGCACTGCCGCTGGCCATACGTGTGGTGCGACCCTGCCGGCCACGTCACCGGCCTCGCCCTCGCCAACATCAACCTCACGGGTCCTGTCCCGGATGCCGTTGGAGGCCTCTCCAGCCTTTTACACCTCGACCTCTCCAACAACTTCATCGGTGGTGTGTTCCCAACAGTGCTTTACCGCTGCAGATCGCTCCGGTACCTCAACTTGTCCATCAACCACATCGGAGGGGAGTTCCCTGATGACATTGGCTATGGCCTTGCGGCAAACATGAGGAGGCTGGACCTCAGCGGGAATGCATTCAATGGCACCATTCCTAAGTCTTTGTGTAGGCTTCGGAACCTCCGGTATCTTAGTCTGGATAGCAACGGTATCGTCGGTGCTATCCCGACATCTTTGTCTAGGCTCTGCAACATCAGGTATCTCTTCAGCGGTCTTGTCGGTGCTGTCCCAACATCTTTGTCTAGGTTCAGGAACCTTGTGTTAGATAAAATAAGATCAATGTAATCCTTATATGTGCAAGGTATGGTATACGATAGCCAAGTGCCAACTATAGTATTTTAAAATTTACTAGAAAAATATGCTTATGGGTTGCCACGGGACGTATACATGCCACTGAAGATTTATTCTGCTCCCCGCAAAATACGCACAATGGAGAGTATGCAGGAGATGGAGGTGATGGGTTTGAATCCCCATAGCCGCGAAGCACGTGATTTTCATGTGAAAAATGCTACGAGTTGCGGATTAAGAAGTTTTTGTTGCTAATTTTAACGCCAATTTTCCCTCTAACCATCCTTGAAGTCTTTGGGCACTTGGAGAACCTCAAAGAATTAACAGTCAATGATAACAGATTCTTTGGCAGCCAGTTGCCATCGCTGATGAGATTATTGGCCATGTTCGTTTGGCTTATCAGCCCAGCCCGGTCAAGAGTATTTTCTCTCACAAAGATCCCGGCCCGCGAGACAGCCAGCGGTACTTTCTCTCACAGCATCGGCCCCCAAAGGCACTATAGGGCGGCTCGTAAGCCACTTGTAGGGGCGGTTTTTCGTAACTGCCCCTAACTCTCCGTTGCTATTATGGTTTTATAGTAGGGCGGTTGGTGATTGAACCGCTCCATGCCATGCTTGCCTATACATGTAACCAAAATAGGATGATAATGCTATGTTATTCATAAATGTAGTACAGTAAGCACAGGCATATATATATTTAAAATATCCAAACTGGATTTCGAACAACACAAACTCATAACTTTCAATCACAATTCGAGCATTAGTATGTCTTGTAAATGACCATAATGTTTTAAAGCTCATTTGTTACTAAGGATCCGAACTGTTTGAAAGCAAAAACTATGAATTTCAATCACAATTCGAGCACTAGTATGTCTTCAATCATGTTGTAAATGACCATAATGTTTTAGAGATCATTTGTTACTAAGGATGTAGAACCGTTTGAAAGCAAAATCTAAATATAAAAGGAAAAACCGATGCACTCACCAAGCTTTGGTGCACCTCGTGTGCTCCTATCTTATGTCGAGGATTCGAGGAGGACAAGGTCGGGCCGGTATGGCGTCAGGTGGTGAAGAGGAGGACGGCGTGAGGCTGCGGACGGCAGAGAGGTGTGGCGGCGGTCGTCCGTCGGCGTGGAGGAAGACCAAGCGGGCGAGGCGAGGCGAGGCGAGGCTAGGATAGCGGCGAATTTGTTATCATTTTCATAGGTAAAAACTCGAACACCTAAAGGGATAATTATTTCTCACCGTGGAAGGGCGGAGGATGCCGACGTGGGCGTTGGGGACGCCGGAGTGGAGGAGCGCAGTGTGGGAGAACGCCGTGAAGCCTCGATTCCGCTGGAGCGGAACGACCGGGATGCGCGAACAGACGGCCCGTGCGGCGTAGGGGACGACAAACGGCGACGTTGGAGTTGGTGGTGCTCCGTCGGGCGACCTGGTGCTCGGTGGGAACCAGAATGGCGCGGGTTCAAATGACTTGCCAAAATTCGGCTCCGAGCCAGTCACATATATACATATATATATCGGCAAGGCTGGTTTCGGCGTGGTGGGGAACGAATGACGTGAGGTTCAGATAGATTTAGAAAATTTCACCCCAATCCTATTCACGCCAGTTATTACCCTCAACCGGCAAAGTGTTATTGAAATGCTGCTACTTCATGGATGATCATGTACCTCTGTGAAGGATGTGTAATCCTCCTAGATAGAAATAGTTTGATTTTTTTAATCATATACACCCAAAATATGACCCCACACAAGATCTTAGGTTTTTTTCTGATAAATATTTTAATTACTATGATTTTCTTCGAGCTAAACTGGCCACAAGAAGGCTAAATACACCATGGAAACACAAGAATGTTTCATGGACTCTCTCTCTTGCGGTTTCGAAAAACACCAGTAAAAATATGTTAAGAACCGCCACTATAGACCTCTTCTCACTTGCGGTTTTAAACTCTGTCTCAATGGAAATGGTGAGCTAAAAAACTGTGCTCATAAGTCACAAGTGTTCATTTGCGTTCAAAAAGTCACAAGTGCCCACCTCTGCCCGGTCATTATCTGCTCTCCTCCAATACATATGGAACAATTATTGTGTTTCATGTCTTTCGTCACTACGGCAGAATTTTTCAAGTCGAAGTTTGATGATTACACTTTACCCTTTTCTAAACATGTTTTCAAAATCAGAGAAGTTTGATTTAGTATCAGTACCAGCTAACTTTGAAAGAAGTTTAGTTCACACACAGTAAATCAGATTCCCTAGCTACATGCTGTTTCTGTAGGCTAACAATTGATATATACCTGACTAGATCAGAACGCAGGTCCGAGGCTACGATTCCTAGCTACGATGAGTGAGAGTGCAAGTTGGCTGGTACGCACCATGGCAACAAGGGGACGACCGTTGATTCGTTGATTTGGGTCTCCGTTGATCAAAAGTTATATGACTACCGAAAAGTGGCTCCAATTGTCAAAATTCCTTCAAAATCATCGCCACGCGCAATGACACTCATCCAATCGTCAAGTTACCTCCTTGGACCGGCAGGCTTGAAAATTGCGTTGCATGCAACACCAAATGAGCCACGACGTTGAAATTTATAGTCCCCTCTGTCCTAAAATCCAGTATTCACTTATTAGCAGTCAATCTTCCTTCCTGCAACGAGCAAACAGCCGTGGAAAAGGCTACAAGACTCGGCGTCATTATTATCTTGCTGTTAACTTCTTGGGATGCATCGATTTCAATACTGACCGACCAAGCAAGTCTTGCTGAAAAGATATTATTATCTTCCATAAATACTGAACACGCGGATGCGTCCAATGTACCACCGTGGTCGTCAAGAGGAGCTAGAGATGGCAACACTGTGCCAGCGCCGAGCTCACGCATACCCTTGTTACCTCCTCATCCTGCTGCCTATGATAGCCTGCTGCCTCCTGCGTCGCACGGTGGCACATCAGTCCCGACCGACGGGCGAGGCGGAGCTGCTCCTCGAGATGAAGCGCGCGTGGGGCGACTCGCCCATGCTCACAGGAATTGGAGCTCCGCCACCTCGGCCGTTGGCGCGCACTGACACTGGCCATATGTATGGTGCGACTCGGCTGGCCACGTTATCAGCCTCACCCTCAGCTGGACTGGCCTCAGCGGACCTGTTCCAGAAGCTGTTGTCGGCCTCTCGAGTCTCACAGACCTCGACCTCTCCGTCAACTTCATCTCTAGCGCGTTCCCGTCGGCGCTCTACCACTGTGGCTCACTCCAGTACCTTAACCTGTCCTACAACAATATCCAAGGGGAGCTGCCCCGTGACATCAGACACAACCTTGCAGCTAACTTGAGGACGTTAGCCCTCAGTTTTAATAGGTTTAATGGCAGCATTCCGGCATCTCTGTCGAAGCTCCGAAACCTCCGACATCTTGAGCTAGACGTCAACGGCTTCATAGGCACTATCCCGGCAGAGCTTGGCGAGCTGAGGAGTCTCGAGACATTGTTGTTGGTGTACAACTCATTCGACCCAGGAAGCTACCAGCATCGTTCAAGAACATGACCAAGCTAGTCAGCCTAAGCGCGGCAAGATGTGGCCTCATCGGCAAGTTCCAGAGCTACGTGGTGAATATGACGGAGCTGGAGAATCTAGAGAGAACTCGTTGAATGGAAGCTTACCACCCGAGATTTGGAGCCTCAAGAAGCTTCAAATCTTAATTGTTGCCAAGAATAACCTGACCTGACACCTCGTGGTTGATGGTTTTGCTGCGAGGTCCTTAGCCGAAGTCATTTTATCGAACAATAATTTTACTGGAGTCATCCCTGAAGTCTTTGGATGCTTGGAGAACCTGACAGAATTATGCCTCGATAACAACAACTTCTCTGGTGAGATACGAGCAAGTATCAGCTGGTTGCCTTCATTGAGAAACATGGACCTGTCTAGTAACTGTCTTACCGGCACAATCCCACCGGATCTCGGTAAGCACTCTCCGGCCTTAAGTTATGATTCGGTTGATAACAACGAGCTCACCAGTAGAATCCCAGAGTGGCTATGCGCCGGAAGCTAGCTCCAATCCTTCAACGCTAGCAGCAATGACTTCAGCGGTTCCATTCCAATAGGTCTCGCTCACCACTCTGTGGTACCTGGACCTAAGCAGTAACCATCTCTCTGGCGAGGTGCCGGAGGCTATGTGGACAGAGATGCAAGCTTATCATGTGAACTTACGATATAACTGTCTCACTGGGAGTCTCCCAGACACAATTTCTAGCAACCTTACGTTTCTAGACATAGGAAACAACCAATTTGTTGGTAGAATCCCATCGGTAGCTATTTGTCTTGAGTACTTCAGTGCCGACAACAACCAATTTTTCTGGAGACATACCAGCGAATCTGAGTTATGGCATGCCAATGATGCGGAGGCTAAACCTACGCAATAACAAACTCTCTGGCAGGATCAGTTAATCTACTGTGTAGGGACTGAACTTGGCCGGTGTGTAAACTCCCCAAGCAGAATACATAAAAATAAATAGTATGACCATGTATGTATGCATGAATAAGTTTGGCAAATTGTGCATGAAGACAATAGCTGCCACTCTCTCAGCGGTTGATGAGCTCTCTCCAAGTTTGGCATAGTACTTACCTAGAGTCAAGCAAAAAGCATAGTGATTTTTCAGTGCTACATGCTCTGGTCACAGCAGCAGAATTGCCGTGTATTGACGGGGTCAGTTTTATTGTGTTTCAGTCTGCGCTCACAGCTGCACAATTTGTCACGCTCGGAAGTGGCTTCAAGCCCAAAATTCTCACCATGCGTCGAGTCAAGGACTGACATATTTCAGTGCGTCTCTCAGTCGTTCTCCAGTCTCCACCAGAGCAGCGCCAAAGACATGGCAACACCTCACTGTCAACGTGCTTTTGCTGCCTCAGCACCGTACTACTAGTATAGTAGCACGCCACCTCCTGCACCACCGCGTGGCCACACAGGGGCAATCCACTCGACGGGGCCGCATTGCCGTAGTCTTCACTTCAGTCAAGTTATAGCTATCACACCTGTCATCCATTCGTGTGTGGCTGCTTGCTGCGTCAGCAAAAGGGAAAAAGGTGCTGGTACAGCAGGGAGGATTCAAAGGATTCGTGTGCCACAGCCGTCGGCGACCGACTGCCGGTCTCCGAGTCTCCGTTGACGCGTGTGGTGACTGACTTACAGGTCTCGATCCAAGTCTCCCGTGACCGACTCCGGTCGTCTCTGATGACTCTCCGGTGCATGGTATGGTTGTGGTGGAAAGATTATTATATCATGGCCTGAAACTGGCACAACTGGAAGCACCAATCCACCACTCCCTTCTACGTCAATTGAAAATGGCACCACCGCATCGGCGGCGAGCCTTGGTGGTGTACGCTTACCGCCTCCTCCTGACGCTGTCCATGCTAGCCTACTGCCTCCAGCACTGCACGGCGGCGCAATCCCAATCCCAACCAGCAGGCGAGGCGGAGCTGCTCCTCCAGATGAAGCGTGCGTGGGGCGACCCGCCCGTGCTCGAGGCTTGGAATCAGAGCGCTGGCACCTCGGCCGCAGGCGCGCACTGCCGCTGGCCATACGTGCGGTGCGACACGGCCGGACGTGTGATCAGCCTCACCCTCATCAGCCTCGACCTCACAGGCGATGTCCCCGACGCCGTTGGAGGCTTCTCCAGCCTTGCAAAGCTCGACCTCTCCAACAACAGCATCACCGGCATGTTCCCGACAGCGCTCTACCGCTGCCGCTCACTCCGGTACCTCAACATGTCCTGGAACAACATCGGTGGAGAGCTGCCCCATGACATCGGCCATGGCCTTGCAACGAACTTGAGAACGCTGGTCCTCGGTTTCAACAAGTTCAATGGCAGCATCCCGGCATCTCTGTCGAGGCTTCGAAACCTCTGGCATCTCGAGCTGCACTACAACGGTCTCACAGGCACTATCCCGACGGAGCTTGGCGAGCTGAGGAGTCTCAAGATATTGAGGCTGGCGTACAACTCGTTCGGCCCAGGAAAGCTACCAACATCGTTCAAGAACATGACCAAGCTAGTCAGGCTATGGGTTGCAGGATGTGGCCTCATTGGCAACTTCCCGAGCTTTGTGGTGAATATGACAGAGTTGGAGGTTCTAAACCTTGGAGACAACTCATTGACCGGAAGCGTACCTCCTAAGATTTGGAGCCTCAGGAAGCTTCAATTCTTAATTGTTAGCAATAACAGCCTCACTGAACACCTAGTGGTTGATGGTTTTGATGCGAGGAGCTTAATCGGAATCTACTTAGACGACAACATGTTTACCCGAGCCATCCCTAAAGTCTTTGGGCGCTTGGAGAACCTCACAGATTTATGGCTCGATAACAACCGCTTCTCTGGTACACTACCGCCAGAGCTCGGGAGGCACTCGCCAGGCTTATCTGAGGTTCATGTTGGTGACAACATGATCACCGGTGGCATCCCAGAGTGGTTGTGTGCTGGAGGCAAGCTTCAGGAATTCAATGCCTCAAACAATCACTTGAACGGTTCCATCCCAGAAGGTCTCGCACGGTGTGCCATGCTCAAGAGTCTGGACCTGAGTAGTAACCAACTCTCTGGCGAGATACCAATGAATTTGGGCTACGGCATGCCATGGCTGTGGAAACTGAACCTGGCAAACAATAAACTCTCTGGAAAGATTTGTTAATGAGGAGACTAAACTTACTACTATATGTAATTAATGTAAAGTGTGTTTTCATCCATCACGGAAATTTTACACGCATCCGAGGTCAATCATAAGCAATATCTTCCTTTCTAGAGAAACTCAGATTTCCTAAAGCATTAGGTTTCATTCCTCGTCTCAAAAGTCTGAAACATATTATAAACAACATTGCATGGCGCAGGCTGTCATCAGCTTTTACTGGAGTCCAGAACCAGTAACTGAGTGAAGATTGAAGATACATCCGCCAAGACATGGCACTAATCATATGATGTTAATTAGTGTTACTACTACAGTATATAAATTGTGACAGACCAAGAATTCTAAAATGCTGTACTGCAGTGCATGTCATCAACTAAATCAAATCAGTTCCACTACTCTTTTGATTCTTGGCTGTATTATTAAGGTAAGGCCAAAGCACAAACTCGTTTTGTGCTACATTTTGCTCCGCTGTTCCTAGTTTAAGCTATCCGGCAAGTGCATGCAATATATTAAGACCTGTTTAGATTCACTAGTGTTAATATAGGCTGCTCAAAATTAGCTTGTTAGTATAGTATATAATCCCAATGCTAATAAAATGGTATAGTATTATTTTTAAAATGATGGAGTATTCATTCTCTCCTTCTTTAACTGAAAGATCTTTCTCTGCTTTTTTTATAGAAGGTAATAAGCATATATCAGGGAATTAAAGATTCAGTTCAAAACAGAGGAAGGAGAAATACAAGACTCTGCGTGGGCCCCCCAAAAGCAAACTCGAGGGTGTTATAGTATAGTTCCAATGCAAATAAGTGCTGATATTCATTATTTGGTTCCGTGTGATAAACATGGATCTGATCTTCATTTTGTTCCTTGGTTCCTCGTTTCATCTCGGACAAAAAAAAAAACAAAATGTTCATATAGGGGTGATTGGTTGCCCGCACCAGGCGGTGCAAAGGGCCATCCCGGTCCATTTGGTACCGCAGGGCCATGTTTGGTTTGCTGAGTCGTATCGTTTCTCTGCACCCACTCGTTCATTCGAGGACGCCTTGATGCAGCAAAATGGGAAGCCCAAATCAAGCTTCCCATCTCAGCCGGGACAACACAAGGCGACACGGGAGATGGCGCTATCCTCCATTCCTCCTTGATGCAGGCATGAGGATAAGGTTACCCCCTCACCTTCCCAAAGCAAACCGTCGGTGGCGGAGGTCGTGGAGGCGAGGTGGACGATCAGCCGCTGTACGCCGGCGTCCGCGGCGGTGGAGCCCGTGCTCGGTGGAGTCCGCCCACGAGTCAATGGCGTCGCGACCCGGTAGCCGCGGGGCGCGCATCTTCCTGGCGCGCCGCCGATGTCGTCTCCGCACTGTGATGCCGACTCGCCGTGGCACGCGTCGTCAGCGCCATCTTCTTCGGCCTCTTGCGCCCGGCGGCGCCGCACGGACCACGCACTGGCTCGCCGCGCAAGCGGGACCCGGCGAAGTACCCCGGCGCTCACCTCGCCCGCTTTGGCCGCGTCAGCGGCGTCATGGCGCGCATCTTCCCGGCGTCGCTTCGGCGCGTTTCCGCAGCTATAGCGCCGACTTCGTCGTGGCTTGCGCCGTCCGCTTGGAGGGGGCCTCATGCGGTGCTCGGGCGCCGGCAATCTTGAAGATTGGCGGTGGCGTTGGCTCTCTGCGGTGCTCGCGCTCGGCAGGGACCTCCTGCGGTGCTCGCGCGCTCGGGTGTTGGCTCCGAGCTGGGAGAGCGCCCATGGCGTGCGCGGGCTTAGCGAGGGCTTGCAGCACCGGCGCCGCGCCCTGCCACACCGGTGTTGGCTCGAGCTGGGAGCGCCCATGGCGTGCGGCGAGGCAGGCGCGGCGAAGGCAGCCTCGGCGCCGCCGCCCTGCCACACCCACTGCTCGTTCTGCGACGCGGACGGTCATAAGGAAGGAGGCGGGGCCAGCAGCAGCCGCGAGGGGCAAGAAAGAAGTAGGCGGGCAAGCCGAGCTCGGCCGCGGCGCAGAACATTTCGAGCACGACCACCGGTAACCTCACAAAAACCATACCTAGGTGTCGGCACCTTGCGTCGTGTGGTAAACCAAACACGGGTAGTGTATCACATGATGCATCAAAGTTATACACGCAGCAACCAAACAAACTCATAGTCAGGCTTTCAGATTTGGCAACCAAACAAAGCCCCTTGTACGGTTTCATTCAGGTTCAGACCAGCCTGGATGACCCCTCGGTCCCGAATCAGGTTGGTTTGGGCAACCAATCACCCCCATAAGCAACACTGTGGTAATGACTAGATGGATGTGTTCCTGTCCACCTGGTACTGACACAGCCGCAGCTCTAATGAGTGGCCACCCCTTCAGCTTCAGGCTGATCCATCGGTGTTATTGGGGCCACTTGGTTTTTCAAAGCCAATATATTGACTTTCTTCTCTTTACAGTCCGCACACTGAGGACACTCCTTAGCAAAATGACCAAGATCACCACAATTGAAACAAGGCATCTCAGACTTGTCCTTCTTCTTCTTCTTGAAGGTAGTAGTAGCTTTGGCATTGAAAGGCTATTGTTTCCCCTTTCCTTTGTTCTTGCCTTTGAAGTTTCTCTGGACAAAGTGGGCGCTACTTTCCTCGTTCCCCTTCTCAGTATGATCTTTAGCCCGAGCTTTCTCCTCAACATCTAGAGATTGAATCAGGTTTTCAACCGATATCTTCACTCTCTTATGCTTGAGGCTTGTGGCAAAGTTCCTCCATGGAGGAGGTAATTTGGCAATAATAATACCAGCCACAACTTTATCGGGTATAACATACTCAAGGAGTTCAAGTTCCTTAGCTAGGCACTGTATCTCATGAGCTTGATTGACTATAGATTTGTTTGCAACCATCTTATAGTCATGAAAGCTCTCCATGATGTGCGCTTTTATGCATAGGTCCCGCAAAAGATGTCAGCGGCTTTCCGGAATTTATTCTGATCTTCATCAGAAAGGTCTCCCTCAGGTAAGCCATCTTTGACCCCGAAAACTTCCATGGCAGTAAGCCAATCTGTGACCTTTGCAGACCACCTCTTAAAGTGCTCACCGGTGGTCTGCTTATGTAGTCCGAGGCGAGCGAGCGCGTAGAGTTCCCTTTCTCCTTCTCATACTAGATTTGAGAAGGTAGGAACAACTTCCATATTTAAGTTGGTCATCTCCACCTTCCACAAGCAATGTGGTACTAAAAGGATTCCTTCACTCCCTCCTTTCCATATTCATGAATGAGCCTTTGAGATTTCTTTAGAAATTTCAGAATTTGTTATTAGGCCAAGCCCATATAATATTTAAATTCAACAAAAATTACATATCTATCATTTTAAATTTAGCTCTACGGCTACTAACAAGATCATAGGATGTAATAATATCATCGGTACTAATTGATGCAGCCAATTCCTTCTCGATATAAATTACCAAACAATTAGCAGTTGAACCAATCGGTTTAAAAAAAACTGTCAATAGTCTTTCTCTTCTTCATATTATCTAAAAAAAAAGAAGAATTTTAGATGATGACTATTGATTTGATTAGATAAGATTAGAAGCAGGTCTGTATTACCTTAGTTACGTATTGCAGCAGGCAGCAGGCAGCAGCGGCAATCCGTAGACGTCCAGCCGGCGTCCGGCGTGACGCGGCAGGCGGTCGGCGCCGGGCCGGCGGCGTGGCCCGGCGTGGTGGCGTGGGCGTAGTATCTCCTGACGACTGACGACTGACGACCACGACCTGACGGACCTGGCTGTGGCCGCGCGAGCGATCGAAGGCGACGATGGAAGGAAACGAAACGTCGGAAGCGGAATATATGGATACGTACTGCTTCGTACTTCCTAATCCTAGCAGTTGACGCTTGACATTCAGGTTAATGGGCTGTTTGGGCTTAACAAATTTAACCAGATACATATAGGGCTTGTTTGGTTCACGGCCATCAACTGCCGCATGCGTTGTGGCGCCGCCTAACTTTTAGACGGACGAAACGGCTGCCACAAGTGTGGCGAGAAATAACAAAGGCACGCAGCTGATGAATGCTGTGGCAGCCACGATTAGTGCAACAACCAAACACCCGCCAAGTCCGTGTGGCGGCCGCAGGTTTGGCATGGCGAGCCTCGGCACCAACCAAACACCCCCATTGATTAGCAGCCCATTGGGGGTGCCCCCCCACTGGAAAAACTG
Organism: Hyparrhenia diplandra; assembly: GCA_015847255.1. NCBI lineage: Eukaryota > Viridiplantae > Streptophyta > Magnoliopsida > Poales > Poaceae > Hyparrhenia > Hyparrhenia diplandra. The sequence goes on from JADLZK010003830.1 coordinate 241,688, forward strand.
AGGTGCGAGCCTGCCGTACGGGACGCGACCGCACGGTTCTCCGCAGCACGATGGCTGCCGCGCGGCCACATGACGATCGAACGCCTCTATACTCTCGGCATGCCACACGCTGCAACATCGCTCGCTTCGATTGCATGCTGCGCGCTGCGATCCGCTGCGATCGGCTCCATCGCAGCCGCGTCTCCCGCCCGCTAGACGAGGGCTGCTATCGCTTCGGCTCCAAGATCTGAGTTAGGTGACGCCGCCCGCATTGCCCACGATCAGATTCCAGATCACGCGGCACGAGAGGCACGGGACTCCCATACGTGCCGCCATATTGCGCCGCATCCTAGTTGCTGCGACTCCGTCCGTCGATTGCGAGCCCATGGCGAAGCGCCTGGGCGCGACGGATCCATATTCGACAAGAGCCACATGGATGGAGGTGAACAAGAGGCTGTTCACACAGTCGCGCCGAGGCGCTTAGGGCGGCGCGGGCGGCCGGTCGATCGCTGTTGGAGCACGCTGATCCATCGCCGTCTGTCTTCAGGTAACTGATTTGCGGCTTCTCCTCGCTTTTCCATGTCTTGGTCATCGTTCTATCATCATCGCTCCATGTGAGGATCATATTACTTATTAGACCTTATGATGTAGATTAAATGTTCCATCCTTGATTGACAATGTCGGTGGCGATCGTGGAGAAGAAGAACAAGAAATAACCCATGTTGGATTAGTGGAAACTGAAGTGTGTAACGAGGTAAATTGAGTAAAAAAAATAGTAGAGTCTATATTAATTCATTTTATTATACTTGATCTGGAATGTCGTATTTCTTATTAATTTGTTTTATTGAAAATTCATATGTGCAGCAGGTGATTGATAAATCCGGATTACATTTGATCAGACCAGAAGTTGGAATGACGTTTGATTCTGAGAAAAAGGCTTATGAGATGTACAACGATTATGCAGGACAGGTTGGGTTCAGTGTTAGAAAAAGCTCGACAAAGCGTCGTCCCGATGGCAGTTTAAGTCAGAAATTTATGGTTTGCAACTGGGAAGGGTATCGAAGGAATGAACAATCACAAAAGGATATTACAAGGACCGGTTGTGACGCTCGTGTTCAGTTTAGTATCAGCAAGGAAAATGTTTGGACAGTGCAAAAGGTTGTACTAGAGCATAACCATTATCTTGCTAGTCCAAATAAGAAACATAAGCTAAGGTCCCAACGAGAGGTTATAGAAGCTGATAGACAATTAATTGGGCAGATACGACAGGCTGGAATGAAGCCAGGACAGGTTTTTGATTTCATGAAGGAGCATTATGGAGGGGAAGATAAAATACCATTTTCTAAGAAAGATTGCTATAATGAGATTGGTCGCGAGCGCCGACAATACTTAGAAGCCAATGATGCACAAACCTTATCTGAATATCGAGAAATAAACAATTACAGGATCCTACTTTTTTTATGCCATTGGTGGATAAGGAATCGGTTTGTATACACTAGGGATCCTGCGATTTCTCGTGAGGCATATGCTCACGGGATAGGTTTTTACCCCGGAAAGGCTTTCCCGGGGGTAAATCATGGGATATCAGTCCACGGGAAAAAAAGGGCCGGGAAATAACTCTTTCCCGTGAACACCGAAACAACGCGACGGGATATCCTTTCCGGTGATCCTATTTAGCTCACGGGATATGGGGGGGGGGCGCCGCGGGGGGAGGGTGTGGAACCCGTTATGGCCTACGTGGCTGTTTCACAAAAACGGCGTTTTGGGCTGATTTCCGTGGCGTAGCGGAGTAGCTCACGGGATATCCGCCTCTTTCCCGTGAGTCGACCGTGCTCACGAGATAGATTTGGCCTCTTTCCCGTGAGCAGTCCCCACTCACGGGAAAGGTTTGGCCTCTTTCCCGTGAGCTACTCATGGGAAATTGGTTTTTTTTCTTTTTCTTTTTTTTGTTCCAGCACATAATAGACACATATAAATATATATATACATACCACAGATTGCATAATATCACATATATTGCTCGATAAATCTATAATACCACATATATTACATAAGATCCAACCAAGTCACAAGTTCAACCACGAGGTCCATGAGTGCAACCACAAGTTCACAAACTCACATAAAATCCAAGTTCACAAGTTCAAGTGCACAAGTTCACAGATGGGTTCATTCCAACCTTTGATCAATTCATCAATCACAGGCTCTAAGAACACACCCATTTTATTTCCCGGGTGGCGGGAATTATCAAAGACAAAAGAATGTTCTTCATTTTGAAAGCGCGCCGGAGGGAGATTCAGCGGGATAACGAATACCGGCCAACAAGTGTATGGGGCAGCCATCATTCCATAAGGATTGAACCCATTCATTTGCCCGGCAAAGAACACGCACATTACGAGCCTCCATAGCTTTGTCACGATGAATATTGTTGAAATGGGTCCATGCTTCGCATCGGATGGGTGTACCATCTTATGCGGATTGTAGCGGCGCCCATCTTTGTGCCATGTCATCATTTCGCGAGACTCACCGGTCATGTACATCCGTTGTAACCTCGGTCCGAAGGGAAGGTACCGTAGGATTTTTCACGGGGACCTTAAGCCGCCTCTTCTCACCGTCTTCACCGGGGTCTACCTCTATGAACCTTGAGGATTTACACTTTGGGACAAGGCGTATCATCTTTGTAGTCTTTACTAAATAAGACGCACCCGTTCTCACAAGCATGTATGCTTTCGTATGGCATCTTGAGTACCTTGAGGAGTTTCTCGACTCGTACATGTTCTTTGGCAAAGACGTGACCTCACGGAAGCAAGCCCCAAAGATCGTCAACATGTCGGTGAAGCCGTCTCGACTAATATTGCATCGGGCCTTCAAGTCCATAAGGCGTGAAATGGCATCTAGTTTGGAGACCTCACAATAGTCGTGAAGGGGTTTTACGTGCCGCCTCCAACATGGTATAATAGGCCTTTTGCGGTTTCTTCCGGCTCCTCCTCCCCCTCATCCCCAAGTCCATGCTCAAAGTTTAGGCATGAAAGTCATCTATCATGTCTCCTATCCCGGCATCGAAGCAAGATCATCGATCGCGTTGCCTCCACGACCTCGTCTCTCATACGCATTTCGGTTTCACCATGGAAGATCCACCGCTTATAGCCATCCATCCATCCATACTTGGGAAGATGTTTAGACATGTCCTCCTTACTTTGCCTTTTTTATTCTCACATTTCTTGCATGGACACCAAACCTTACTCGCACCTCGAAAGCATTCGAAAAAGCCTTGTCCACGAAAAGCACCGCTCTTCTTAACCCATTCAAGGTCATAATCTCCAAAACTCCTCCAGCCATCGTATATCCACGCACGGTCATCCATTCTCTATCATATATATGGCGAGAATATAAGAATGCGCGGTGCATCTACACAAGGATCCTACCATCTAGTAGGTGAAGATAGGTCCTAATCCCACCCGAGGGATGCGTAGATGAGGTCGGTTCCATGCTCCACTCCTATCCGAGGACAGAATTTTGGTAAACCTTGCCGCTGTTCTCCGAATACACGTCCTCCCGAGAGGGAGCCGTATTCGAAGAACAACAGGGAGATCTTCGCCAAACTCAATCGTGACAGGAGTGGAGCATGGAACGAACCTCATCTATGCATCTCGGATGTCTAAACGTGGACAATTAAAACGGATACGGTTATAGGTATGCAGGACCGCATACTTCCAACCGTATCTCTTTCGAACGGAGACGCCTAAGCGAAGCCGCGCGATCTAGCTACGACCATGACACGGAAGGAAGGGATATACCTAGGGTCGCGGTGGAGTCGAGGGCTAGCCAGCCGAGGAAGAAGATCGGGGCCGCCAAGGAACTCCGCCCGGCTAGGCAAGGCACTCAACTCGGCTCGAGGAGGGCTCCTCTCTCGCATAAAAAAGAAGCACACGGGATCGGTTGAAAATTTTGTGAACCTCCCCCCTGCGGGGAGGTTTCCAATACCTGCAAACAAAAACACGACACGATGGCCGCGGCCACATATATATTGACATAAACAAGTCACATGGCTCGATGGCCGACAACCTGCGAGGCCGAAGACGAGGGGCGCTAGAGACGGATCCGGACGCCGAGCAACGAGGGCCGCGAGGTCTAGGCGGACAACAGTGGGGCGGTCATGCTCCTCCTCCTCCTCTTCCCTTCTTCCTCCTTCTCTCCTCCCTTTTCCCTCCTTCCTCCTCCTCCTCCTCTCCTCCCTTTTCCTTCTTCTTCTTCCTCCTCCTACTCCTCCTTCCTCCTCCTCCTCTCCTCCCCTTCTCCCTCCTTAATCCTCCTCCTCCTCCCTCCCCTCCCCTCCTTCCACAGGGCGGCGTTGCTGCCCCCCCCAGCCCTAGCGGTGGGGCGAGGGAGAGCCGGCCCGCTCACCGGAGGAGGAGGGGGCGTGGCCGGCACGGCTCGGCGGGGGGAGGGCGGGGCGGCGGCGAGGAGTGGCCCGGGCGGCGGGCGGGGCCGCGCGCGTTGCGAGGCGGGGCGGCGGCGATCGTCGGTGGTGGCGGGGGTGCTGGGTGAGGAGGGCGGGGCCCGGTGTCGGTGTGGCGTGGTCGCGGGGCGGCTCCAGTGGGTGTGTGCGGGTGTGTGTCGAGTGTTGCGGCGTGTGTGGTGTGTGTGGGCGGGGTTGACTAAATTATATATAAAAAACGCTCTTTTCCGTGATGGATCCGGGAGGATCACGGAAGACACCTCTTTCCCCGTGATCCCCCGGATCCATCACGGGAAAGAGGATTTTTTTTAAATATCCGCCGTAGCCACTGCGAGGCGGGTCCCACCGGCCACCTCTTTCCCGTGATCCCCATATCATATCCATCACGGGAAAGAGGATTCTTTTTTAAATATCCATCGCGCCACCTACGAGGCGGGTCCCACCGACCACCCCTTTCCCCCCGTGATTAGCTCACGGGGAAATCTCTTACCTTTCCCGTGAGCGACTCACGGGAAAGGGTTTTTTCGTAAACTAAATTTAATACTCCCCTTTCTTTTTCTAATGAGATATATTTTCAAACTTTGATCAAGATTACTTCAAAAATACCTTATCACATACACTCACCCATACATAATTGATCCTTGCGAAAAAAAAATTGCCATTATTTCATGTGGTTCTATCTCCTTTTTCAAAATTGTATTTACTTCACTACAACAAAAAAAATTATAATAATTACCAAAATAATCCAAAAATTTCTTGAAAATAGACTTGACACAATATCCGAGGTCATTTGCATATAGAAAAAGTTTCAGTAGCCAAAACCACAACTTGACCGCCACATCCACATGAAATGACACTTTGGATCATTCTCAACAAACATGAAACTTCTACGTAGATGTTGGAGCTTGTGAACATCGTGACGTGCCAACTTGTGCTTAAACGTTCCCAATTTTTTATCATAGCCTCGGCATAAGATATCATGACATATTATCAAATTTCACGATTTTTTGCACATCGGTTTATTTTCTAGAATTTTAAACCACTAGAACAGGGGATTAATGTTCATGATTTCGTATTAAGATGTTCCGTGATTTTGTTATTTTTTTAAATGCAAGGTCTTACATTGTGTTGAGTATGAGGAATATAAATTTTCTACTAATTTTTTCAAAAATTTGAAGCACTTGTAGTTCAAATTTGGCCTTATTTCATAAATTCCCATAAAAGAGAATAATTACCTAAATATATCAAATAAAGTCAATAATTCACCAAACTTTAATATTGAGTGCCATATGATGTGCAACAAGTGTAGAAAAAGTTTGGAGATGAAAATCCAAAAAAAAAAATTCCGTGGCGTCTTTCCGTGAGCGGTACCGCTCACACGGAAATGGGGCCCTTTCACGAGAGGCCTTTGTTTAGCCCACGGGAAAGACGGCTCACGGAAAGTCTTTCCCCGTCGCCTAGACGGAGGCCTCACGCAGAAAGGGTGGACGGAGGGGACGAGAGCGGGGCTAGGTCGACGGTCGTTCCTTTCCCCGTGAGCCCCCACCTCACGGGAAAGGGGTGGGAGATTTCCCATGAGCCGTCCATCACGGAAATTTGATATCCCATGGGTATTTTCTTTCCCGTGATGTTTCCTTGTGGCTCACGGGATATCTTATTATTTCCCGTGATTATTTCCTGTTAGCTCACGGGAAATCATTTCCTCACGGGAAATCGCAGGATTCCGGTAGTGATAGCAAATTTCTTTTGGGCAGATGGCCAGTCTATCATGGATTACAAGTGCTTTGGTGATGCTTTGTGTCCTTTGACACCACATTTCAAACAAATAAATTTGAAATGCCTTTTGCTCCGATTCTTGGCTGCAATCACCACAAGCAAACTATCATCTTTGGGTGTGCACTTATATTTGATGAGACTATTGAATCATTTGTTTGGCTATTTGAGACCTTTCTAGCAGCCATGTCTGGAAAGCACCCAAGCACAATTTTCACAGATCAAGACGTGGCAATGGCAAAGAAGCAATTTCTTTTGTGTTACCAAATACAGCTCATTGGCTTTGTTTGTGGCATATTTGCTTAAATGCCGCTAAACATCTTGGTCATGTGATTAATGCATCGAAGAACAAGTTGAAGGACAAGTTAGAGGACATATCGAGGAGAATGAAGACATATCGGAGGAGAAGGAAGAAGATATGTCGGATAACAAGTTCGAAAGAATTCAAAAGTTGTATCTATGAAGATAGGGCGTAGATTTACTTCACACGTAAATGGCATGAATTGTTGGCTAAGTACAACCTTGAGAATAACTCATGGATGGCAAACCTATATAGTTTGAGGGCAAAGTGGGCTGCGGTATACCGTGACTCATTTACAGCAGATATGAACTCGACCCAACGGAGCGAAGGTATGAATAATGTCTTCAAAAAAAGATTTCGTAGGAGACTCGGCCTTTCAGAACTCCTTGTAGAATGTGAGAATGTTGCAGTTAGTTTAAGGTCAAACGAAGTTGGATGCTGATTTTCATCCACGTCGAAAGACACCAGATTCCTGCACATTCCAAATCTACCAATGTTGAAGACTGCAATTTGAAAAAAATATACAAGGAGAATGTATTCGAGTTTGAGGAAGAATTTAAAAGACATTTTACATTGTCTTGTGAATTGTTGGAAGCTGTAGGGACAAACTTGACCTTCATTGTTAAGTATATGCAATCTGATCGTGGAGCAACAGTTGTATTGAATAAAGAAGATTTGACCATTACATGCTCTTGCCAAATGTTTGAATGCATAGGTATGTTACTATTAAAGGATATTCTAATTACATTGTGCATCCGGTAAAATATGTTATTTAAATTGGCAACTATATTTTACAGGTTTATTGTGCAAACATGCTCTGAGGGTGTACAATACGAATCAAGTATATGATTTGCCATCGCAATATATACTACCTAGATGGACAAAAAAATGCTAAAAGTGGATTTTACATTCAAAAACCAGGAAGGCGAGGAGGTAGATTTGAAAAACACAGGCTGCACTTCTATCTCGGCAGGCCACATCTCTTGCATTCAAGTGTTCATCATCAAAAGAACTAATTCATAAGATGCAGAAAATCATGCATGACTTCAATTTGGAAGCAGATACTTATCTAAGCAAGGCACATAAAAAACAATGAGATTTCCCCTGCTCCTAATGAATGTGATCGACAACCACCAAATGGTGTCATATCATTCAAAATTCCTCAAGTAATAAAGGGTCCAAAGAAGACACGGCAGAAAAATATTGTTGAAAAGAACACAACAAAGAAGAAGAAGAAGGGTGCCCAAAAAGAAAGGTAAACGAATTGTTCAATACTTATTCTCTTTGTGTAAAGTTTATTTTAAATAATCTATTGTTATATATATTGCATTGTAGGTGAAGTTCGAACGAGAATGATGTACAAACAAGAGATGAACGTGATGTGGCACCCCAAATAATTGTAAGACACCACCTATTCTCATAATTTATTCCCGTATACAAATAATTTTTTAACACTTTATTGTGATGACACAGGGAAGTAACGTTGGGTCATCTTCGCCTTGGTTGGTTCTTTTCGTTCAAGGTGGATATGCTCATTCCATGATGCGGACTTCAATTATTTTGTAAATCCTTCTGCAATGGCTACGCCGCACATGCCCTGGAGAATACACAAGTCTTTTAATGGGAGACGGTCAAGATGTTACATCATAAAAGTGTCGCTAGAGAGTTACAATTTGATGGAGAGCAAAATCATGAATCAAAATCTAGAATCTATGTAACCGTTTTTTTTGTTTATGGGAAGATGCTACAATAGCATGACTAAAGTTTAAATTTGTTGGAATTATAACAAAGCTATTTTGTTCTTCGTCTATGAAATATGTGTATCGGTTTGACTAAAGTTTAAATTTGTTGAAATTATTACTATGCTATTTTGTTGTTCATCTATGAAATATGTGCTATTTCGATTATGTGCTATTTCGATTGAAGCCAGCAGCTCCGCCGCCTTCAGAAAAAAACCAGCAGCTACGCTGCCTTCAAAAAAAAGCGATCATGCAGCTCTTGCGCATGCAGAGCCGACATGCAGATCAACGATCGTAGCCGAGGACATGCGGGTGAACGATCGGAGCCGAGGGGCCATGCGGAGCCGACCTGCACGATGTTGACGGAAGGCACTCCCGATCCAATGAAACGCGTCCACGTCAGAGCCGTACGGTCGCGTCCGTACGGCAGGCTCGTACCCCAGTTTTTTCCCCACCACTGGTGCTAGTACTAGTAGCATGCTTCCTCCACCACAGCGTGGCCACGCAGTTGCGACAGGTGGATGAGGCAGAGCTGCTCCTCCGGAGGATGAAGCGTGCGTGGGGTGACCCACCCGCGCTCACGGCATGGACGGCTGCCACACGCTCGTTAGCATCAACATCAAGGGCCCATCTCGGATGCCATTGGAGGCCTCTCGAACTGTGATGCCAAAGGGGTTATGTGTTGGAAACAGTTTCCAGTAAACGCTTCGATCAATAACTTGAGTGGCTAAATGCCTATAGACCTTACCCGTTGTGGCACTCTGGAAGTACTTGACCTCAACAGTAACAATATCTCCGGTGAGATACCAGCAAATTTAGGCTACGACATGCCACTGCTACAGACACTGAACTTGGCTAATAACAAACTCACTGGAAGGATTGGTTAAGTTACTTTATAGGACTGAACCTGTTGCTACGAAGACTTTCCACATCAGGATGGACGCTGGAGCAACTGGATGGGCAGCCCGGCCACCCAGCACAAATGTTTTCCATGCTTCGCATAGTGCATAAATAATGACTCTTGTTCAAGAAATTAAAGAACTCTAAATCCTCAAAGCATTTGTCCCCTTCGGTGTTTATCCGACCAGCTTCACCTCGTTTTGTGCTTGTGCATGGGAGTAATGAGTTGTATATTTTGTCTCTCCTCTTAAGATGAACTAGGAGAAGTTGCTTGCTTTGGATTCTGCTTTGGCACAGCAAAGTGGTGCTTTTGAATAGTGCTAGTCCAACGTCAATCTGCGACTAACCAACTACTAGCCTTCAGAGTTCACACATACTGTCGCTCTTTCTATGTCGGTCAGGGATGCGAACAGTAGGAGTAGCCGCCTAAGCCGCGTGCTTGCCTTTCATCTCCATCGGATCACCTCTCCATCCCAGGAACAGGGATGCGAATTGCCGCTGTGTTTCAGTCTACGTGACAGCTCCAAAATTCATCACGCTCGGAAGAGGAGAGACTCCAAGCCTAAATTTCTGGCCATACCTAGTCTGAGATTTTCAGTGCTATACATGCTCTGCTCACGTAACAGCTGCAGAATGGCCGTGTCTTGACCGGGCCAGTTTTATTGTGTTTCAGTCTCCTGTCACACCACCGAATTTCTGGTTTGCTGACAAAAAAAAGCCCAAATTTCTGGTCATGAGTGAGTCAAGGACTGACATTTTCAGTGCGTCTCTCAGTCGTTCAAGTATGAACCGCCGTCTCCAGTCTCCACCGGAGCAATGCCGGAGACAAATGGCGAGTGGCGAATGGCGAGGGCAACACATCACTGCCAACGTGCTTTGTTGCGTCAGCACTGTGCTACTACTGGAGTACTAGTGCACCACCGCGTGGCCGGCCAGATGAAGCACGCAATCCACCCGACACGGCACGGGGCCGCATTGCCGTAATCTTCACTTCAGTCAAGTTATATCTATCACACCTGTCAAGGAAAAAGGTGCAGGTACGTACAGCAGGGAGGAGATTTAAGGATTTGTGCGCCAGCCGTCGGCGCGTGTGGTGACTGACTTAGACTGACTTACAAGTCTCGATCCAAGTCTCCCATGACTGACACTACTACAGATTCCTTTATCACGGCCGCCGGCATCACCACCGGAATTTAGTCCACCGGCAGTGCTGAACCGCGCCTGGCAGTGATGAACCGTTCAGGCACGGAAAAATCAGAAAATCCACGGACTCGACCAATACCGACAGTGAAGGTTTAGATCACCATCGGGTTGAATTGTTCCCCGGCAGTGGTCTTGATGGACACAGATCACTCGCGGGTTTGAAATAAGAACCGATAGCGATTTCAAGACTAAGTAACATAGAAAATGAAGATTGGCACGCATCATATTAAACCGATAGAAGGAAACAAGTAAAACCCAAATTAACTACAGAAAAAAGAGATTGACATGCATCACATGGGCGGATACAGAGGGTATTCCCCGTTGTCCCGTGAATACCCAACTCTTTTGATATGCTTTTACATATATACGTGTATGTACTTATATATGTATATAAATAGTGTCATATTTTGTAGTATTTTCACTCATTGTAGCCTAAAACATTGAAAAACAGCCTCTCAGTTTTGGCTCCAACATATTTTGTAGTATTTTTACATATCAAAAAATAGCTTATTTTTTTCATTGATGTGGAAGTAGGAATACCCAAGTTTGGAATCCTGGCTCCGCCACTTGCATCAGATTAAACAACAACTGATTCATTAACAAACTAACCACACAAACCAAATGTATGTATCTTACACATCAACAAAAATCAGGCAATAGATAAATTAACATAAAAAGAACCTAGGCCGCCTTCTTGGCGCCCGCTTGGCTGGCTTCCCGGCGGCCGCCTTCCTCGGCCTCCTCCTCCATCTCCTCCAGTTTGGCGGTATCCCCTCGGCGAGGATATCGGCCGTGGAGTCGATCTGGAGGGCGTAGAAGTTGGCCTTCTCCTCGAGGGGCAGATTCACCTTTGGCAGGCCAACATCGCCGGCCAGCCGTTGAGCTTGTTGAGGGCGGCGCTGAGGCGCTCCAGCGAACTTCATCTCCTCCCGGATGGCGGCCACGTCGATAGTCGCCGCCGGCGTGTCCGGCTTTCCCCGTGAAAGAGGGTACGAAAAAGAAGTTAGTGTTGGACATCCGATTGAAGGGGGGGCGGAGTATAAAGTGGAGTTTACCGCCCAAAAGACGGTTCCACGGAAAACGTTAATCGCGACCGCTGCGACCAATAGCCATATCCTCGGCACTCAACGACGCATCGCGTTTTCCAAGGCACCCACAACCGGATGTTAATGGAATCAATTTTAAACGATATTTATTAAAATACCAACTGTTTTGCATGTGTTTAATTTTAACCGCTCTTGAACTGAAACGAGACAGCAGTATGTGACAGAGGGAGCAAACACACAACTTTAATATATACATAATATTTCATATATTGACATAATATATATAAAAAAAAAAAAAAGGAAAATACAAGGTATATATTAATAATAGATAAAACAGGAGGCGGCCGGCCTAGTCCTCCTCCTCCCTCTCCTCCCGGCTGCCGTCCTTCTTGGCGGCCTTCTTAGCCGATAAGCCCTCCAAGAGGATCTTGGCCAAGTCCACCACTTTCAGGGCGTAGTGGTTGATCTTCTCCTCCATGGGTGTTTCCACCGTTGGACGAAGAAGATGCCCGGTCCGCCGCCTCCTTGAGCAGAAAAAGAAGGCCTCCTTGAGACGACATCGAGAGTGAAATCCTCTCGAGCGCCTCTCCTGATGAGAGGGTTATTGAATTGTCCACGCCTCCAGCCTTTACGCCGTAACGCCCAATGGTTCCGGCTTAGGGGAGGGCGGGGACGTAGTTGTCGGTCGCCGCCGCCGAGTCGGGCCGGCCGCTTGGACCCGCCGATGGCCACCGACGCCTCCACCCTTCGGCGCTTGGTTCGATCCCGAGCCCTCCGCATCATCCATCCCCTCGTTGGTGCGCTTTGTTCGCTCCTCCGAGACCGGTGCGCGCATATGGTTGCTTCAAAAGTGTGCCCGGATTAAGGTATAATCGATCAAAGGGATGATCAGCTCCATGATCGAGGGCTGGTTAAATAGTGAGTAAGCCGACCGCCTCCACTTCCCCACCGAACGGCTCTTCAATTCGCACGCACGACCACCGGTTGCGTTTTCAATGGATCCTTCGAATTTCTCGCGCCACTACGTTTCCCCGTAACGTGGCGCCAATTCCGCAGCTGTGTTTCCATGGCGGGCGACCAACAGTGTCTCCACCTTCATTGATCACCGCCGGGCCCACACATGAACCGACGGTGATTAACAAAACGGTGAAACAAATAGTTTATATCTCGTAAAAATTGATTTATTAAAATCATTAATTTTATCTCAGCGTTAAGGCATTAGAGTTCAACTAACACCGTTAAGCCGCCACATACACTCCGTATTATAAATTTCATTTTAGCAGATAAAATGCACCGCCCAACGTAGGTATAGGCTGCCGTGGTGTTCAGTCATAGGTCATGGCCTGTGATACGTCATGGCTGCAGCCTTGAGAATCGTGTTGCTCTAGTATTCACTACCGGTTCCACTTAGTTAAACCAACAATGTCTCTGCTTCCGATGAGAAAATGTTGTGCACCCCGCCGCCGCGTAGACGGGTTATATCAATGTCATTAATAACACCGCCCGGTGCACTTTTGAGACCCGGTAGTGATCACATATATCACCGCCGGGGTAACTGGCGCGGCAAAGGGTATGGAGTATCACCGCGGGTTAAAACTGAGAACCGACGGTGTTTTGCATTATCAACGGGCGAACAATACGCCATGACGGTTCGACCATCGCGCGCCATTGCGGCGTGAGCACTGCTGCCACTTTCTCCGCATTCACGGCCACAGTGCTTGGTTTATGCGGTGCCAATTATACGGCGGTGATCGCTCATATCACCGTCGGGGTGCAAGGAAACCAGAAGTGATCGGTCATTACCACGACCCACGAACTACCATGGCATCCGGCCTATAAAAACGGCTAGTGCGGTTCTTAGTTTTGCAAATCAGTTTTCTTGGTCCTTTTCTTGATACTCTTGATTTAGTTGCATGTTCTTATTCCTCGATCTTCTTTTGCTACTCTCCACATACATATGTATGGCCTCTCTATGGGAGAAAGCCCTCACCCTACAGAGATATTGTGTGTTGCTCCCGCTGTCCCGTAATCTCTTTCGTTTCCGGCCAAGAGCGATTAAAATTAAATACGTGCAAAACAGTTGAGTGCCGCTTCAATGTAAATAGCGTTTAAATTTGATTCGAATCTAAACTTGAGCACCGTTCAATGTAAAGCTTGTCAAAAAACGAACCATTAACTGGCCGATTGTGCCTTGGGAAACACAAATCACCATTTGAGTGCCGAGGAGACGGCCATTGGGCGTAGCGGTCGCCGCGTTAACGTTTTTCCGAGGAACCATCTTTTGGGAAATGCCATATTTACACCCCCTCCGTTGTCCAACACTAACATCTCTTTTCGCACCTTTTTACAGAAAGCCGGACACGCCACGACGATGATCGACATGGCCGCCAACCGGGAGGGAGATGAAGTTATTTGTGGAGCGCCTCCCGCCGCCCTCAACAAGCTCAACAGCTACCGGCCGACGATGTTGGCTCGCCAAAAGTGAATCTGCACCTCGAGCAGAAGAGCAAATTTCTTCACCCTCCGGATCGACTCCCCTAGCCGATATCCTCGCCGAGGATACCGCCAAACCGGGAGGAGATGGAGGAGGAGGCCACTAAGGCGCCGCTAGGAAGTCGGCTAGGCGGGCGCCAAGAAGGTGGCCTAGGTTCTTTTTTTATATTAATTTATCTATTGTCTTATTTGTGTAGATGTGTAAGAATGTAAGATACAATACATTTGGTTTGTGTGGTTAGTTTGTTAATGAATCGCTTGTTGGTTAATCTGATGCATGTCAATCTCTTTTTTCTGTCGTTAATTTTGGGTTCTACTGTTTCCTTCTATCGGTTAATATAATGCGTGTGAATCTTGAAATGGCTAGCGGTTTTTATTTCAAACCCCGCAACGATATGTGTTGTATTATGTTATAGTTAACGGGCCGTTTCTTAGACTGATGCGTATCAATCTTCTTTTTCTATCACTTGTTTTACTGTTATTTTGTCTTGAAATCGCTATCGGTTCTTATTCAAACCCCTCGTAGTCATCCAGGTCCATCGAGATCATTGCCGTGGTACTATTCAACCCGGTGGTGATCTAAATCTGCACCGCCGGTTATCACTAGGTCCATGGACTTTCTCGATTTTCCCGCGCTTAAACGGTTCATCAATGCCGGCGCTGTTCAAAGACGCCGGTGGACTAAATTCCGTAGTGATGCCGGCGGCAAAGATGATGAAGGATTCTGTAGTAGTGTAAGTCAGGAAAAAATGGATATGTTTTAAGATGGGGTAAACCAACTTATTCTTGTAAGTCACCCACAGCGTATAAGTCGGTGGTGTTTGGCAAAATAAGTCACTTCATTTATTTTAACTTATAAATTAGTGACTTATTTGGAAACCTAAGTCGGTCAAGGGACACAGCTGCTGCTTGTTTCTTCCATCTTCATCGTTCATCGCCCTCTCCGGGCCAGGAACATGGATGCGAATTGCCCGTGTCTTGACCGGGCCAGTTTTATTGTGTCTCATTTAGTCTATGTGACAGTCAAAATTGCAAGCCTAAATTTCTGGCCATAGGTCGAGTCAAGCATAGAGATATTTTCAGCGCCCTGCTCTGCTCACACATTCAAGTACATGAACCAAACGTCCATCTGTCTCTACCAGACCAGAGCAGCGCCAAATTAAAGGCATGGCAACACCTCACCGCCAACGTGTTTTGCCTCAGGCTTGTGCTACTACTAGCAGCAAGCCTTTTTTCACCATGGTTTGTCTGCGCAGCCCCGACCAGTGGATGAGGCAGAGCTCCTCCTCCTGATGAAACACGCATGGGGCGATCCACCTGCGCTCGCCGCATGGACCGCCTCCGCCTCGTCGGCCATGGAGGCACATTGCAGCTGGCCATACGTGGGGTGCGACACGGCCGGACGCGTCACCAGCCTCACCCTCGCCAGCATCAACCTCACGGGCCATGTCCCTGATGCCGTTGGCAGCCTCTCCGGCCTCATCCACCTCGACCTCTCCAACAACAGCATCACTGGCGTGTTCCCGAGGGCACTCTACCGCTGCAGCTCACTCCGGTACCTCAACTTGTCCTGTAACTACATCGGAGGGGAGCTTCCTGATGACATCGGCCATGGTCTTGGGGCTAACCTAAGCACACTCGATCTCGGCTGCAACAGGTTCAACGGCAGCATCCCGACTTCTTTGTCTAGCCTCCAAAACCTCCGTTACCTAGTCTTGTATAGAAACAACCTCAGTGGAGCTATCCCGACAATGCTTGGTGAGCTAACAAGCCTTCAGACTTTGGGCCTTGGGGAGAACCCGTTCGATTTAGGCGAGTTGCCAGCATCCTTCAAGAACTTGACCCACCTAGAGAATCTCATGGCGTGGAATTGCAATCTTGTAGGCAACTTCCCAAGCTACGTGGTGAACATGGTGGATTTGTGGGGACTGACCCTAGAGAACAACTCGCTGACCGGAACCATACCTCCAAGGATTTGGGACCTCAAGAAGCTGCAATTCTTCTTTGTGGCTAATAACAACCTTTCTGGCAACGTGGTTGTCAATAGTTTTGGTGCGATGAACTTGGTCAAAATCCATTTACATGAGAACAAGCTCACTGGAACCATCCCAGAAGTATTCGGTTGGTTGGATAGCCTCAAAAGTTTGGTACTTGAATACAACTACTTCTCTGGTGAGATACCAACCAGCATCAGCCGCTTGCCGTCATTGAGGTTGTTGTACTTGAGCTCGAACAGGCTTAGCGGTAAACTTCCGCCAGAGCTAGGAAAGCACTCGCCCAACTTATCTACTGTTTATGTTTCTGACAACGAGCTCACTGGCAGAATCCCAGAGGGACTTTGTGCAGGAGGCAATCTAAAGATTTTCATTGCCTCAGTCAATCAGTTGAATGGCTCGATCCCAGAAGGCCTCACACGATGTGCCACTCTGCAGTATCTGGCACTTGGTAGTAACCAACTATCTGGTGAGATACCAGTAAATTTGGGCTATGACATGCCATCGCTGCAGAGACTATACCTAGACAACAACAAACTCTCCGGGAGGATTTATTAAGCTAATCAGCAAAAAAAAAGACTAAACCTACAAATGTCGACTGCGCAGAGGCTTTCCACAAGTGGATGGATGGATGATGGAGCAACTGAACCCAACAGAAATATTTCTACATGCCTCAGAAAAGACAAGCATAAATAATGGCTTCCCCTCGATCGAGAAAAACTCGTCAGACCTTCAAATACTTTGGTTTGCATCCCTACGTGCTATAATAGCATTTCAAGAGTTGTCTAGTGTTAGCCAAGCTTTTATGTTGATTCTATCAGAGTGTCTGTTAGAGTATAAGCAATGTGTACTGCCCATGTAAGCAAATAAGAGTGAGTCTTAAGTAGGCTTTACTTGTTCAATTTTCTGCACAATGTAGACCGTTGAGAGGTGGCACCCACGAAAAAATTTATCGCCCAATGCTCTCAGATCAGTGTTAAGCTAAAGACGGCGGTACTCGCTTTTGGGGGAAATGAGCTAGCTAAAGCCTATACGCTAATAAAACTACAAGAAGTGTGGTTTTTGACATTCTGTTTACGTCACAGTATAAGGAATTTATGTCGCAACTTAAGGTTTATGACATACAGTTGACAAAAATTGGAACGTCAAAAAACATGCGTCGCAAATTGATTATGTGACATTTGTAAAGATAGTGTCGTAAGGTTATGACATTGGTTTACGTCACAAGAGGATAACCATCTCTCATGCGTGGTGTCGGAGGCTATGTGGACAGTGATGCCACTGTCTGATGTGAACTTACGAAATAACCGGCTCACCGGGAGTCTGCCTGACACGATTTCTAGTAACCTTATGTCCCTAGACAGCTACAAAGTAGGAATTTAATAAAAAATAGAATAAGGATATACAAATAAGAACTAATCCCAGCGAAAAGGCAGACATAGGAAACAACAAATTTGTTGGTAGAATCCCATCAATAGCTATTGGTCTCGTTTGGTTCATTGCCGACAACAACCAATTTTCTGGCGACATACCAGCGAATCTGAGCTATGGCATGCCAATGTTGCTGACGCTAAACCTGCGCAATAACATACTCCTACGTAATAACAAACTCTCTGGCAAGATCAGTTAAGCTACTGTGTAGGGATTGAACCTGGCCGGTGTGTAAACTAAGCGGAATATGTAAAATTAAATAGCTTGACCAATGTGTGTATGCATGAATAAGTTATTGTTTACTTGAAGTTTTTTTTTTGGCAGCAGGTCTACAGTAAGTTAAGTCAAAAGCAAAATAACCCATCCGTTCGTACGCTTGAGTTTCCGTTCGTACGCTTGAGTTTATTCCCAAATAAACTGTCTCAGTGGAAACGGAATCAGTAAGCTGAGCTTACTATACATATGGAAAGCTGAAAACTCTGAGCCTACCTCTGAGC
Source organism: Hyparrhenia diplandra (assembly GCA_015847255.1). NCBI lineage: Eukaryota > Viridiplantae > Streptophyta > Magnoliopsida > Poales > Poaceae > Hyparrhenia > Hyparrhenia diplandra. The sequence continues at coordinate 259,500 of JADLZK010003830.1, forward strand.
CTTGCCTGGGATCAATATCTGCTCTGCTCTTGCCTGAGCATGTATGTTTGGTGTCACCCTCAAAAGGCACAGCACAAGTTGTAGCTATGGTCCCTTCATTGACCGACTATGGGTCTCAAGTCCCTCCGGCCGGGCAGCTGATTGAAAATGACCGATGCCAAACTTTCTACTTTAGTCAGCGTCATCCTATCAATGGAGCACTGATGATGAGATTACGAAGTACCGTATACTTAGTAGGAACCAATTCAAGGCCGTCAAGAGAGAAGCGACAGAGATGGAAACACCGAGGCACCCCTATTGCCTCCTGCTGCTCGTGCTGCACTGCTACCTCCTGCAGTCTACGGTGAGCTGCTCCTCCGGATCAAGCACGCGCCTGGGACGCCACGGGTGCACACTGCCGCTGGTCACACGTAGGGTGTGACTCAAGGAGACAGAAACTGATGGTCAGATGTCAAGGGCTTCACCAATCTGCTTGAGTTTGCATGTCGAAATCTGAAAGAATTTGTCACGCTCGGAAGAGACTCCTAAGGTTCTGGCCATACTTTAGAGTCAAGCAAACATAGAGATTTTTCAGTGCTACATGCTCGGCTCACAGCTGCAGAATTGGAGTGTCTTGTGGGCCAGTTTTACTGTGTTTCAGTCTCCAGTCACAGCTGCAGAATTCGTCACGCTCGGAAGAGACCTCAAGCTCAAATTTGTAGCCATGCGTCGAGCCAAGGACTGACATTTTTCAGGGCGTCTCTCAGTCGTTCAAGTATGAACCGAACACGGAACACCTCAGGAACACCTCACTGCCAACGTGCTTGCTGCCTCAGGCCAGTAGCATAGCATGCCTCCGGCACCACCACCGCGTTTACACACAACCCTGGCCTCAATCATTGAGACGCACGGAGCTGCTCCTCCAGTCCACATGAAGCACGCGGCCCGGGGGCAATCCACACGGGGCCGCGTTGCCGTAATCTTCACTTAGTTACAGCTATGACACCTGTCATCCATTCGTGTGTGGCTGCACTACATCTTGCTGCGTCAGCGAAAGGGAAAAAAAAAAAAAGAAGAACAGGTACAGCAGGGAGGATTCAAAGGATTCGTGTGTGTCACAGCCATCGGCGACCGACTGCCAGTCTCCGAGTCTCCGTTGACGCGTGCGATGACTGACTTACAAGTCTCGATCCAAGTCTCCCGTGACTTGGGGTTGTTGGTAAGATCATTATATCATGGCCTGAAAATGGCCGAACTGAAAGCACCACATTCCCTTCTGCATCAACCGAAAATGACACCGCATCGGTGCCGAGCCTTCGTGTACGCTTACCACCTCCTCCTGGCGCTGTCCATGCTAGCCTACTGCCTCCTGCAGTGCACAGCCGCGCAAGCCCAATCCCAACCAGCAGGCGAGGCGGAGCTGCTCCTCCACAACCTTGCAGGGAACATGAGAACGCTGGGCCTCAGTTTGAACTACTTCAATGGCAGCATCCCGGCATCTCTGTCCAGGCTCCGAAACCTTCGGCATCTCAAGCTGGACGGCAATGACTTCATAGGCACTATCCCGACAGATCTTGGCGAGCTGAGGAGTCTCAAGACATTGTGGTTGGGGTACAACTCTTTCGACCCAGGAAAGCTACCAACATCGTTCAAGAATATGACCAAGCTAGTCAGCCTATGGGCTGCAGGATGTGGCCTCATCGGCAACTTCCCGAGCCATGTGGTGAATATGACGGAGCTGGAGGATCTGTACCTTTCGGACAACTCGTTGACAGGAAGCTTACCTACTGAGGTTTGGAGCCTCAAGAAGCTTCAGTTCTTACATGTTTACAACAACAGCCTCACTGGACACCTGGTGGTTGATGGCTTTGCTGCGAGGTCCTTAATCGAAGTCAGATTATCGGATAATAATTTTGCTGGAGCCATCCCTGGAGTCTTTGGGCACTTGGAGAACCTCACAGATTTATGGCTCGATAGCAACAACTTTTCTGGTGAGATACCAGCAAGTATCAGTCGGTTGCCTTCATTGGAAGAGATGGACCTGTCTAGCAACCGCCTTACAGGCATACTCCCATCGGACCTCGGTAAGCACTCTTCGTCCTTAAGAGATGTTTTGGTTCATAACAACGAGCTCACTGGTGGGATCCCAGAGTGGCTATGCGCCAGAGGCCAGCTCCGACAATTCAACGCTAGTAGCAACAACTTCAGCGGTTCCATTCCAATAGGTCTCGCTAACTGTGCCACTATGCTGTTACTGGACCTAAGCAGTAACCATTCCCCTATGTGGACAGTGATGCAACCTGGTCAGGTGAACTTACGAAATAACTGGCTCACTGGGAGTCTCCCTGACAAGATTTCTGGCAACCTTATGTGGCTAGACATAGGAAATAACTGGTTTGTTGGTAGAGTCCCATCAGTAGCTATTGGTCTTGAGTACTTCAGTGCCGACAACAACCAATTTTCTGGGGACATACCAGCGAATTTGGGCTATGGCATGCCAATGTTGCAGCAGCTGTATCTGCGCAATAACAAACTCTCGGGCAGGATCAGTTAATCTACTGTGTGGGGACTAAACCTGGCCGGTGTGTAAACTCCCACTAAACCTGGCCGGTGTGTAAACTCCCTGTACGGAATATGTAGTAAATTAAATAGCATGAGCATGTGTGTGCATGCATGGATAAGCTATAGTTTTCTTGAAGTCTGTGATAGCTTTAGATGTTCGTACGTCGGTTTCAGAGTTTCAGCGTTTTTTTTTGTTTGTTTTTTTTTTTCGGCAGCATGTCTACGTAAATAAATAATAAAAAAATCCTGCTTGTAGCACGCCTCCTGCACCACCGCGTGGCCGCGCAGTCAATAAACTCTCCCGAAGGATACGTTAGGTCAATCTGCAGGGACTAAATATGCGGCTAAATATGTTTACAATATTTAACATGCATTTCAATGGTCATCCATAAACATTCCTTCATTTCTAGAAAAACTCAAATTTCCTAAAATATTAGTTTTCATTCCTGGTCTCAAAAGTCTCAAGCATATTGTAAACAGCACCGCATGGGCATGGCCTATGCTTTAATCAACTTTTAGAGGAGTTCAGAGCCAATAATTGGAGGAAGATTGAAGATACATCTGCCAAGACATGGCACTAATCATGCTGACATGCTGTTAAATAGTGTTACTGCTCTGCTTACTACAGTATAAATTGTGACAAACCAAAAATTCTACTAAATTGCTGTACTGCAGTGCATGTCATCAACGAATTCAGATCAGTTCAACTAGTATTTTCCTTCATGTCAGTACTAATGTAGGGCCGCAGCAGGCAGCACAGACTCTTTTTGCGCTTCAGTCTGTTCCGCGGTTCCTAGTTTAAGCATTCAGGCAAGAACATGAGTACCGACAAACAGTGTTTTTGTGCCTCACCCAAACAATGCGGTAATGACTGGATGGAAGGGTTCTTGTCACCTTTTGTATTTACAAAGTGGTGTCTTGCATAACAAAATAACAGGAGCACAACACATCAGTAGGTTGTTTTCTGCACCTTGTCATAGTAGAAACTGCATTGTAGAAATAGTAAATGCGTACCTGATGCCTTTGTTAACCTATTGGCAACTTACCAAGCTGTGTGGTGAACATGCCAAAGTTGGAGGCGCTGTTCCTATGGAATAACAGCATCACTCCTATAGAACAACAGCATCACTGGTGCTCGTACCAGTGCTGCTTGCTTCGATACCTCAAGCTCACCGACGACTACATAGCATCCCCAATGACATCGGTCTTGCCTCTACGGAAAGATATACCAACGGATTTGGGTTGCACGCCAATGATTATGCGACTGAACCTGGCCATCAACCAGCTCTCTGGGAGGATCTAGTAAGCTGATCTGCAGAAATTACAACGATCCAGCAACTTCCCAGCTGACGGTACGCTAGAGCAAGAGAAACTAAATGGATCAGGACCGCTAAACACAAACATTTTATACAACTTTCAAGGCCCAAAAATAGCTTCCTCAAGAAAAAATTCAGATCCCAAATACATCCCTCATCGCTCATCCCAGTATCTCTTACATCTTGTAAACTTCACTGGAGCTATATACAATTGCCTTTCACAAGTCCAAGTTCCCTAATTGGTGGACGATTTTGAGATGCACCCGTGACGACACTGCCCTAACCTACCCTATGCAATAATGTCACTACCTATAATGGTGACGAACCATCAAAATAAAATAAAAATGGTGTATTGCACGACCAAATCTTTCAGATTAGTTCATGCCCCAACAGTCTTCTGCTTCTTGCCAGCATTAATGTAAGGCCGCAGCACAAACTCACTTTGCGCTTCATTTTGTTCGATGGTTCCTAGTTTGATCTGTCAGGCAAGCACAATCAACACGTTAGTACCAGAAACCAGTATTTGTGCCTCAGAAAATGTGGTAACATGAGTGTTCCTGATACCTGGTACAGCCGCATCTCAAACCGTGGGCCAACCTCCTTCAAGTTCCATTGATCTGGGGCTGCCAGGTTTTTCATATACATGATGTCTTGCATATAACAAAAAATAAAGGGAGCTGTCAGTCATATGCATAAAACTATAAAAGCTTCTCAGGAAGCAGAGCACATACACAATTACACACTAGTGAGTGACAGGAATATTGTACCTGAAAGATATGTACTCGTCTCTATTAGCAAAGGTTATTATTCGCTTTGAATCTGGCTTTGGCGTAGGAAAGAGGTGCTTGAGAATAGTGGCAGTCCTTTCACCAATCTGGAATACAAATAACGAGTTACAAAACTGTTATGGACAAAGAGAATAAAAGGATAGCTAACCTCTACAGAAAAAAAAAAAAAAAAAAAAAAAAAAAGCTACTCTCCCTAGTAAAACTCTAAAGAGTGTTTAAGTTCCTACAGTCCAATCTAAGTAGTATGCAATAAACCAGAGCTCAGAATTCCATTGACAACATCATCCAGGTTTCAGATTTCTGCATGCAAACTCAAGCAGACAGAAAGTGATGGCCAGATGTCAAGGGTCTCAAGCTGAATCAAGCAGCATATGGAAGTGGAGATATTCAGTATAGAAGGTTTGAATGGACTGAGAGTAGTCTTCACAGTAGTAACTAACTACATATCATGTTAACGGTTAACAAGAAAAACATCATCAAAACCTGAATTATGCACACTTGTCAAATTTAGAACCCAACAAACCAGTCCCCCACCTAACAAAACGACAAGAAATAAAAAAAGAAAATCAAAATATACCAAATAAAAGTGATAGTGTAGATTCTTGGTCATTGAATCATAAATAGATTTAAGTGGTATCTCAATGGAAAGAATGTCTCAGGTTCACGAGAAAGACATCACTGCAACCCCCAACAATGAAACAAAAAAAAAGAAAGCAAGCGCATCACATTCTCACAGGTTAATGAGACAAACATCATCACAACCTAGGAATTCTGTGGATATTAGGATTCACATGCAAGATGTAACTCTGTTCAATTTGAACAAAGATTGACAGAACTAAACGGAGACGTAAAAAAAAACATAGAACAAGAATAGGGAAACATAGCAAATAAGAGTGGAGGTTCTCAGTCTTGAGTTATGAATTTATTTAGGTGTCTTTCATGGAATAAAGATGTATCAGGTTAACGAGAAAGTCATCATTGCAACCTCCCCAATATTGTAAAATAGGCATGCACATGCTGAGATGCAAGGCACAAAAGGCTTAATGAAAAGGATGGTACAAAAGAGTGCAACACCCTCAACATGTTATATATTCAAACAATATCAATGCTGCTCAGTTATAGTTTTTGAATGGACAGATGTTATCCTCATAGTATGTCTCAGGTTAACGAGAAGTCCATCATGGCAGCCACACAAAGCACCAAGCAAACTACAGATTAGAATGTGAACACTTGCTAGCACTTAAACAAAGTTAACATGATGTTTGATGTGACCAACAATATATTTTAGAATGCAACTATTGTTGAATTAACCAATGCACAACATAGTCAAAAAACAATAAACTTTCTTGGAAACAGCTGCAGAAGCAGAAAATGAAGGGAACAACACAGTAGCAGCAACAGATTATGGAACTGGAGGTGCTCAGCATCTTATTATTCAAACAAATATCATATCACCATCATCATACTAGCAATGTATGCTTCACAAGAAGCTCTCAATGGGAGGGAAGGAGGGTTGCTTGCATGCATATATGGATCGATCGACACACGCACACGCACACGCACACACACACATAGAGTGTGTGTTAGAGAGAGAGAGGGGCGGGAGGAGGGAGAGAGACTTCTTGAAAAAGATATCATCACGGCAACCTCCAGTTCATAGTGACTGCATGGATATCCTCCTAATGGAGATGGATTCAATGCAAGTAAGCAACAAGATAAACAAAGATACCATGGTAACCACTGCCACCACCACGCCTCACCATAACCAGACCCACACACACTTCATCGTAGTATGAAGTGCTTACCTTCTATGGAAAGGCACAACTTTTCAAGCACACACAGTGAACAGGTTACCATGACAACAATTATAAGGTATGGAGGCAAAACAATCCTGTCAAATTTTGAACCCAACAAACCAGACCCCCACCCAACAAAAAAAAAAAAGACAAGAAAATAGAAGGAAAAGCAAAATATCAAGGCCAAGTGAAAGTGGAGATTCTCAGTCTTTGAGATATGAATGGATTTAAGTGTCTTTCATGGAAAGAACGTCTCAGGTTAACGAGAAATACATCATTGAAACCTCAACAAATAGCAAGCACATCACAGGTTAATGAGACATATACCATCACAACCTCGGCATTCTGTAGAAATATTAGGAATTTAGGATTCACATGCAACCTTTGAACAGAGATCGACAGAACTAAATGAAGACACCAAAAACCATAAACAAGAAAAGGGAAACATATCAAACTAGTGAGAGTGGAGGTTCTCAACCTTGAGTTATGAATGTATTTGGTGCCATTGATGGAATAAAGATGTACCAGGTTAACGAGAAAGACATCATTGCAACCTTCCAATGTTTGTAAAATAAGTATGTACATGATGGGATGCACCAAGGCACAAAAAGGGAAATTGAAATATGGTTACAAAAGTGCAACACCCTCAAACTTGTTATGTGTTCAGACAATATCAATGCTGCTCAGTTATAGTTTTCGAATGGATAGATGCTATCCTCATAGTAATTGTCAGGTTAACGAGAAGTCCATCATGGCAGACACACAAAGCACTAAGCAAACTACAAACTGTAATGTGAACAATTGCTTGCACTTGAAGAAAGTTAGCATGATGTTTGATGTGACCAACAACATTTTTAGAATGGAACTATTATTAAAATCTAACCAATGTACAACATTGATGAGTCAACAAAAAAAAATGAACTTGCTTGGAAACAGCAGCAGAAGCAGAAAATGAAGGGAACAGCGCAGTAGCAGCAGCAGATTATGGAACTGGAGGTGCTCAGCATCTTATATTATTCAAATGAATATCATATCACCATCATTATACTAGCAATGTATGGTTCACAAGAAGCTCTCAATGGGAGGGAGGGACTAGGGAGGAAGGGATGCATGGATAGATCGATGGATAGATAGATACATCTATAATATATAAATACACACACACACAGATGGTGTGTGTTAGAGAGAGAGGGGAAGAGAGAGTTCCTGAAAAGATATCATCACGGCAGCCTCCAGTTCAGTAATGACCGCATGGATATCCCCCTAATGGACATGGATTCCATGCAAGTAAGCAACAAGATATTCCTCACCGTAACCAGACCTACACACACTTCAAGTATGAAGTTGCTTACCTTGCTATGGAAAGGTGCAACTTTTCAAGCACACATAATGAACAGGTCACCTGACAACAATGATAAGGCATGAAGGCAAAACGATCCAGGCAAACTTTGAACCCAACAAACCAGACCCCTACCCAACAAAAAAGATATGAAAATAGAAGGAAAAGCAAAACATCAAGGCCAAGGGAAAGTGGAGATTCTCAGTCTTTGAGATATGAACTGGAATTAAGTGCCTTTCATGGAAAGGTCTCAGGTTAACGAGAAAGACATCATTGAAAACCTCCAACACTAAAACAAGACAAATAGCAAGCACATCACAGGTTAATGAGACATATATCATCACAACCTCGGCGTTTTGTGGAAATATCGCAGGCAACCTTGGAAAAGAGATTGCAGAACTAGATGAAGACACCAAAAACCATAAACAAAAAAAGGGAAACACACCAACTAGTGAGAGTGGAGGTTCTCAGCCTAGTTATGAATGGAATAGGTGTCTTTCATGGAATAAAGATGCATCAGGTTAACGATAAGACATCATTGCGACCTTCCAACATTGTTAAATAGGCATGTACATGCTGGGATGCAGCAAGGCACAAAAGGGAAATTAAAAGATGATTACAAAAGTGTGCAACACCCTCGACTTGTTATGTCTTCGGACAATATCAATGCTGCTCAGTTAGTTTTTGAATGGATAGATGCTATCCTCATAGTATGTCTCAGGTTAACGAGAAGTCCATCATGGCAGCCACACAAATTGTAAGCAAACTACAAACTGTAATGTAAACATTTGTTTGCATTATAACATGATGTTTGATGCGACCAGCATGGAATGGAACTATTGTTAAATTAACCAATGTGCAACGTAGGCAAATCAACCAAACAAGAAACTTAGCTTGGAAACAGCAGCAGAAGCAGAAAATGTAGAAAGGAACAACACAATAGCAGCAACAGATTATGGAACTGGAGGTGCTCAGCAGCTTATTATTCAAATGAATATAATCATCATCATCATAATCATACTAGCAGTGTATGCTTAACAAGTAGGTCACAATGGGAGGGAAGGAAGGAGGGAGGGATAGATGGGTACATATCTGTATATCTAGATGCATAGCAAAAAGCTATGTATCTAGAAAAGCCAAAATGACTTACAATTTGGAATGGAGGGAGTATACAAGCACGCACACACAGAAACAGAGAGTTCTTGAAAAAGGCTATCATCATGGCAGCCTCCAGTTCCTAATGGTTGCATGGATTTCCATGCGGTAAGGAATAAATAAATAGACAAATAAGGAAAAACACCACTACCATGGTAACCACTGCCACCCACCAACACCAACTCCCCCCCACACAAACCAGAATTTTCATCGCAGGTATGAAGTTGTTTAATTGCTATATGAAAGGGCGTAACTTTTCAAGAACACATAGTGAATAGATCACCATGACCACGATAACAAGGTATGAGGGCAAAGCAGTTAACTGTTTCCATGAAACAATGTGTGTATGATTTACCCGAGTTGAGAACTTGTCAAATACTAAATGTGGGTACGCTTCTGACATTTTTCCCATTGCCTTCCAGCCTTTAATATCATGCCGTGTCACCTGACCACAACAACCAAAACTAAGGACACAACCGAGTTTGTGTGCTCATTTTGTACACTTATGCTACACAACATCTCAGCATATATATATTTCCAAAAAGGTTAAGCACACTTACAACATTGAACAACCCGAAGTATGCAGTTGGACCATTCGGTAGATGGGAGACGATCAAACCATCAGGTTGACCACGATATTCATGGACCAAAATAAGATCTGTGAAATCATGTGACAGGCATGACTCAACGATTTCTGATATAACCTGCGGATCAGTAAAAAGTGAGGAACAAACACTAAGACAACAAAATACTAGAGTGATGTAAGCACTAAAGCAAAGAAATCGTGCACAGTAATATGTTCAGTTATTTACTACCTATATAGAAAAGAAATCATGGACAACAAGTAATAATTTCTTGCAACCAATGCATAGCAGGTACTAAATAGGGTAAACAAAAGAACAATAGCATGGTAACTGCTGCTGCAATATATATATACCTGGCCACCACGGTTCATTCTCTGTGACATGGGAAAGACGACCTTCAGCTCCTAGGAAGAGAACCAGAACAGGCAGTTAGCCGAATGCAATGCACCATTTGGATCTACGGAAAGGATCCAAAATTTCCAGGACTGCATAAATACCTTAACAAACTGAGTGAGGGGCACGCTGGGATTGCGAGATGTGGTTATGAGTATCTTGGGCCCCGAACTGAGGTAGTAGCGTACTCATCATCAACCATGCTCCTAGGAACTGTAGCACCCAATCACCAATCCAAACAACAGAGCAACATATCGTTAGACAGATCTCCCTACACAACAAATGTAAATGAGCAAGGAAGCAACTGCATTCCACTCGCTCGAGCGAAAAGAAGCCATGCGATGGAGGGGGAAACGGGATTAACACGCACCTCGAGGCGGCTCCTCCTGGTTCGCGAGGTCGATCTGCCTCCGCAGCTCGTGCTCCTCGTTGCGGAGCTCGGTGGGAATGGGCTTGCCCTCCTCGAGCGCCGCCCGGATGCAGCGCTTCCTCTCGAACAGCGCTCGCTGGGAAGGCTTGAGGCCCTTGGAATACAGGTACTGGTGCCGCTCCCGTACGCGCCGCCGTATCATCTTCGATTTCCCACCTCCTCTCCACTTCCGCAGGTCCAGACTACGCAAAACCCTAGGTCGTGGTTTCTAGGCGGAGGCGACAAACCCTAGCAGCTCACTTACATTCTTCTCCGGCGTTGCGGCGGCGCCGGCGTGGACGCGGGGGTTGGGCGCTCCACTAGTTAATAGCTACGAATATGGGCCTATATGGGCTTCCACGACTGGGCCCGTTTATGTCTTCGCTACGGCCTCAGGAGCATCAATTCTCCAATCGCTCAAAAAAAAAAAAAAAAAAAAAAAAAAAGAGCATCAATTCTCCAAGACCGATGCTTAAAAAAAAAACCTCCATGACCACGAAAAATAGCATTTTGGGTTGCAAAATTTATTGGCTAAGAAAAACAAATTACTCACCTACTCTCTCAATTCCAAATTGTAAGTCATCACAACAAATTTTGAAGAGTCAAAGCATCTCCAATTTGACCAAAATTATAGAGAAAAATACGAAGATTTTTTATATCAAATAGGTATAGTATGAAATATAATTAAAGAATAATCCAATGATACTTAGTTGAGTCCTAAACGTTATTGTGTTGTCTGTTTGTACTGGTGTAACAAACCATCACACTATCCACTTAGGGTTGTGGACTATTCATCGAACATGTCTAAAACTCTAATTAGGTCAATGGGGACAAATTGAAGTACCTCTAGCTTGCATTTTGGAATTGGTTTGTTGCTATGGATTCCTAAGACTGACCATGGAGAACTAATTTTAGGTGTTAAATTTAATATGCATGAGTATATAGATGCTCCACCCACAATGACTATATGTGATATTGGAGGTACAATGAGCTCATGGTACGTAACGATGTTGGGAGGTGCTCTACCCGCAACACCTTTCCCCGAGGTAGCTTGAGCAAGGAGTCAATTCCCGAAGTTCGTTCATAGTGGCTTGATAATGAAGGAGACTTGGTGCCTCTGCTCCAATTTGCACGAGGATGATGGCATTGATAAGGTGAAACAATTCATCAACAATGGCTTCTGGTGAGGTGAGGTGCTCCACCCATTTTCTTTTCCTCGACCCTATTCTTTTTTGTTATCCTTTTTCTCTTTGTTCTAGTTTAGCCGAGAATGGATTGAGGGAGGGGTCCGGTTGTTGGGGGTGGATAAGGGGGGAACAATACGTTGGATATTGCACACATCATGTCATTGTGATATGGCAGACCATTCAATGGTTAGGCGAATCGTTCGCCAATGCACGAAAATTGATAGTTGACCTGGTCATACTAAGTGTTTCAGACTCTCCACAAGTGAGACGCGTAGTCAAGGTGGTGCTAATGTGATTTTTTCTAGTACATCTGACCCTCTATAGTTAGCACTGGCCGTTCTACAATACCTCCGGAGGATTTATTGTTTAGATTATGACTTTTTAGTGGCCTTTCCACCTAACTAGGTTTTGACTTATAGCGGATGTTGGGTTCATTAATCATTGAGGAGAAGGGAGATTTTGGTTTTACCAAGATTCAGCAGGATCATATTTGTTCGAATCTGGACTTTGTTGGCATAATTTCTTCAGATCTACCAAATTTAGGAAAGAATGTATAATTTTAACTAACGTTTAGCACAAGGATTTGACCAGCTAATCTTGTACTATACCGTTATACACACACACGAATCAAAATGATGGGGCATACGCAATCGAAAGGCTGCACAGTGATGCATTGGCATCTGCATGTTCTGACCTGTACCTGAACATTTGGCATCCAGCTGCGCACGGCGTAGGACGTGTTCTCTTGCCATGCAAACCCAAAATAGTTTGGGTCGGGTAATCGCTGAAGACTTTTCGTTTGTATTTGGTAATTATTGTCCCACCAATGACAAACCAGGCTTAAAAGATTCGCCTCGCGACTTTTCAGCCAAACTGTGTAATTAATTATTTTAATTACCTACGTTTAATGCCCATATATGCGTTAAGAGCAAGTACTGATAAAGACACATCACTTTTTTATATAAGCAAACATCATCAAACGCAGGTGGAGGAGAGAGAATACAGGAGAGAGAATTTGCTTGGCGATACTTCCAGCGCCGAGCGCTGCACACATTCCGTGGTTCTGGGTCCCGCCACTAGCCATGCCTGTCCGCTTTTGTTGCTGTGACTGGTGCATGCAGCTGCCAGCAGCCAATCATCCTGCGCCATGGATGGGTCTGTGGTCCCTCACGATTAATAAGAAAATATATTTATAATAGATGGAGGGATTAGATTGTTGTATATTCATTTATTATGTTAGTCTTTTCTCTACTTGGCTCTCGCTTTTATAGTCAAGCCTTATTGAACTCTTTCTCTAAGAGATTCGATGTGACAGGAAAACCGTAGCACTTTTTGGGTTGTGCATGGGAAGTGAACACCCTCGTAAAGCCACCACGTCACGGATCCATCCAGCTCAGCTGCATCAGTACATTATTACCACTATAACCTTCCCTCTCCACTCTATACACTGAGACCAGTGGCTGGGTATTGTCACCAACGAAAGGGTAGAATCGTCATTTTATCACACGTGTTCATCCAAGGGAAATGACTCCCATAGCCCCCATTGTCTTGACGCATTTCTCCTGCAACTGTTGTTGTGCCAGACTCTGCAGCGAGGCAGGCAGGAAGGCGACCGAAATTTCCCATCTTTCCTCATTCCGTTGGGGATTTCCCCCTTCTTGTTCCCTATCGATCAGAGACTCCGGTGCTGTTGCTGGCTAGGCTTCGCATTCGATTCCGTCTGAAGTAGAAGGAACTTATTTCCTTTCGGGTCAGATTTGTGGCCGAGTTCTTGATTTGCTCTGTTCCCTGTGTGACTGAGACGGGGAGGAGGGCTTTGTTGGATCAGGGATCGAGCAAGGAAGCAGCAGCCATGAGTGGCGGAAGCGGGAGTTTCCTCGAGATCCAGCCGTCGGAGCTCACATTCCCCTGTAAGTCCGCCCAGATCTCGTATTCTAGATCGAGCTGTTTGGATCGTGTTGGGATGCTGCCGTATGTGGCTGCTCTTTTTTTATTGGATCTTGGTGAAAGCTGGGATCTTGGTAGGGAAACACTGTCGGCGATCCTCCCTAGGTGGATTTGCGAACCCTAGTCAGCTTGGTTCGTCGTGTCGGTTATAGAATCATGTCTTCTTCTTCTTGTAGTAGTAGTAGTAGTAGGCTCATCATGCGATTTGAGGTACTAGTATTTGTGTACCGATCTGTTCGTCTGCTTGGGGTTGAGTGGGCTAGATTTATCTGTTTGTTTCTCGGTGCATGCTTCCAGTGTGCATTGTGTGTGGTGAGTCGTCGTTTTGGTAGTTACTTGGCCTTTCTGGGGCTTTGGGATCTTTCTTGTAGAAGATATTGCTTTGTAACTATATTGGTGTGTGCTGTTTGTTTTCATGTGGTAGCGTCAAATGAAATTTGCCTGTATGTTTGGCGCTGCTTTTGACTTGACGTTCTGGTCATTGTCTGCTTGCGTAGCTTGTAATAACTGTAATGTGTTATTTAGCGCTTATCCTAAGTGTGCTCTGTTTGTTGAGTTCGTTTGCCTTAGGTCTTCCTTTAGACTATACAATGGATTAAACTGTCTTGCTATGTGCCTGAACTTCTTTTCTGTACATGCAGTTGAGATAATGAGGCAGATCACGTGCTCCATGCATCTGACCAATAAGACTGATCACTATGTAGCATTCAAGGTAACTATTGTTCAGTGCCACTTTTTTCATGCTCTGAGATATTCACTTGCTCAGATAGGAAGCAAATCTTATATGTCATCTGTGATTCGCAGGTCAAAACAACCAACCCGAAGCAGTACTGTGTGCGTCCTAATATTGGCGTTGTATTACCTGGGTCAACTTGTGATGTTACAGGTAGGACCCAAATCCATAACATCGTGAAACAATAGCTTGATGCTAGGAAGTCCACTTACCTTAACTCAAATCTGTACTTATGTCTACGTAACCTTTCTGTTGCTAGTGACAATGCAAGCACAGAAGGCTTCACCACCTGACATGTTATGCAAGGACAAGTTCCTAGTTCAAAGCGTTGCGGCTGAGAATGGTGCAACAGCTCAAGATATTAATGCAGCAATGGTAACTGCACTGCCTCTCTTGATTAGTTTTATTTCCATAAAGTTGCTATGTGCATACATTCTTGCTTGTCATGTCATGTGTGATGTGTTTATATGCTTTCATGATAACAGTTCAATAAGGAGCCAGGGAAGGTTGTTGATGAATTCAAGCTGCGTGTTGTTTATGTGCCAGCAACTACGCCCAACCCAATACCTGAAGAACCCGAACAAGAAAATGGGACCAGTCATTCCACAATGTCACTATCTGTAAGACACTGATCTATCTCAGTATTTTTGTTTTCATATATATATATTTGTACTCAGGCTTCTGCAGGTTTCATTTGATGGTCTAGTGAATTGCTATTTCTAATCAGTTTGCAAATTTTAGGTATCTAGATCATCTGCTGAAACAACAAAGGAGAAGCCCTCTGAGGTACCCCTTTATAGTTGCCTCATTAGACATCAATGCTATTAATAAATTAAAAGGCTTGCAACCTTATCCTTTCAATGAAATGATACGCAGCTCTCCTGTGTGTTCGAGAAAAAAATGTGCAGCAACAATGTTTGAGTTATGTGATATGCCCTTGCTAAACTTGCCCTAACTAACCAGTTATGCATACAATTCATTGTTTAATTGATAAGAAAGATAGGGGATGAACTCATGGGCTGAATTGGTCTATGCATCTATGATGAATCTCATTAGGTGATAATCCTTAAAACTTTGGAAGCATATACTGGCTTGCAAATTGCAACTGATTACAAAAGCTTGATGTGAAGCAATATCCCTTGGTGGTAATATCCATTCATGAAGTAATGAAAGATTTTTTGACCCTTGGAAAGAAATGATACTATCAGAAATCTTGCTGTATCGATATGCTTTTTTCTGATGTTATGATCTATCACATATGATTACGGTTTGGTCTCAAATAATCCAGCACTGGCATAGTAATTTCTTTGATGAAGTTTACTATCACATATATTTACAACTAGAATAGATTTCTGGGTTTCTGAGATTTTGTGATCAGATTCACTATCCATTTGTAGTAGTTGAGAAATACTAATGCCTCGTTATCACTAAACTCTGTACTTTTAGGAAGAGAGGGAAACTAAATGGAATGTATGTAGGTTAGGGAACAAATCCCTTGCTAGTTTTCTGAACTTGATGCCTTCATGATTTCTTCTTAACATGAACCATCTTGTTTTGAACACAGATATAGCTCTTAGGCATGAATATGCATATGCTTTATCCAATGAGTAGTAACAGGTTGGAATGATCTCCGCAGTTTTTACTTCGTCATGTCTGATCTGTTGAGTCCTTGACAGCAGAAAGACAAAATACAGGACCTAATTTGGTTGCTAATTTGTGTATAAGTTGTAACATACTTTATGAAGTTTTTGCGTTTTTTTTTTTTGACTAATTCACTCTGTTGGTGACTGTTAGGCAACATCTGTGATCTCCAAGTTAACTGAGGAGAAAATGTCTGCTGTTCAGCAGAACCAGAAGTTACGACAAGAGCTGGTAAGTTCTCCTGACATTTTGTAGTCCTGAATCAGTACTGTAGTTTGTGACCATTTGTTTTTTAAATGTCCCTTTTATTGTTTCCATTCTCATAAAAACATTACTTTGGTGACATTGTTCATTTATGCTATTATTGTATGATTGACATTTGCTTCTCTGATCACCATTGTCATCACAAGGGAAAAGAACACATAAAGCTACTGAAGTGATTTTCTCTCTTAAAACTGCAACAACATAACCTATCGGTCCCAAGCAAGTTGGGATAGGCTAGAGTTGAAACCCAGCAAGATTGAGTTGAAACCCAGCAATATACCGAAGTCACGGGTCAGCGTTTTGTTTTAACTTAAAACTGCATGATTGTCAATATTATCAGCTTTTATGCAAGCTAAACTGATTTCTCCTGTTAGACATTTAAGTCAAGAAACTAAGATCTGTTTTGCTTTGAGTTAAAAAAAACTTTATAATTCTGTCAGAGGTAATAGTAAGAAGATCCAGTTAAGTATGGAGCCGTGTATGAAGGTTTGTGTTAGTTTGCTTGTGCTTTTTTTTTTTTTTTTTTTTTTTTTTTTTTTGAGCATAGTTTGCTTGTGCTTTGATAACATGTGGTGGCTAAACTTTGGATGGTCCTGTTGTGTTGAGAATACTATCCTGCTCCAATATTCAAGCAACTGCATCTAATGATGTAGTAGCTGCATATTATATTTAGAAAAGGCAGTGCACCAGTGAATCAAAAAGTTTTAACATGGCAATGCCCTAGCATAAATTGAACAAGCATAACTATCATAACCTGTACGAGTTTCAAGAGTTTTTTCAGACACATAATTTTCTGTCTCTGAATCAGGAGCTTCTACGGAAAGAGAGCAGCAAAACCAACGGCGCGGCGGTTTCTCCATCACCTTCTTGTTTGTCGTGGGCCTTCTGGGCATTGTCGTTGGCTACATCCTCAAGAGAACATAGTGGAATGGTGTCTCCAGCAGAGCTATACTCCTATGAAAGGATACCCAGACGTGGTATGCCTCCCCATGTGTTTGTGCTCCTAATCAGAGCGCCCTGTTCTAACGTGTAACAACAGCAGCACTCCTAGAAGCCTTCAGTTTGTGTACATTATGGTGGTTCATACCTTTTCTTTTCAGAAATTCTTTTCAGAGTTGGTAGACTTGTTTTAAACCTAACTGTCGCGACATTGTTACCATTCGCCATAACCTTTATTCTTTCTGATGGATCTCAAATTTGCTGGGATGTTTCTACTAAAAAAAAAAACTGAAACTGTTTGAACTGTTACCAGTCTGATAAATTTGCCAGATATTTGAATCATTAGTCTGAAGAAGTATTACGAACTGATAGAGATGCATTAGGTGTGCACACTATGTAATCACTGAGCATTAAGAGCAACTAGTAAAATAGCTTCAGGACATCGAACATCGAAACATGTTAACTATGCAATCATCAAGACAAGAAGTTAAATAATACTCTCTTTTTTTTTTTTTGCGAAGAAGTTAGTTATTCAGGTTGGCACCACCGTGCACGATGTGACCGGCGACTCCTGACGCATCACGAAGAGCACTGCGGCGGATGCGCCGGCGAGAAACCCTAGCAGCAGGCACCCAAACCTCGACGCGACGAGCCTCACCGGAGAGGATGGCACTTCCTTGCCGCCGTTGACCGCAGAGACGTAGTAGTTGTCCACCGCGTCTTTCTCCAACACCGTCAGCCATCCATAGTCCTCGTCGCGGCCATCGTCGTCTACGTCTCCCCCGCCGGGCCGCCGCGTCTCGACCTCCGCCGCCGCTGCATTGCCGCTGCTGCCCACCTCCGTCACGGTGGAGTGGACGCTGTCCTGCGCCGCCGTCCGGCCACCGCCGCCCTTGCAGTCGTCGTCGTGGCCGTGCTCACCGCCGGCGTCGCGCCCGGACGTGTCGTCGGTTGCTGGGTTCTCCATTGTCCTCGTACCTAGATAGTAGAGGACGTGTTCGTTGCGATGTCCACGCTGTGACATGCATATACGACTCGCCCTTTACGGACGCGTCGGTTCGGTGGGGGTTCGGCGCCGTCGGATCGAGTCTGTTCCGTGTGCGACGAGATCTGGGCCGTCAGATCAACGGCTTCGGCCGAGATTACATTGGTGCAACCGCGAAGTTACCATATGAGAACGTTCGTTCCTAATATGGGAAAGGGATGGCACCTGCTTTATTTTTTCTTTAAAATTTGGCGAGATTCACATGAAATTTTGAGCTTAATTGGGTTTTTGAAGCCAATTAGTCAAAAGGTGACATAATCCTTTTCTCGTTACAAACCATTTGGGCTTCACGGGTCACCTGACAGGAATTGGAGGCTGGCACTGTTTACTAAAATTATAGGCCCAATCTCAGACTGTACGACTGAGATCTTTGGGCGAGAGCTCACTTAAATGGCAGCTGATGACCTGAAGATGGCTACACCACAGAAGCTAGCAAAGCGCAGGTACATAAACCAACTACGCTGGATTGCACCGCCCAGGGCTCTCATAAGATCAATGTTGATGCTGCGTTCAAAGAACCTCAGAAGAGCCTCGGTGGCGGCGGTGGCGTGATGAGACGGGGAAATTTTAGGAGCATCGGCACTGGTGTCGAAGGCTGTACGGGGGGGAGACGGCGAGGTCCTCGCATGGGAGGGTTTGGTGGCTGGCGATCTTGATTTACGGAACCTGAGGATAAAGAGTGGCTGCGTAATGCGGAGTTAGAAGCATCAAGGAGAAGGAACCGGAGTTTATGGCCCCGTGATTGGATATCAAGCACGGCATGGGCAATTTTGCAAAGGTGGAATTTGTTCCACGGGCGAAATGCAAATTATGATGCCCTTGCTTAGCAGTAGAGTTATGTTAATTCCTTAGTCGGTCGACTATGTTTGGTTTATTGAGCTTCGGATGGAGTTTGTAATTTACTTACGATATGATATAATAAAGGAGCGTTTTCACCACTTAAATGGCAGCTTGATGAGGAAATGGCAGCTTGATTTTTGTGGTGTCAATTTGGACCTATGGTTTCTAGGATGGACGAGCTGGCCCAACCCATCTGATATGGAAATGCTATAGGCCCAGCCTCTGATTACTGGGTAAACTATAGGTCCAGCTCTGGACTGGGTTGTGATTCAACAAGTTGGTTTAATTTGAGATGAAGTATAGTCAAGTAAACTCACAAGATAGTGAGTTTTTCATTACTCCAACCTTTCAAATTTGTCAAACTGACATGAAAGCGGTGGGATAGTTTCCTTATCCCAGCTGTTGAAGCCAATCAAACCAAAAAGCAACACACATCGATCCTCTGGCTCTTTTTGCCTCCCCTCTCATGCATGATTTAAAAAGATTGCAGTGGGAGGATTTTTCTTCCCACCACACACGACGATACACAAAATGCAGTAAAACTATTGTCACCGACACACCTCGGCCCCACCCATCCTTTCTCCTAATAATAATTAAGTAAACCCTTTGCGCGGTTTTACACCTCCGCCTCTCTTCCCTCTCCTCCCCCTCTTCTTAGGAAGCAAGTTATTAACTTTTTATACTACACGTGTACGCACGCGCCGATGTACCGCTTTTGATAGTATCAGGCGCGTGCTGTAAAAGCACTTTTGGATAAAGATAGAAGGTACACAAATCTCGTATACACTGACTGAGTAACACACGGGCACGATGGTACACCATCACTGGACGGAGCAACAATCAATCTATCACAGCCATTGATCGATGATCGGATCGGATAGGGTCGATCTTCCATCAGTGCATCATGGGCTCAGCCGGCCATCTCGATCGGCGCCGGGCGGGTCGCGTCTGGCCTTGTACCACTTGGCGGCGACGAGGTAGACGAAGAGGTTGACGAGGCAGATGACGGCGAGCAGCCAGTAGCTGTCGAGCGTCCCTCGCGCCGTCGGCGATCCACGGGTGCTTGTCTCCGGTGACCTGTGCACGGCGGCGACGAGGGCTGAGCTGACGAAGCGAATCCGAGCGACAGCGTGCGGAGAGGAAGAGCCCCCGTGCTCATGGTCTTCATCCCCTTGGGGGCACTCGCGGTGGAGCAGCAGCCGAGCTGGCCGATGTAGGTGAAGGCTCGCCGGCGCCGACCAGGAAGAACTGCGGGATGAGCCAGTAATCGACGGACATGGGCACGACGGTGCCGTCGGCGACGGCGGCCTGCGCTACGCGCGAGCTGCCTGGATCTCCGTGAGCGCGGCGGCCGCCATGGCCACGACGGAGAGCACGAGCCCCACGCCCATCCGCTTTCGCAGCGTCAGCAGCCTGTGCGCTGCCTCCGTCACGCCTGGCGCCACGGGCACCACGATGCGGTCGCGTCACACGGGCACCGTGAGCAGGATGGAGCCGACGAAGAAGACGGTGAGCGAGCCCGCCGGGATCTGGAAGGAGGCACCGATGTGGCGGTCCATGGTGGTGGCCTGGAGACACCGAGAAGGTGGTCATCTGCGCGTACACACCGCCCAGAACATGATGGTGGTCGCCCAGATGGGCAGCATCCGCACCACCGTCTTCACCTCCTCGCTGTCTAGCCGTCGCCAGCCGCCACCTGCTTCGCCTCCGCCGCCGGGTCCTCGTTGATGGCCGCATGGTCAAGGAACCTGGCAGTACCAACGTCAGCTGCTGTTAGATTCTTCCTTGATGACAAAAATATATATTCAAAAGCAACAACGTTCAATCAAAAGCTGAAAGCGATTTCAGACAGAGTAAACTCTATCCTTATTATGCATTCTTCAGAAAAGACAGACAGTAAATCTTTTATATAAGATGCACATTAAAAGTTCTTCTTGAAATGTGCCTCTTCTGATGTGGAAAAACATTCAGGTCACTATCAGTGGACCACTTTAGCTAAAAACAGAGACGCATGCAATGAAAATGCAAAGTTGTTTCTGGGCTTTTGAGGAACACACCAAACAAGCAGGCATGCTGCGTGCGCGGACCAGGACCAAAGCAGTGGTCACACACAGGCCCGAGATTCTGCACGAGATCGATGGAGACATGAACCCTCCAATCAGACACACCTAGGCCTCGCTTTAGTTGTTCCAAAAATTTGCAAAAGTAACCGGCTGAACTCCCCGTAGCACACTCGTAGCACGCTTTCGCTTCGCTTTGCTGGTGAAATATTATCCTATCACGGCGTAACTAGGCTCAAAAGAATCGCCTCGTGAATGCATCTAAACTGTATAATTAGTTATACCTACATTTTATACTCCAAACATACGCTCTTTTGGGCTGTATTTAATGCGATGATGGAGAGGATGGAAAAAGAGTTAGAAACTTTAGCCAACTAAACGAGGCCCTCAGGCTAAACAATTCTATTCTCTCTTCAGAGCCAGGTGCTAGGCTTAAGCGCTATGGCCGGCCTCACATGCTACTACGATGCGTCATCATTCAGCGCAAGGAATCTGTATTCCTTTATTATACTATAAGTAGAATAGGAGATGCAATCGCTATCTCAATCGACGTAACACCTAATGTGTCGTCAGAGCTTATCATTTTAAACAGTTCATCATCTGCATAAACTCCGCCTGATATGCTTTTAAGCTGAAGAAACAAGAGATTCAGTGCGTCAGGTGTGGCAATCATTCTTCCCACTCCCACATGGTAGACTGCATGGTGGGACTGTTGAAGCCCAATCAGGGCCAAGAAACAAAACAAAACAAAACACCTGTCTCAAGCCAAATATATATATATATATATATATAGGAAAATCTTTTCTCACTCCTGTGAGTAGTTACTCCTAGTAAGTAGCTTACTCCCATGCGCAGATATCTCAGTGATGACGTATATATGACCGAACGAAGCGCATATGAAGTGATAGAGGCGATCATACTTTCGTCATCTCATCTAGCACAGTAGTAGGTATGTTAAGTATGCATGCATACGTAGAGTATGTATGGATATACTATATATACAACCGCAGAGGTGGCATTTTACGTAATATATTAAAAATATGGGTTCCTTTGAAATCAAGTAGTGAAGATCTAAGAGTATCTTTAATACGAGTATCTAAACATAATACTCAAACTCGATAAACAAAGCATGTACACACATACCCAATGTGGTGAAGACATGGGAGTAACTACTCCCTGAGTATAGATAGTGCACCTCCTATATATATATATATATAGCATATATGTATGTTATATATATATATATATAGCAGAGAGGTAGCTAGCAGCATATATATATATATATATATATATATATATATATATATATATATATATGAGTATATATATATATATATATATATATATATATATATATGCCAATGATGGAAATGATGCAGGTTTAAGCAAAGCATCCTTCCTTCCCCAGATAGACCGCAGCATATAGCATATTAGCATGAGGTGAGCATCGATCATCGTCATCGACACAGCGACTCCGAAGTCTCAAACTCTGAACTCCTCAAGAGACTTAAACAAGCAATTGTGGACCGTCAGGCTCAGCTCGCGACGATGCCCCTATCGATAAGAGAACAACAATCAAAGGAGATCAAGGAGGGGTTAGTGCTACATCTGACTCTCTATCCCCGTGAATCTGGAGGCTTTCTGGTCGATCATGCGATCACTCAGCAAAAGGAATACCATACCATTCATTACCCCTCCCCTGTCTTTTGTAGTCATGTGCAAAAAGCAGCATTGTATGTATATATGTCATCGAGATGAATGGACTCATGGCAGGGAATTTGCCAAGAGGACATGGGCCTCGAAACCCTTCAGAAGCTAGACCTTGATCGGCCGGCAGTGCTCGTGCCGATCGATGCCGACCGCCATGCCCAAACCCGATCAACGAGCAAGATCACGTGTTGAGGTCCCGACACCACGTACTCACGCTGAAAGCCCGAAACACCCACCGTGTCTTCTAAAAGTACAGAGGGCTGTAAAAAGGACGGACGGGAGCTAGGGTCGGTTTCATTCCATGGCTGCGAATAAGCAAGGGTTAGCAGCCACTAATCTACTGGATCAGGCCAGGCACGGATGGGATGGCGACGGTGGACAGGTAGCCAGGCACCATCACATGCCTGCAACAGCTAGTTGCTGTGCAGGTCGCTTTATCTCCGGCGAATGGTGATGGTCCATGCGTCCGTCCATGAGATGGTCAGATCGATCTCGATCGATCTCTCCAGTGATCTTTCTCCACTCCACAGCTTTTTGCAAGGATCGAGCCAAGGACAGGAATATACGGCCACCCAAACAAAACACACCTAGAAAGAAAAGCAGAGAGAGCATTGTGCCAGTCATGTTGCAGACGGCAGCAGCAGGAGGGATGCAAAGGCTTGCTCTGATCGCCATCCATGCGCGGCCACCTGTCGTCGTGTTCGTCCGTCCGTCCGTTGGTCCATAGCAGCAGCAGCAGCCACCAGCCTAGGGCGAGTAGAAGGTTCCCCACACACAACACCATCTGCAGCTGATCGATCACCAACACGGCAACACCACAGACAGTCCACAGGCAGAGGCATGTTCCACAAGGATTGATTCCTTCCCTGTGCCTTTGAGCCTTTTCGTGTCCACCGCTGAATCATGCCGATCCATCTCCATTTCATTTCATTTGGCCTCTGAAAGCTAACCAATCATGCACTGGCTTTCCTCTGCCTGCGTGCGGTGTGCGTGCGTCTCTGTTCAGACTCGCAAACAGTGATCTAATAATTGAGCTAGCGAAGCAATACATATCTGTAGGGCTCCTTTTGGGGATTCAGATTAGCCTTCTAGAGTGTTAATATATTATTATGTACTGGCCCACTGTACTGTGTGTGATCGAGTTCATATCATAATATATTATATATTTCTGAAGGAATATGTTTGTTAGTCATCATCATCGTGTATGATCAACTTTGTTTGTCTGTGAGTGGTCACTGTTAATTAGTCAGCAAAAACCCTCTGTTTATTCATTCCTTCCTTGGATCTGGAACTTGTTGTGCAGTCAGACATCACCCCTACTAAGCTGAATCCTGTTTTTGGTTTCGTTTCGTTTTGAAGCAAATGTCCGTTTCATTCCTCTCCTGATGTGATTCTACAGCAAAAGTCTCGGATTTCAGCAAAAGTATTATTGGCTATTTGTCTCTAATTTCTATATGTATGTGTAGGCAGGATAGGACAGTGAGAGAGGTCAGGCCTTACGGTTCTGGAGATTCCAACACAACTTGATTTCCAAGTGAGTGTGATGAGTGGCGTTTTTCTTCTCTAAATCCTTAGAGTAAATTAGGTTAGCTTGCTGTAAATCGGTCATTTTCTCCCCTACAATACTATACTCAATGTCATTATCACATAGTCAACAAGAAACCGTATTCTTCCACGGTTCTTCTTCTTCTCTCTAGACTAGGTGAAGGTGAATAAATGCAGAGCTAATGCCCAAAAGTTAATCTTAAAAATATATCCATGCTACCTTCTGATGCAGATTATGAACCCTGCACCAGATCAAGATCCCATATAAAACACTTTTCCCAGTCCTGTCCACATCCCATTGAGCTACGCTACTTCACTACAACTATTCAGTCTCTCAATTCAAACTGTCATAGTTACGGCGCCTCACAGTTTTCAATCTACAGCTCTTTGTGAAAAGTCTGAACACCGAAAACTGGATAAATTCAGTCCAAGTCTTAGTGAAAGTGAAGCTACAAGTGGGGTGAGGGGTCTGCTTTCTCCTCCTCACAAGACTCCCAAAAAGCGCGCAAATAACACCAAAACTGACGACTGCAGCTACAAAGCGAGCTCATTTTTGGCCTCGCCGACCTCCCTCCCCTCTCTCCTCACACAATCTTCCAGTTTTCTAGTACTAGTATATTCTGCGTCGCTGAATTTCAGCAGGTGTTCAGTTGGACCATATCTGCATCTATCATACAATATCTACACCACTCTATCTCTGAAATCTTTTGCAGATAGGATATTTGCTAGTGTTGGATGGATGGATGGATGCAGATGAAATACTAGTTGCAGTTCAGTGCAGAGCACCGGGGGCAGAGGATAGCCCGTGACGACCCTTCTCTTCTCCCCTAGCTAGGAGGGGAGAGCATTAGAATAAGCGCAATTATTGGTCTGGGTGCTGCCAAACTCCGCCATTTGTCGCTCATGGCAAAAGGTCTTATCCTCTTTTTCCCCTAAAACATCATAGGTTGATGTGGCCACATTACTTGAACCTAAGATGTTCCCTAAAGCTACGTTAAAAGGGTAAGCGAGGTGCTACGCGTGTCTAGCAAACTGGGCGTTTAGACATGGTCGACGGGGAGGCGTCGATCGCGCCCGGCGGCGGCGGCCATGGTTGACATTCAAAGGGTAGTAAAGGATGCAAGGAAGGTTTTTGGCTGGCAACCGGCGAAGGCCGTTAATGAGTTTGCGGAATTTTTAGTAGACAACAAGGCAATTGGCAGCTGTAGATATGAATGAATTCGCCATGAATTCAGACATAGTACAAACACGTGAGTGACTGATGCAAAGCAAGTTGGGAGAAAAACGATATGGAGATGCAGAGGACGAACAGTGCGTTTGACGGGTATCAACTAGTGCATCTGATCTGCAATAGGCCGTTTGCATCTGCTGCATTTGACTGGGACTGGTTTGATTGACTTTGGATTTGTACCCCTAGCCTAGCTTTTCAAATTGTATATATACTATTTGTTGTTTGTTCTTGCAGGCAGGCAGTACATTACAGATTGAGAGATTACACACTTCCTCTCTGGCTGTCTCTTTCTACCACTCTAAGTGAGACTTACAAATGAGGTCAACCAATAGTAAGCTAGCCATCCATCTTAGTTGCACTCTTTGTTTTGACTGATGCCATCATTACTAGGTATCATGACTCCATTACTTGATACTTACTAGTACTGCCAGTCAAGTAAAGTAAACGTAAGCAGAAACATGCTTGACTCGGTGAGGTAAGGTAATTCCAATTACTATAGAGCACACATGTTGATGATGACGGTGTTAAAAAGTAAACAAACAACAGTAAAATGTTTTGGAATGGAAAGAAAGTAATAATAATAATAAACATAAGCCAGTTAAAAGGGTAGGTAGCCAATTAAAAGCCAGCTAGTAGAGATGGAGATCGAGGTTACCGGGAACTGGTCGGTATGGGAGTCGTTCCTGCGCTTGCTCTTCTTAGTCGGACCCTCTCTCCTCCGCCGCCGCCGCCTTACCGACGTCGATATCATAGAACAAGGCGGGTCAGAGGGCAGCGTGAGCCGCCCTCTTCCTCCACGCCGCGACAACCACGGCGGCGATCTGCGTGAGCGGGCCCCACAGAGCTTGAACCTGTACCCGCTGCGCGGAGAGGAAGACGAGCGAGCCCGGACGGCGATGGCTACGGCGCACGCGCTCGTACCCCCACTGCCGGCCCAGGTTGTCCTGACGTAGACCAGCACGGTGACGGCGAGAAGCGAGCCCAGCGAGATGAAGAAGAAGAACCAGCTGAAGAAACGCATCATCTGGTGCTTCTCGCCGCCGTCGACTCGTCGAACTGGTCTGAGCCGAAGCCCGACACGCTCGATTTGAGGCCGCCCGTGCCGAGTGCTGCGTTAGGTAGAGGGCGAGGTACATCACGCCTAGCTGAGCGCCTGTTGCGCGAATGCAGTCGCCCAGTGTTGGCGCCGCCGGAGCTGGCGTGAGCAGGATGGCGGACGGAGACCGGGTGCCGCCGTCGAGATCGTCAGGATCGTCACACTCTGTGCATCACGTACGTATACGTCAGACTTCAGTGAACAAAAATTACTTAATTACTACTCGCTTGCTTATTATTAAATTGAGAGTAGAAATCTGTTTTAATTAGTTTTATTTACTCGAGCTGTCATCAGGTGATCAAGATAGATGATGCAAGATGGAATGAGCTAGCTCGTCGACTGAAAAATTGGAAAGAGAAAATGAAATTGGGTGTCGTCCAGGCAGCAGCAGCAGCTATGCTATGCATGGGCAGCATATGGATCTTGTGAGGAGCTAGTGTATGTGTTCCAAAATGGAAGGGAGATGACGATCGACGTGCGATGATGATCTTGAATTGGAATTGATTACATAGGCTGGCTCCGGCCTTTTGTGGTTTTGTTTTCATTCGGTGCGTCTTCTTTTCACACGAGGAGCATCTTGTGAATCTTTTTGATGGAAAGTGTCCACTATTTGGTTTTTACTGAGCTAGCTAATAGGGAAGAGAAGGGAATATTGAAAATACACATGAAAAGCCCAAAAGCAGCAGAGATTTTTTGTCTGATAAATGGCAGAGGAGGGGGATTGAGATTGACCGGACCCATCCTTCAGAGAGGAGAGAGCAGAGGACATGAATGGACTTGGATGAATGAATGAATGGATTATCCAATCGAATTCAAAAACAATAATCATATATGTGGCGATCCATCCGTTCGGTACCGATGCCTGACGGCGGTGAAGATGGCGATGGTGAGGTATCGTCCGGAAGGAGTCGGCGACGAAGCCGCCGAGGAGGCAGAGCATGAAGGAGGTGCCCATGAAGCTGTGACGGTGTTGGCGGACTCGGCAGGTTGCCCAGGTGCATCGTGTCCGTCAGGTACGCTCACCAGGTTCACCGCGATGCCCAGCGTCGTCAGCCGCCTGTTCAGCTCCCGCCACCGCAGAGTCGGGATAGACAGACAGCATATTAGACTCGTCAGCGACCGATCGATCTCCATCGACGACGCATGCTCGCCTGCCCGGCCACGGCCAGATCTGGCTGTCGGCCGGCCGGTACCGGTGGCGGTGGGATGGAACGAACAATGGATGGAACGAACGAGACATGAGCAGCCGGTGCCAGCGGCGGCAATGAAGGAAACGAAGGGCAGGTACGTACCTAGATCATGGGCGGCGGCGCCCTCAGCGTCCGGGTGGTGCGCGGGGCGGGCGGCCCCTTGAAGTCCCAGGCATCGAGGAGGACGTCGGTCTCCCGCCGCGGCATTGGTCTCAGGGGAGGAGTCCGACCATCTTTTGTGTCGTTTCCTTGTCCCCTCTTCCCTCCCCTCTCGCCGGGCGGCCGGCGAGGTGGCTCGGCGAGGTGGTCGGACTAGCTACGTGTATGGATGGATTTGGTCGACGAGACGAGACTCAACCAGACCAGACCAGCTTTGAGCGAGCGAGCGATTGCAGGCCGGCACCGGCTGCTGCCTCTGGATCTCTCGATCGATCTCGCGCGTGTGTGCGTGTGCGGAGTGTTGGTCTGGCGAGGTGAGTGTGGGCGTTGGTTCCCCCGCTAATCCCGGTATATATAAGGAGGAGGCCGTTCGCGCCGCATTTCCGGGAGAATCTCACGCCTGCTCAGTGGGCCCACTGATCAGTGGATAATTACAGGCCGGAGGAGGTGGATATCATGCATGTAACATGGACCCACCTATCCCTTTATTTTGCAAAACAGTTATTACTCGTTTATATACTACTACATATATATGTATGTATATAAAGATTTGTGGGTGCGGAGGCTAGGCGAAGGCAAGGCGTGATAAGTGGGCAGGTAATTGAGGTAGAATGGAAGAGGGTGGATAAGGGCACTTGGCCTCACCTATTGAAACTGAACATAGGGATGATAGTTAAGTTCGGAGAAACGGAAAACAACTACACCAGTCTCACGATAGTTTTATAGATGTTTTATGCCTATAAATAGATATCACATCAAAGATAAAGTTTCACTTTTCGTAATTTAAACCGCTGGCGTATAGGTTATAAAATTTTACCATGGTGAAACCTTTTGAGCGTCGCTTCTTACGCTTGGAAACAATGTGAAATCCCTTTTGAGACAGAAATAACGTTTCACCATGGAGCAACACCAGAAAGATGAAAGATGAGAGGGAAGATCGTAAGCTCATAAAACTATACAACGAAGTTAAAGACGCCTATTTCACGCTAAAATTTCACATTTCAAACCGGCGTGAAACGCTCCATTAAGACCGGCCTCGCTACCACCACCACACCTACACTAGTCATCTCACAGGCGCCTCTGTTTCTCCCTGTCCTTGGGACTCTTTTTTCCACAAGCAACTTGCATTTGGGCCATCATGCATGCCTTTTAGATCCTATAGATTATTGTATATTGTATAATATAAACTAACCCCACGTGCAAAACGGTGGGTAATTAACCGTGTATAAATCCTCTCATCACATTGTTCACACAACCTCCAATCTCCATTCAGGAGAGGTGGATGGCGCCTTTTCCATTTCTGTATTATTATCTCATCAGCTCGAGCAACCAAAGTTGTTTTCTAAGGTATATAAGCACGCATCTGGGCTTATATTTTTATAGTGGGTAGACGACTTATAGCACATCTTATAACGAAGTGCTGAGATGTGCGCTTAGTTATTTTTGGACGCAGGGCATAAAAGGCATCACTAGTTTTGAAACGAGCTTATTATATATATATGTTTTTTTTAAAAAAAAAATCCTCCGTTCCTATTGTAATTATATAACTTGGGTAAAATCCATTATTGGAAGTCCAAGGCCTTCAGCATGCAGCCGCCTAAATTGCTTGACAGAGTAACTCTTCCCATTGCTCACAAGAGGTGTGCCTACAAAATTGTAGAGGTATATAATGATGAACGAGGTGGTCCACTAGTTATGTTTCTCTGAAATATGCTCATCCGGGGTTTAAAATCTATCCACTCAACCTGGCGCTCCTAATTTTTTTTTCTAGATTTTATTTTATATATATGGTATTTTAACATCGGTAGCTATTTTCTCTTTTTTTTTTAGTGCTATGAGCGATGCACCCAAGTGTGTATGGTTTTTGTGCGGTGTATGTGAGCATCCACGTGGGGTATAAAATGAAATGTACGTAACAATAATAAGTGCTGTCGCTGGTCATGGCAACAATGGGGTTTCTTATCCTAGATTAGCTTGAGAGTTGGACCTTATCTCGTGAGGGTCGAGTTCGGAATTGTACGCATGAACTACGTACGATCATTGTTGGCCATGAGAACACGTACACCGTAGTTGACATCTATGTATGAGAAATACCCAAGTGCAAGTCTGTTGTACTCGTACATGACATTGAGCCGTGACCTTTATCTGGCCACAAGAAACATGAGTTGACATAGCCAACCAGAAATAATGCAGGCTGTACTACTAGTACACTGCTAGATAACGCTGAACATATGTTGGCCACAAGAAATAAACATGCTGGACATATACGTAAGGAATGCCAAAAGTACAAATGCATCATTGAGACGTGGTCGTGAGCTACAAGAAACAAGTATCGTCGACTTTGGGCTCTACCAATGCAAAGTACCTCGATCATACAACACGCTACAAACTACAACATCGGAGTTGGGAAAATGCAATGGCCTTTACCAATGGATTCCTGTGGCGATGACGATAGATCAAATCACGTACATATTCTCTGGAGATGGCACATCCCACAAGCGAGTTACCATAGTGTGTTGTACCTGCCACTAGTCGCTTTTTTTTAGCTTTTCAGCATAAATAATAATACAGCTAGCACTACGTCGTCACAACCCAGGGCGAAGCAGATCAAAATAGTGAGGGGTGCCTGGCACTTATAGATATAAAATTTTAATCTCAAACAATGGTGAAAATCTGTTCCTCAAAGTGAATTTCAAATTTTGTGGGTGCCCGGCACCCACAGTCACCAACATGGGTCCGCCTCTGGTCACAACCTATATACGTATAAGGCCGCATCACCTAAGCATCGAAAAAAAGTCTCAGGATTAACATGTAGTTAGGTGATATGATTGTGACCAGTTGGTTTGATGGTGGATGCTTTGCCGCTTGCTACCGCTAGACGGTCTTTGACGATAATTGTGACATGGTTCCGCATACAGTTGTAGGTCTTAGGTGTTGATGAGGCGCCCGCTCCCTCTTTATATCTTTTGTTGTTCTTATGTACTTCTAGGTTACCGCTACTATCTTAGTGAGTTGTAACTGCACTATGAGGGTTCTTTCATAGCCGACTTGTAATTCACTGCTAATTAAAAAGAGATATATTCCCCGATCTAACTAGTACACCGTGTGAATGGTATATTGCCGTTCATCTCATTCAAATAGTCTTTTAATGTTTAAGAAAGCAAATGATGATAATTCCATCATTCCATATAAGTTCTCTTAATTACGCTTAAAAAGTCTTTTTTATTTTATTTTTTAAAGTTTTAAAATAGTCTATCTTCTAAGTATTTATGAGCAAGAAAGATTTGATGTAAAATAAACACCTTACCTAATCCGAATGTGTGTACCGAATGGCATTTATCGGATAGGATCTAATAACAATATGTATGATCGTATGCGACTCTTTGGGATTAAATCGGTGTGTCGATTCGGCTAGATTGGGCCGTGGAATTGACACTTGAATTGGGGAAGATCGGGGAAGGATGGTGATGAGGATGGTGACGACGGCGCAGGGGCGGCTGGCGTGAAGCTGGCTGGCCCCGAAGGCGCATGACGGGCGTGGTCACATACGCTGGCGCCATAAGCGGCGCGCTTAGGGCAGGCAAGGGGCGCATACTGGGAAGAGGGGCGTTGGGGGATAATTTTCTTTATTGCTTTGCTTGTCCCTAGAGATTACATGCTCTTGCTTAGGCAGTCTCGAACTAGTGGGACTTGTAAATCTAAGCAATTCTATAAGGTTTCTTTTATACGATCGAATACCTTTTACAAGCAATTCCTATTTTATTATTTCCTAATAAGGGTCTCCCCTTATAGATGAGATAGCCTGCACACCAAAAATTTACCTAAGATAATCCTAACTTGAAAGCGAAGCAAACTCGAGTCGCACGGAAGAGGGAAAGTGGCGGCGGTAGGGGCCGGCCTCCCCTCAGGCAGCCGCCCGCCTTCCCTCGCCGGCCGGGCCGGCTTTTGGGCCCAATTAGCCACTGGCTGGCCCAATTCGATCATCATGACATTTCCCCACTGCTCGACGCAGGCGGCGCTGGCCCACGCAGCCCAACCCACCGTGGTGGCGAAAGGCATATCAATCGGGAAGTGACAATTCCTAAAGCCCGGGGCAGAGGATCTAGAGGGCCGCACTTGTCGCTGTCGCCGCTGCGTATGCCGGGAGTCCTTGTCGAAGAAGGAGAAGTCGAGGTGGAAATCGCGTAAATAGAGGCCGAATGAAGCCGGTGCCGCACGGCGAACGCTCCGCCTATGCATGACGATGACAGGTATGCCGAGGGTGCCCGACAGCTCGAGCATCCGCGAAGTCGGGGTGGACACGTAGGTGTAAGTCGCCGCATCGCTACCTTTGCATGGAGCAGCCCCGGGCAGCAGAGACATTTCGGCGGACGTGAGGCGGGCGGGCGAAGCCGAGGAGGCAGCCAGAGAGGAGGTCCGCCGGGCGTGCGCCGGGGGGGTGGGGGGTCCCAGCCTGCCCTCCTTTTGTCCACGGGCGCCAACCGTGATGTTGTCGACGCGGAAGAAGACGACGCCGCAGTTGTCTAAGAGGAGGGACGGTGGCACCTCGACCGCTTCGTCGGGGCCGCGGCCGAGAAGAAGAACGCTTGCCGGGAACGCCTCGATCCTCCCCGGGACAATTGGGGAGGTGGAATCCCATCGCTACGCCTATGCACGGACGCTCTCCCCAAAGATGAAGTCCTGGAGAAGCTCTGGGCAGGATGTAGTAGCGTGGAAGAGCCTCACGATGCCATAGTGGAGACCTTTTTGGGCGCAGCTTTGATCCCAGCCGATGGCGTTGGAGATGATCCCAGCTCCTTGTTGGTAGTTGTGCCCAATTGCGCTCAATGATCATGTCGCTGTCGCGGGGCCCCTCGATGTCGCCCATGGCAACAAGAAGACGCGTTGTCTCCGCAGATAGCCACACGTAGCGCTCGCTATAAACGCCGCCGTAGGCCACTCGATGGGCGCTGGCGGTTTATTGCGCGTTTTGCGGTTGGCCTTGGCGCCGTCCGCCGGTTGCCGCGTAGCGGCGCGTCGATGGCCTCCTTAACGAACAACGAGGCTCGAACCATTTCGGAAGCGCGGTTATGGTATGCCCCGTAGGGCCTCCCACGAAGAGGTTGACACACGTGGCGCTCGGCCCCTCGAGTTCCATGCGTAGTGCATAGTTCTCGGCCGATGTAGTCGCTCAAATTTGCCTCCCTCGGGAAGGTGGTGGCGTACGCCTCGGCGTCGAGGTAGGTGGGTGGTCCGGCGGATGGCGTAGGCGTGAGTGAACTCATCCCACTAATCGTGAGTTCGGCCTTTGACGATCCATGAACCGCATCGGGCAGCAATACCACACAAGTGGAAAGCGCCAGAATCAATGAAGTCGGCCGGGCGATCTCCAAGTTAAGCCGAAGAAGAGTTCTAGCCAGGGCCAAAGGTCGGGCCGCCGGTTGCCTGCTGACTTCCCGGATTTGCAGACGCGCGGACGTAGCGGGCGGGGATGTGATGCCGGGTGGCACCAGCGGGCCGGGCGCCGCGGGGTGGCGTGGGTCGCACGCCGGTGGCGCTGTGGGGGGGCAGGGGTGCCGCGTTGGCACCGTCGCTGGGCGCCCCGCACGGCTGCGTGTGTTTGAGAAGAGGGCAGCCGGTGCTGCGGTGTCGTTGAGGGTGATCGCCGATGACGGTCTGAGCGCCACCAAAGAACGCCATCATCTTCCTCCAAACCGAGGGGATAGCAGGGTCGGAGCCGTCGACGGGATCCGCGGCAGGAGGGGGGCGGCGGCTAGGGCAGAGGCGGGCCGGCCCTGTGCCAGCGGTGGCGGCGTGGCCGCTGGTCTGTCCTCCGCGTGGTCGTCGTACGCAGGGGTCCTCGACGTGATGTAGACGTACTCCATCCGGCGAGGCGAAGTCTCGATGTCGCCCAGCGCCGGCTGATCCGAGCGCAGCTTGTCGTCGAGGAGCGCCTCTTCAACGTGGTGAACTCCTTCATCTCGGAAGCCATGGGTGGTCGGAATCGCCCCGGTCTCCGGATCACTGCCGATTCCGCTAGATTGGGCCGGAATTGACACTTGAATTGGGGAAGATTGGGAAGGATGGTGATGAGGATGGTGACGACGGCGCAGGGGGCGGTGGTGGTGGCCGCGCTGGCCTGGCGCGCGGCGGCGGGGCGGTGGTGGGCGCTGGCGCTGGCGGCGGCTAGGGCAGGGCAGGGGGCGGCGCTGGGGAAGAGGCAGGAGCGTTTGGGATAATTTTCTTTTTATTGTTTTGCTTTGTCCCTAGAGATTATATGCCTCTTTGCTTATATAGCCCCGACTAGTGGGACTTGTAACCTAAGCAATCTCTATAAGGTTTCTTTATACGAATCGAATACCTTTACAAGCAATTCTATTTTATTATTTCCTAATAAGGGCCCCTTATAGATGAGATAGCCTTGCACACCAAAAATTACCTAAGATAATTCTAACTTGAAAGCGAAGCAAACTCGAGTCGCATTTGAAGAGGGAAAGCGGCGGCGGCAGGGGCCGGCCTCCCCTCGCTACCGCCCCCTCCCCGGCCGGGCGACCGTCGCTTTGGCCCATTAGCCACTCGGCCGCCCAACTCCTCGATCATGACATGGGGTGATTATCAAGCAACGACCTCAAAAAATTCCTTCACTCCCTCGAAAATAGCATAACAGGATCCGCCTTTCTAGAAAAAGAGGTGAATAGGATTCATGCGTGTATATCATGCATAATCGTATATATACTCCATATCACTGCTCTTAAACAGAAGAATCTTTATATATACTACTGTCCATAATACCGGGTGGTAACATGAATAGTGTACATGTGTTTTTCTCCATCATATGTTTTTATCTTCAATTTATTTTAATGCCTATATTTAAGCTCCCTAGATCAAAAGGGACTATAGATCGATGTGGTCGTCAGTTGTTCCTTGCGACAAGGGAAAATACCAACAAAACAACAACAACAATATATATAATTAGTATAGCTCTTTCTGCTAAATTTGTTTTTAAAAAAAATGTTTACACTAAGAGCATCACCTGTAGACTACCTAAATAGACTACCTATCCTATATTTGAGTAGTGAAGGAAAAAAAGCACACCCAACAAGCTACCTACTTAACTACCTACTTTGTTGGTTACCTAAATCCTCCCTCCTCTACTTATTTCCCTGTTGGGCCAACAACTCTCGCAGCTAAAAATTTTCTCCCACACGCCTCTCTCTCTCATCTCGCCCGCCCATCAATCCGAGCCGCCACACTTTTCGCCGGCATGACCCCCTTCTAGCCCCATCCCCCGCTTGCCGGGCGCCTCACCGCCAGCTGGCGCCCTCCCTGCCGGGCGGGGGCTCCACCCCATCGCATCGACTTCTTCTCCCCCCTCGCCGGGCGAAGCAGCCTTATTGCGTGGCCGCGGAGGACCGGCTTGCCCCCGGGGCGGCCTGCCCTTCCTCTCTTGGTCTACCCTCCTCCCCCCGGCCTGCCTATGCCGACAATACGCCCAGACGGTTCCCGGTGTGGCCGTTGAGCGACGCGGCCGTGGAGCACTGACCTAGGCGGCCGCGAGCACCGACGCGTAAGGAGGCGAGACGCCCATCTCGCCGCCTCGAGGCGAAGAACCTCGCCGGGCATTCTACAAGCCTTTTTTGTCGAAGGAAGAAGAAGAGGAAATGGATGACAGTGGGCTCCACGGTCAAGGACTGGGATGAATTTAGGTGCCATGGTTTAGGTAGTACCGCCGGATTTGGAAGCAAAAAAATAGATAGTATTGAAATTGATGGCTACCTAAACAAGGAAATATGTAGTCTGTTTTAGGTAGCACCGCTCTAATAACACTTTTTGGATCTCCACTTGTGGTTTTGTGAACCTTTGGTGTGCAAGGCCAATCGAAATGAATATATTTCACCGACGTCATCATGGTGGTTGTATTAAAGCTGCTCTCTTTGTAAATCAATTTATATTGGAATTATGCTTAGCTGCTTACACAAAACCGTCAGTATAAATGATTTTGCCAAATTCGTATAAATCAGGCAACAAAAGCAAATTTTACCCTAGGAGAAGCCTTCCACCTAACATCGTGCCAAGAAACTCACTACCGTGATTTTGCGCGAAAATATGTGCGCATGAGGCCATAGCACGTTGCTTCCTTTTTCCACTATGCTTTAGAGTCACTGTGACTAAGGGGTGTGTTTGGGGTGGCTCGAGCAGAACTCCGTGGTGGAGCTCGGGTGGAGCTATCCAAACATTCTAACTCCGTAACTCCATAGAGCAGCCAAACTCGAGCTCTAGTGCAATGAGATCGGAGTTCCGGGAGCACCTCATTTGCTGCCTGTAACTAGTCAATATCGAAACTATACATGGAGTTGGTGAAAAATTACCCACCACTACCATCCATAAGTGGAAAATAATAACCATCCATAGCGGCGCCTCCCACGCTATAGCGCCTCCCCCCCTGCCCGCCCCTCTCGGCCCTGCTTTGCCACCCCATGCTTGTGAGCTCATCCCGCCGCCCAACCCTCGCTGGCCCTGCGTTGCCTCCCCTCGAGTCGCGTGCCCTCCGGTGTCGGAGCGGCGGATGATCCTCCGACCCACGAGGATCTTGGTGCATGGAGAGACGGGACCGGGCCGGCCCCGGACTCGCGAGTGGCGTCCCTCCTCACCCTCATGGTAACCGTTGCAACAACCGCGAGTTCCTTCCCCTACCGCGGCTGCCGGGTCGACAATCGCTCTCCCTCCCTCGACCGCGCGAGATCCGCAGCGCTCGCCTCCCAACACGCCCGCGAGCTCTTGAGCGCTCCTCGATGTACTTCTCACGGCGACATGACCGGCGCTCTCCTTCCGCGGTGGCTCCTCGGCGGCTTGTAGATGTCGGCGCGCTGCCGATGAAGCGGCGTTGAGGACCCACGCCGCCCCATGGCCGGACCCGGAGCTCCCCATCTCCAACAGAGTGGGCATGGTCTTCCACGTTGGGGGGCACGGCTTCCACGGTGTCATCGCGTGCAGTAAATACCGAACACCACGACTGGGGTCCAGGCCCGCCCGCTTCCCCGCCTCGTCGCTCCTCCAAGGCTCCCTACGACGGCTCAAATCCGAGGCTAGATGGAGAGGCAGATAGCAGGAGCGCGTGCACCGTTGGGGAAGAAGAGGATGGAGAATGACAAATGGGAACCTTGTGTAAGAGGATGGATGCGGTAGCCAAACAACCCAATTTGAGTTTGGAGTTTTGGAGTTGAGCCAGCTCCACTGGAGTTGGAGCCACCCCCAAACAAGCCCTAAGTGGCTAATTCAATGGTTTTTTATTCACATCACTAAATATTATGATTCATATTTGAGACCCTAAATTATAATAGGCACGTAGCTTCCTAGAATCGGCGCCGATCATACTTTTTAGTTTGACTAACTTTATAGAAAAAGTAACAATATTTATGATATAAAATGAGCATCTTATGAAAATATTTTCTAAAATAAATCTAATGATACTAATTTGATAACATAAATTTTAAGAACTTTTTCTAGAAATTTGGTCGGTTCAAAAAGTTTGACTTAAAAATAATTTTAGAAAAATCCTTTGTTTCAGGGACAGAGGGTGTGCATAGTAGATCATATACACCTCTAGAAGAACCTAAAGCAACTTATAATTCAAAATGGAGTGAGTTAAAAATAATAACACGTGTCAGTGCCTCAGCGGTAGAACACACGCCCACCCTAGGTGTTTGTAGATTCCAATTCCAATTTTGTTTATATATATGTGTGTGCCAGTGCGCATTCCATATGGGTGTATGTGGACGTAGTGTGGTGTGTACCGCTGACTTAGAACTTGTGTAGAAATAGATCACTGATATTTACGTACGTTTACGTACGTTAGTTAGCCTTACATTATCGAAAGTCCCACTACGACAACAATGCAACAATAATCTGCAACAAGATCTCGAGTATCTAGTGTGGAAGGTAAAAGAAGGCCGTCATATATACTTGCTAGTAACTGAATTAGTTCTCTATCACACGCCGGCCTACAAATAATACCAAATTGATCAAATCTTTGTATGAAATGAATTATTAACGATGCTAAAATCTAGGGACTACAGAAAACTGTAAAAAAAAAAAATCACTGTCTAGAATATTCTTCATTTTGTAGGGTTCGCTCCTAAAATTCTCTAGGCGAGAATGTAAGCAAGATAGTGAAAGTTCTGTTCCAACAAAAGTTGAGAGTGAAAGAGTATTCATATTAATATAGCTTTTATGCTACGATTACGTATCTCTAATCTCACTTTTTGAGCAGATAACGCTAATAAAAATAATGTAAGCGACGAATGTGCTAATGAAAAATGGTAGCATGCATAGTTTTAAAAAAACATATTGTCATATTCGGCTAGATGGGCCGGAATTGACACGCGTGTTCGTCGACCGTTGAAGCTTCGGGGGGGTGTAGGGGCTGCAATCTCACGCCGCCGGCAGGCGGAAAGCAAGCGGCTGAGGAGGGGAGGAGCCACGGGAAGGTGGGGGGCGGCAGCCGGCGCGGCGCTGGCGGCGCAAGGGCGGTGGCGAGGGTAGTA
The DNA here is from genome assembly GCA_015847255.1 of Hyparrhenia diplandra. Classification (NCBI taxonomy): domain Eukaryota; kingdom Viridiplantae; phylum Streptophyta; class Magnoliopsida; order Poales; family Poaceae; genus Hyparrhenia; species Hyparrhenia diplandra. The sequence continues at coordinate 297,931 of JADLZK010003830.1, forward strand.
GGGGGGGCGGCGGTGGAGAGACAGGAATAGATGGATACTAATTTTTATTGCTTGCTTATCCCCTAGAGATTACATGCCTCTTGCTTATATAGCCGGCTAGTGGGACTTGTAATCTAAGCCATCTCTATAAGGTTTCCTTATATGATCGGAATACCTTTTACAAAGCAATATTTATTTATTTCCTAATAAGGGTGTCGGTGTTTGAGAACCGGGGTATCCAAGCACCGCAATAATTTTATAGGTGCGGCGCTCCCCCGATGGCGTGCGCGCGTAGCTGGAAGACGAAGGGTTTATCCCTGGTTTAGGCCATGGGCTAGCCCCTTGCCCCGCTCGCTCTTGTTCTTCTTTCTTTTTTTTTGGCCGGGGGATTTGACCCTCGGCCTCCCCTCGGCGCTTTCCTTTCTTGGAGGCTTGGTCAAACAATGCCCCGACGGCCTCTTCTCCCGCTTGCGATAACTTGGTCGCAATGTCCATAAGGTCGTTGTCTTCGATTGGGGTTCTAAGGCCCAATTTATCGACGAGCTCGGCGTAGTGGTGCCCGCCAAGAACGCCCCAATGACATCGAGTTCGTCACGTTCGATAGTTCATTCCTTTGTTTTGAGAACGCCGGATGTAAGCGCTAAGGATTCGCGGGTCGGGTTTGGCGACAATTCCCGAGGTCTCGAATTTCCGGGCGCTGTGTATGTGCCTTGAAAGTTTCCTCGAAGACTCGCACCAAATCATCCCGGCTTGTGATTTGTTGGGGGGAGGTGCTCAAGCCATGCTCGCGCCCGACTTCTGAAAGATAGAGTGGCAAGTTACGGATGATAACCTTATCGTCATGAGCTCCGTGGCGGGGCCAGCGGTAGTCATCTAGCCAAACCCCGGGCGTGTTTCGCGGAGTACTTCTCAACATGGCTCGGGGTCGAAAGCGTGGCGGCCGGCGGCCCTTCGGATTTCCCTCGGGTGAAGACTTGTGGCCGAGATCGGGTGAGCTGCCTCGCTCAAGGCGGCTTCCTGCGTCGTTGCTCAATTTCCTCCCCTTAGGTCGAGGAGCCGTAGATTGTCTTGTCATTCCGCCCTGTCCCCTCCCCTGGCTTTGGTTTGGGCGGGTTTTCCTCAAGGTGTTCCCAAACATCACGGTTGGAACGGTTGTCGATCGACGCTCCTCGAGATAGGCGGAGCTTGGCTTTGTTCAGGTTCGGGCGGAGGCTTGTCGGTGCGAGTTGACTCGACGCCTAGAGGTCGCATAGTTCCTAAAGCCGAGCTCTCGGCTTGTTGGACTGCGGCTTTATCCAAGAGTTCCTTGAGTCCGCCTCGTAGCCTCCTCCCTTAGTGATGAGGGTTCGGCATTTCCTAACAAGCACGCGGCCGCAGCTTACGTTAAGGGCGGGCGCTGTTGAAAGGAGCGTGCACTTCTGGGACGCTAATTGTTCCCAAGATTGCCCGGCCGCCGGGGCTTGAGGCGCTCGTGGGTTTCTTCTCGTTCTTTGTTCCGGGGATGGCTTGTTCTAGCCGCCACTCGCGCTGCCTCGTTATGAAGCCCGAAGCCGATGTCTCAGAATTGCATGCTTTGTCCTACGGGACCGCGACCGGTCGGACCAAGGCGGAGCGCGGCCAGGCCGGCGAGCGGCGCCGTCGCGCAGGATTTCCGCAGATTGTCATCGCTCTTGGTCCGTAAGTTGTCCATCTACGAAGCTCCACGCTATAGCATTCCCGGCGGGATCATAATATTCATTATTGAAAAGTCGGGTTCAATGCTTTCTACAACACAAGATGTCCTAGGGTGATGCCCTAAACTCGGATACTCATCATGAAGCTCAGGAAGTAGGCGCCAAACCGTTCCTTTGGTGAGGAGGCACCTTCGTCCGTGGCGAACAAGCTGTCCCAATGACCGGGCGGGCGGGGATAGTCGCCCCGGTCGTCTCCGCCGCTAGCGAGCACCCACGGTATGGGGGGAACTCCCGCTTCTTTGGCCGCATCGCGGTGGCGGACCACGGGCATGGTGGTGGCCGTGCCCCAATGGCTCGTGGATGTCCGGGGGCATTGTTGTCGTGCGCCGCCGGCCCACCGCCGCTCCTCCTGTGGCTGAGTGGCGCTTGCCGCGGGCTCGCGGGTCCTTCAACGCCACGCCCTACTCTTCAGCGCCATTGTGGCGGCGCTTTTCGAAAAGCGGCGGCTTCCTCCTCCCCATCGGTGTCGGCGAGCACGCGGGAAGAGGTCGTAGTTGGAGCCGCGCCTCATGCGCCGTTGTCGCTATCGCGTCTTCCGGTGGCGACGACCATGGTGGCGGTTGTGGCCTCTTGGTGACCGAACGCGGTTGTCTTCCGATTCGACGGAAATAAGGTCGCCTTTGAAGTCACGGCCCCCGCCGCGTGAACTTGAGGCCGCCGAATCGATCATCGTTCCTTGACGGAGCTCGTGCTCGGCGAACGAATGGAAAGGTCGGTGTGATGTCGCCATCTAGGGTTATGGGAAGTGATTTTTCGCGGCGCGCCCCTACCGGGCGCGCCAACCGCCGGTGTTTTGAGAACGGGGTATCCCAAGCACCGCAATAATTTTATAGGATGCGGCGCCCCCCACCGATGGCGTGCAGCGAAAGCCGGAAGACGAAGAGTTTATCCTGGTTCAGGCCATGGGGCCCTACGCCCAGCGGTGGTGTCCTTTTCAGGTTACCTCGCACCAAATGTGCTCAAGAACCAAAGCGATTACATCGTGATTTCGGGAATGAAGAAGAACTTCAATCCGGGGTGAGATGGCTAAGTGTGTAAACCTAGCAAAAGGGATCCATTCTATAGTGGCATCACTCCCCTTTTATAGTGTAAAGGAGAGATAATGTGTACAATACGTGTCGGGTACCAATGCTAAGGTGTCTACCTCCGGGGCCATAACGGTGCCATGCCCGAAGCCCGAGCCTCGGGTTCCCCGAGGGGATGCCCCGTGTGGACGCGTGTCTTGGTGCCTCGGCCCGTGTCCGTCCGCCCCGGCGGGGGAATACCCCGAGGGTCTAAAGGGATCCCTCGATCCCATCGCGATTCTTAGCTTGCCGGGTTCGCATCATGGTGTGGTGTCGATATCCCGAGGGTCCCCGGACCCAGGGTCGAAGAGGTGAAGCCGCAAGCAAATAAATAGTGAAGTTGTGTTTCCCCTCGCGTGGTGACGCGTGTGGTGACGTTCCCTTTACGCCCCATCAACGGGGATGCGAGGAGATAACGGGCAGCGGTTGGATCATCGGGGGCAATCGATTGCCCCTGTCACCACATCGTGGGAAGCGGGGACATTAAATGCGGCCGTATTCCCTACTACCAGCCGGGCTTCCCAAGGTGCGCCCGAGGTTGTTTACCCTAGAGAAGGAAGGAAGAGCCATGGTCTAGACCCTTTCACCCCGGGCGAGGCGGAGATGTCTCGCCCGAGAGTCATGGTCTTCGCGGAAAGGGGCAGAATTGCCTTTGGGGAGCCCATGTCCTCGGGCTAGGCGGAACTTTGCCCCCCGAGGCTCCCGACCCTTCGGGTTAGGAGTGGATTTTGGTGAGAGTGGGCCGTATGGGCTGATGTTGTGTTGTCATGGGCCGATCGGTCTATAAACCGATGGGTCAGAATAAGCCCTGTTATGCATCTTTGCTTTTTCTAGTCTTCCTTCTCCATACTAACATTGGTCCCAACGACTCTTTTATTTTTATTTCTATAACTCCTCGAAGTTTCACCCCCGGGCCCTTTCCGCGCCCGGCCGGGGTTTGGCAATTTGGGCCTCGTTTAGAGGAGTATCCGGAGATGGGCCGCTTTGGGCCTTTAATTGGGCCAAAAGGATGTCCTACAGATAAGTCCTTCTTTGTCATCTTTCCTACTGGGGGCCGCCCTTCGCCCTTCCTAGGCTATCTCCTAGCCCATGATGCATCGTGGGTTTTACGTCCGCATCGCCTTCCCACCATCCGTCTTTTTTAGGCCCTTGGGCCATGTTATCTGCCTTGGGCCTATTTTTACTCGTGGGCGATTATTTTCGCCCCCGACAAAGGGTCTTTCTTATAGATTGGATTATCCTTTTTACACACCAAAAATTTCTAAGATAATCCTAACTTGAAGACGGGCGTAGTCGGACTTGACGGGAGAGAGAGGTGGCGGCGGGGGCAAGGGGGGGGCCGGCCCGGCGCATACTAGCCGCCCCTCTCGGTCGGCGGCCATCGCTGCCGTGCCCAATTAGCCCCTTCCCAGCTGGCCCAAGTCGGGTCATGACACATATACTTTCATCCACCAGCTAAAAGGAAACATAACTTTTTTTTTCAATCTAACTAAGACGTGTTTGGATCCTTAGAATTGAATTCATTGTATAAACTATAGTCGTTGTGGAAGAAGAATCCATAGAATCCATTTAGTAAGCTGAAGAAGAAGAAGAATCTATAAAATCCATTTCCCATCTCCCATCCTATGAATTTGAGACTTATATATGAACTTTGAAAAGTTATGGATTCTCAAATTTTAAGCCAAATAGCCTAATTTCTCAAGTAGATTTTAATTCCTCTAAAACGAGGGATCCAAACGGTCCCTAAAAGAATTTGGCACAAAGTGATTGAAATTGTAGCTTGCGACGGCATATATCTTACTACTTTACTAGTATTCTCTTGCACTATACAGTTTGGGTTCTCCAGACAACATGTGACCGAGTGATAGATCTTTTATGTTGAATATCTCAAGGCAGTAGCTGTCACTCCTGTCAGTGGTCCATCGGCTAGATGCATTGCTACTACTTGCATTGGTTAGTAACCTCACCAGATACACCTTTATATAAGCAATGCCATGGCATTAGCGAATTCAGGTTTATTTGGTCATGCTAAATTCCAAAGTAGAAGGTCCCTAGAAGTCCTTTCATGGTGGGTTGTTGCTTTGTAGTTGGTCTAGCTCTAAACCTATTTGGGTTGGGTTCAAAGCTCCAACTCAATTAGCCAATTATATATCTCTAGCAAAGTTCGCCGCATGCATAAATGGTAAAAATCATTGTTTATATATTGTTGCTTTATATCTTAATGTTTGTAGCTAGTTGTTTTCTTGTTGTGGTTGCTTGAACCCTTGAGGGGGGTTTCTATTGCCCTGTTGTATTGTTCAGTCTGGTTCTCCTATTTGGTATAATTGGCGGCACTCATGTCTAGTTTTTGTCATAAATTAAAGAAATAGATAGTACACTGTGGTATGACAACTGACAATGGTAGAAATATGTATCAAGGAGATGGGTTATTGTGGTTAGTGGTCATTCTTTCACCTAACCTTGACCCTAACTTCACACCATAGATTTCTTACTTTGGGTGATCCTACATAAGAAAACTTCACATGATTTGGTTGTATCACCGTAGCGATTGGTGCTGGTGGCTAAAGTGTTTTGTCCAAAACACATGTGTATCAATCTAGTCTTCGTATTAAAAAAGGTCAAGTCTGTTATATCAACTTGATGTAGTGAACTTGAATCTTAACAAAATAATTGTTATAAAAAATAAAATCTCAATCCGCACGCATAAATGGATAGTGAGAAATGCTGTTGGTTTATAACAATAGGGGTAGCAATTGATAGTAGGAAATCATAATTTTACCCGGGTAGCAGCGGGCTGAAGAGCTAGTTTTGTTGATCAAGCCTGATTCACTCAATAACTGGCCATTATATATCTCTAGCAAAATTAATCCATGATCATTAATATACCTAACTTTGATCCTGACTTTATTACCGACACGCGAACTGAATATCCTTATGGTGGAACCTGATCATCAGAGTTTGTTTGGATGCACTTGTATCCACCTCAATCTACATGTGTTAGAGTAGATTGAGATATAAACTAGTTTAATATAAACCCTACATACATGTGGAGTGCAGCCCAACAAGAAGTAAAAATACAAGTCCTCGACTTGAATTTCAACTTATTGCGAATTTCGACTTGATGCTCTAGGGTGCTTAGTCCGTTGGCTAAGTCACTGAAGCGGCACTCACGTGTCCCGAGTTCGAATCCTCGGGGGAGCCGTAATTTCGGCTGTGGTTAAAAAATTCACTGTCGGTCCGTGTGCCAAAGCACTAGTTAAGAGCCTCGCCCCAGGTCCCATATGGATCGAGCCGTGGGTTCTGGTTGGTATACCGCCGGGGGCTATGTTGTCCGCCCTGAGCTCGGTTGGTATACCGCTCTTGGGTTCGGTGTAATTCGGCCCGGTCTTCTCCAAAATGGATTGAGGATCGTAGTTCCCATGGGCTTGAAGCTCCTAGTGTCGTGGCGGGACTGGGTTCGGGATTTTTCGGCCGGGAAACCGAGGTTTCTTCTTAAGAACAATGCCGGTGGGGCCTCTTTCCCCACCCGACCGAAGTTTTTTTTTTTATGCTCTAGGAATTTTCAACTTTCCTTCCACATCATAATCCATGTGGAGTTTCAGTGACACACAGCATATATACTTGCACAAAAGTTATTGAAGATGGACCATGGTTGAAATTTACTAGGATGACCTGACCCATCTAACCTTTACCATCGACAAAGACACACAAAACTTACTGAAGATGGAGTAATAATTAGGACACGTAGGACATGGATTCGTAAGGATACATAGACGGTTTAATAGCGATTTAATAAAACTTCCAGGCACACTTAGTGCTGCTAGAACTGTATTTTTTTTAAAAGAAAAAATTATATTCTTTTCTTCAAATATGAACGGTACCTATCCAGAATTTTTATATCCAAAAAGAAATTAAAAGTAGTTATCCAGAGATGCCCCATTAATAATCTTCACAATTGAAAAGATAATGGAGGAAGGAATTAGTGAAAAAATTCCGAAAACAGATGCTCCTATTGGAATTTGGGAAGGCCTCCAGCCTATCACAATATTCCGGAGGTCAACACGGGAGGCCGGAGCTAGCACAGGTGCCGGCCTGCTCCCAAAAGCAGGCCCCCTCTTTCGATCGAGAAATAAAGCAGCTAGGAAGCAAATGGAGGGAGGTAGGATGCTGCCAGCCGGACGACGACGTTGATGCGCGCCGCTCTCCACCATGGTTTGCGTCTCGCGGGCGGCAGCCGCGACACGTACGTGCGCACAGCATCAGATCATCGATCGGTCAGTGGCGCGCGGCATCTCCGGCGACGACTGGGGGCATCGGATCTATACGGAGCTTTGCGTGTTGCTTGGGACCGGGCACGTCGGACGGCGACGGTGCTGGCTTGTCAATGGCGGATTGGGCGGCGGGTGCCCACGCGGCGCTGCGCTGTCCGTGGCTCAGCTTGCCAGCCTGACACAGTGGCCGGATTCGATGCCCATTGCTGTCAGTGAAGTCTCCGTCTTGTCTCTGAAATAACCCCCATGCATGGATGCCTGTTTTGGCAGAGAGAAACGTGGCTACGTGCTGCCACATTTTTCTTTTTTTACCCTTGTTACAACCATGGTGACAAAAGTTTTTTTTTTTTTTTCTGAAACAAGAGAAAAGTGAAGGATTTTATAGATTCCCCATAAGCACCTAGAATACAAATCATTTTTTGAAGGATTCTTGACAAAACTTTTTTTAATTTGAGAGAGGAAGTTTGAAATTGCCTTGATCTAGAAGAACATGCAAAGTCACGCTTTCGAATTTTTTTGCCTTGATCTTCACATATTCGATACCATCGCTACTCAATATGACCTAGAAATCTTGGTCATCTTGGTCAATATGACCTAGAGATCAAGGCACCTAAAAATTTTTTTGGGACATAGTTATTAACACCCTCCTCTGGTCATCTGCTATGATCTTCAAGTATTTTTTTATAAGATACCATCACTAGTCAATATGCTCCTCCTACATAGCCGTGTGACAGTGTCCTATTTGAGGGCGAATTTGAAGGTAACAAGTGTTAAAAAAGTCTGAGTAGAATCTTGGCCATATGTCATCAAATTAAACGTGTGGCAACGAGCACGTGTGCAGTGGAGTTTTCCCTAAGAGATACTGGTCTTTTGGCACGTCAAGTTACAGTCAAGCCATGCATCCTAAAACGTACTCATGCATGACAGAAATTCAGTACTCAGTGAATCAAACAAACGATTAATTCACCTAACCCGTGGTAGGTATCGTTGAACGTACTATGGCCACACAAAAGTTTCTTCTTGTGGTGAGACACGCAATGATGTGAGAAAGGAGGTTTTATTTGCTTGGCCATATATGCATGCGTGTGGTAGAGTATGTAGAACATACGTGAAGACTAATGGCTTCTACAGAGGTCACCAAAATGTATGCTCTGTCCACTGTTACAGCAGGGAAATTTCAATTCAGAACAAGATCGTCAAAACCCATGATGAACTGACGACGTATATATTCTTTAGCTTGTCCATGGACAATATTTATTTGACACGCAAAGTTTATGTTCCCACGCAAAAAATGTCCTAGAAATTAAAAGGCGAATTAGTGCGTGTGTGGGTGTGTGTTTGTTCCATTGATAGCATCCATTTGCAAGCAATGCAAAGTCTGACAAATTCCGTAGGTAAGTAGATACTCGAATCTCAGGATGATGAATTGACATATACATCGAACAAGGGGCTAACACAGTCGTATTTTCATAATTTCCTCGAGGAAAAACGAATCAGAAACACATCCACACACACACAAAAACCATCGACGATGTTTTAGCTTGAATTTGAGTATAATCGAGCAATGCAAACGAATCTATCGATCGACATGTATATAGATAGAGATATATATATGCGGTGGATAATATGGCCATAGCAGCACACAATCATCGACAATCTCTTCTTTGTTCTTTCTACTATACACGTATGAATATATTCCTCGTTTTCGGCGTTACATGTGTACATGCATATATGAGTGAGTGATATGGAGTGTCATTTTCTGCTGTAGCTATTGAAACTCAGATTCGAGCCAATCCCATCAACAATTGAAAGCGCCTGGGCCTGGCTCTACTGCCGATCGATGTGAGACTAATCATCGGTAGCTATATTATAGGCTCTAGGAATAATAGCACAGTTGAGCTCAAATTCCTGGTTAGGATAGGTCCACAATGGAGATGAGGCTGGAGAATCCCCATCAGGGTTTACTTGATCCACGCACACACAAATTAAAGTAGTGTTACTTCTTTACAAGCAACAATTGGCAGCCATTCCTTTCTCTTCTTGTGTAGGGTCCATACATAGTTGTACGAGAGAGAGAGAGACGAGAGAGAGAGAGAGAGAGAGTCATTCCTAATATTGCTTGTGCATACTATTCCAATATAGGAAAGCCCTCTCTCTCTCTCTCCCACTACCATAATTCAGATTGCTCGCATAAATAAATAGAAAAAAAACTTGAATGGATGAGAAGCGCTTGCTTTAGTCCAGCCACACTCAACTAATATCGAGTTTTTACTACCTCTGTTCCACAAGAGTGTCACTCTATCAAACATATCACTCCTCCAGCCCTGAACTAATATGCTATTATGAATTACTCGGGTCTTGTTTAGTTCCCATGAAACCCAAAAAGTGCTACCTAAAAAGTGTTACAAAGACCCGCCACATCAAATTTTTTTACGCATATATGGAGCATTAAAGATAGGTAACTAAATAACTAATTGCATAGTTTGATTGAAGTGTAACTAATATTTTGAGCCTAGTTAATCCATAATTGGACAACAATTACCTACAGTACCCAACCCCAAATTTTTTTTTTGCTTGCATGGGAACTAAACAAGACCTCGACACATTCATTTATGCCTGTCTTTTATACCCGATCCATGCATGTCTTTTAAACACCATCACAAAACCACTCCTATAATGGGTATCCAAAATCAATGACAAACATACATGCCTTTTAAAGTATGCACTACTAGGAAATTAAGCATGTTGACAACCAAACTAATTAATTAGTGAGACATGTTATTATTTTGCCGGACTCCTTATTTACTCCTAAAATCGCTTGGATACCTTGTATTTCAGGAACTGTGGAGTAGACAAAAGGTGAAATGAAATTGAGCATCCATATTCAGTTTTCATTTGCAAGGGCCATGTAACCTGGGTAATCGGTCAAATTAATTGTCATGTGAATGCACAAGCTAGCCTTGGCACCATGCAATTGGAAGGAGCTTGTGGGGTTCAATGTGACACTTTTGGATGGTTTACAAGCTAGAGTGACACTTTTGTGGGACATTTTCTGAATGCTAGATGAAGATAGTATAAAATTAAAATATAATAATAATATAAGCCATATAACCCATGATAAGCCATATAACCCATGAAACTTATATTAATTTCATACATTTATAATAAAGAAGGATGGACTAGGGTTATCAATAACAAAAATTAAAGTTGAAATACATTTATGAGTCAAATGTTACTCAACATTTAGGATTATGTCATAGGACTTTCATTGGACTTTTTAGTAGTATATGACTCATGGTGGATTTCATTATGCTTCTCATGGTCTAATGCCCTTTTTTCTTCATAGCTAGCTACTTACTAAGAATCATCGAATACCTTATTTTATCACTATATCATCTCCCTTTGTTGCAAAGAGCAAAGATTGATATCTCCGTGACACAACCACTACGACTACTTCAATGTTATGGTGATCTTCCATGTTTAAGCTGAAGCTTTCCTATAGATGTTTGTTTTTGTTTTGCTTGAGCCCTCCCTATTCTCTTTTGTTTACTAAATATATCTTGCATTGTGTTACAAGCACTCCTCACATGTTCTAGTTTAGAGACGCATTAAGACTTTTTGTATATTCTATGAAGGTCCACTTTTTATTCATTATTTTCCATAACTTGGTTGTAATATACTATGTATAAATGTTTAGTACTTCTCACTTTGAAATACATTGATGAGCAAAAGATCTAGGCCTTTGTTTGGTTTTGGTAATTAATGACGGTTGTGGACTAACATTTCATTTGAGTGTGTGAAGAAAAATAAGTTAGTCCACATGGGAGCTTGAGCAACATGGATGTCATGGTGGATATGATGGAAAACATGTTTGAGAAGCTTGAGTGTTGTATGTCATGACGGTGAAGGTCAAAGCAATGATTGGCTATGTGATCGTGCAAGCATGAAGGACAACCTATAGGCTCGAGATACAATAGACCATTGAGTCATTGAAGTGCGAGTAAACAACTTGGCACGATAGACCAAGGCAATGATGAAGAGCGAGTGGGCAAGGCTTAGGCCAATGGACTATGAAGGCCATGTGAAGCTTAGGATCCGTGATCACCGATGAGAACAAGCTGAATTGTTGATGGAAAATGTATGCTTGCAAGCATCAATTTGGAGTGAAGTGGATTTGCATAAGGCAAATGTATGAAATGTAGGGCATTTCTTTCTTCGGACATGAGGTGATTAGAGAAGTTTAAGATGCACCATAAATTTCTACAAGGAGAACCATCCAATGAGTGCATTTCCACAGAGCCACTAAACACTAGCCATTGTCTTTATTAGAGTCTATTTATTTTAGCTTTTTGCTAGCTTTTACCAGCAAGAAGCTAAAAGCTAAAACAAACAACCTAGTTATTGAGCTAGCTTTGAAAAAACAAAAAACTAGCTTCTAATTAGGAAATACACATGACTCCTCTTCTTGTTGATCCTGCCTCTTGAAAGGGTCCTCAATCCTTGAATCTTTGCTTGTATTACCTGATTCCTCCATGATCCACTTGATCTTGAGTCCCAGGTTGCTTCATTTGACCCCTAGATTGATCTCCTTCTTCATTGTTGAGATCTTTGATTGTCTTGTCATCAACCATTAGGGATGCCACCATTCTTAATGCATTGTGTCCTTGATCCTTCATCCATACACTCGTGACACATGCTAAAGCTTTCCTCAACTTGCTTCTTCACCAATGCTTGATGACATTCCTTTATCTTCACACTTTGTGACCTAACATTGACCCGTTTCTCCAAAATGCACATGTTATTTACAAAAGCAAGGTTGTTGATCATTAATCACCAAAAACACTTACCTAAGGGGTTTCAAGTTTGCACTCCTCTATGGGCACCACCTCCACTATGGCATATTTGGAGGTAGGGAGGAAGGAGAGTGAGAGTTGAAGAAGGGAAAGCTAGATGTGCTCATTGGAACAAGATCATCAACGCCATGCTTGGCAAGGTAGGCATCAAACTCCATAGACCTAGGCACAACATGCAATAATTTCGTGTCACTCGGTTCCCCATGCCAATCCTACCTCCTAACGCCGCCCTCGACCACCTTGTCTCCATGGACATGCAAGTATGTACCACTTCTCCACATGATTGAGGATGAGTGGATTTGGTACAAGGAGGAGTGTCGGCCATTGATCTCACTATGGAATCCACGAGAGATGATCGAGTGTGCACAAAGAGGGATTGGAGTGGACTGGGTAGGGTGGGAGAGGGATCAAGTAGGCTAGTTAGGGAACTTAGGGGGAGCGCGAGCAATGACTAGTTGAGTCAAAGAAAACACTAGGGCTGATTTGGGCTGATATATATTTGTGAGAGACGGGCTAATATTTGCCGGCTTGGACATGTTTTCATAGGCAGACATGCCTTTGAAAATTATTCAATTTTAGATGCGGACCTCGTAAGTTGTTTGCCTATGAAAACTAATTTAAATGTTGTGTTTGTATTAACAAAGATGAGATTTTCTTATGCCCACCTTTAAAAATAAACAAGATGTTTCCTAACATATTTTTATACCACTATAGTTACTCCTCGAAATAGACTATTAACGCCTCCATTCTTTTCATAAGACCCAGATGCATTGAAACATATCAAGATTCAAACTTCAAAATTTTGATCAATAATCTGACTAACACTTTTAATTAATACCCTCTCAATCCCCTGAATAAATCAATTCCTAGAATCAGGTCCTGGGCCAAACTTGTTTAAGTTTAACTAATTTTATAGAAAAGAGTAACATACTAATTTGATACCTTAAATCTTAATGTATTTTTCTAGAAATTTGGTCAAAGTTTAAGAGTTTGAGTCGAGACAACTCTAAAAATCTCTATTTATTTAGGGGCAGAGGGAGTATAACATACCAACTATCCAATTATTACAAATTTATTAGTATAAATAATATAATATAAAAATAAAATAATTAGATGATTATAAAGTATAGTTTGGAAGATCGTGTCATGTTGAGTTATGCCTTATATATAATAAAGTTATATACCCCCATGGTCAGAATTACAGATGAATTCTGTTTTGCAAAAGAAAATACAGACGAATTCAAGTCGCATTATTCTTATCAGCAACACCTACTTTAATACGTTACATCAACACGATGTACACGCAATGTATATATACATATACTATAGAAGTCAAAGTGGCAGTGGCTACTGATCGTTGAGTTATTTTGCGCATGTGTGTGTGGGGGCTTGACGTTGATGACCTAATCGAAGAAAGACTATCTGCCGACTCGGTAACATTATTACAGGATATATTTTTTTTTTTCGAAAGCGTCCATATTAGACGTGCTTCATTAAGGGAAATACCGGATATATATATGGAAAGAGACAGCAGGTCATTATATTGCCACACTAACCTAGCCAGCTGCTATATATGCATATATAACAAATTCCAATGCAAATTCACCAAAGTTTACTTTTCAGTTTTGACTTGTGTACGTATATATGGTTTGCACTTGCACCGAAAGTCAAATCTGAAATTGACCTATGTGAGAATGAAATGTGCACGTACACACACATGACACACCACGTGTGGTGATACGTACATGCACAATCGACGTAGCAAAACACACTATGCAACCCTTCTGTCGTCGTCTCTCCTTTTTTTGGTACTTGTCGCTTTGAACGCGTGCTTCTACACACGCTTTACGATGAAAGACTGTTTTTTTTTCGTCTCTGTATGTACACACGCCCCGCCCCCCACCCACACACACACACACACACACAAACGGTCGCTGAAAGTTTTACGTCATGATCATATGAGAACAAGAGGTTTCCATTCTACGGATAGGGACTCTATTTTTCTATTTTAGCACACACACACACAAACGGTCGCTGAAAGTTTTACGTGATGATCATATGAGAACAAGTGGACACCATTTACTAGTTTGTTTGTTCTCTTTCGACAAATTTGAAAGGTGATTTCTTTTGTTGGACACATCACTATTTCAAATTTTCAATATCATGGACAAGAAAATTATAGGTACATCGAAAGGGCCTGAGGCCTCGCGCGTCGTCCTCTGGCGCCTCGGGGAAAACCTACCCGGCGGCCGCCGCCTCCCCCCTTCCCTTCCCTTTCTTCTTCACCTCGTCGCCGCCGGAGGAGGGCGCCATCGCACAGGCGGCAAGCGGGGGATGGTGGTGGTGGGGCTCACCTGGAGATGCCATGTCTCGGCGTGGAGGGAGGCGGTGCGGATCCGTGGCCGGTATTGGCGCTCACCGCAGGAGTCGGGCGGAGTGGGGAGGGAGGATCCGGACTCCGTCCGGATCCACCTGATCTACAGCGGTTAGGGAGGCGGAGCGGTGGCCGGCATGGACTACATTCGGTTGCCGCAGGGCGCCAAGCGGTGTCGGGAGGGAGTATGCGGACTCTCTCCTCCGGATCCGCGTCTGGCGTTTTCCCTCTCCCCGGTCTTCGGGGCAAGGCGGGCGAGGTTTGGGTACGTACGGCCGGCGATGTCGGTGGCGGCGGGCCATGCGTGGCTTGATTCGGTGCCTCCTATGTGGGGTCCTTTTTGGACCCACGCTGAGCTGGGCCGACGGGTTGAGGAGGAGGCGGCGCGGATCGATTCTTGTCGTGCGGCAGTTTGGAGGTAGTAGATGTGTTGAGCGTTCGCGGCCGGTGTTTCGTCGTTCGAAGGGGGACCTTTCGTCGAGGGCGTCGGTTTTCGGATGTGAAAAGTTTGGATCCGTACGATGGCGTTCTTGTTCTTTGGCGTATGGCATAACCGGCATGGCTCTTGGAGGCGATGGTAGTGCTACCATGTTTTTGACTCGGCGGTGGCGCGTGGGTGCCATTTTCCTCGGCTGAGTCGTTTGTCTTGTTCGGGTGAATCTCTTCGGGTGTAATCCCAACACCGGTGTATCCGGTGGGGGCGATGATGGCGATCTTTGGATGTCATTTTCGTTGGAGACGTCGTTTTTTGAAGATCCCATGGGTTGTCTACTGGTGCCGGCATCGAGGTTGGTGGGTCCCTTCGACATGTACTAGGTGCTTTGTACCGTTGCCGGGTTACGATGTCACGGAGTCTCCAATGGTGGTCGGCATCCTACGATCTTTCAGTCTAGATCTGAGAGAGCGTGTTTTTGGCGGTGATTATCGACTTGGTGGTCAGATCCTTTGGGTGATGGCTTCACAGGGCAAAGTCGAGTTCTTATTGGAGATGTAATTTTTTTCATTGTTTTTAGTTGTAAAATTGTTGTCAAGTGACGGTCTTATTTTGTATCAATGGCTACCTTTTTGTAATAATTTTGAGTGCGATACATCCTCGTGAGAGGATGAGGAAGGCCGAAATATATTTTCCGTTATCTAAAAAAAGTACAGCAAGAAAGGATAAATTCCTTGTGGTGAAACCTGTCTATAATCGGATTTTTTTATGAAATTTAATCTTTTTTAAAGCAAGGTTAAAATGTAGAACTCTCCCGTTCAAAAGGAAAAATGTCTCTTAGGATAAGACGACTAGGCAAACCGTTTTTTTCCTCAAAAGGTACTGTTTAGTATTTCTATACCTGCAAGTATTTCAAATCTAATGATCGTCGATTTGTTCCATTTGCACATTGATGACAAAGCTGTGATTCTCGCTCTCTCTCTCTCTCTCTCTCTCTCTCTCTCTCTCTTCAATTCAACAACTATCCTTTTGGATAACTTGGCCACGATAAGATATAGAGGGAACACCAAAAGCCATCTTTAAAGCATGTGGCTTTTCTCTTTATTCTTTATAGGGAGAAAAAGATATGCAAAGCAAAATACATTTATATATGCTAGGCCCCAAAACCTACTGGATGACATCTCTGTTGTCTGTTTCTTTGCAAGTTTGTTAAACTGCACAATCTCTTGGATGCTCCAAAGAGCAATCAGAGCCTCCTGAAGTGTACTATATATGTGTGTATGCCTAATTCTCTATATGCATATGTATGGCTTTCATTGGGAGAGGGAATAATTGTTGGCTACTTGGCTTTAGACTTAAGTGGTACATTTATTAACATCAACACTGCATAAACATATGCTGCTAGAAGAGAACCATTTTTTTTTTTGAAAGCTAATTCGGGGGAGAGCTTCCCCACCTACTTGTTTCAAAAAAAAAAAAAAAAAAAGTTCACGCTTTGTGAGAAACAGGAAGAAACCCGTCCGGTTAATCCTGGAAAACCGACAAAACCAAAGACACCACAAACAAGACTTTAAAAAGCGGCGGAAAGAAAAATACAACTCCAAGACATTGAAGGGGCTCTTCAACGATGCCCGGGGAGGTGGATGACGAGCGCCACCATCGTCGACCAAGCAAACACGAGCTTGGCAAGGCTTGCCAGTCTTTGCTGTGCTAAGGAGTTGGGTGGAGTAGTCGAAGCGAGGAGCAGCACGGGAGGTTCTTTAGTGACCTTCAAGGAAGGAGATTACCGCCACGGCCCGAGGAGTAATCCGGGCTAGCTTTGCGCCCGAGAACCTGCGGTAGAGGACACATCGAAGCTTCGCTGTCGGGGCGAGGCCGTCGCGCCTCGCGCCACCACTTTGTCGAGAGCGGCGCCACACGCCGCGAGCGCGCGGGCGCCACTAAAAAGGGAGGCGCGCCGCCGGCAGCGCCGGCGCCGCCACCGCGTCGTGGAGCCGTGCGGACTCGCCGGCGCCGCCACATGTCGTGGAAGCCGGCGGACTCGCTTTGACGGGAGCAGCCTGAAACGCCGGCCGCCGCCACAGCGTCAGCGAACGAGCCGCCACTGCTGACGGGGCGCGCGCGTTAGCGCCCGGCGCCGCCCACATCAGCGAGGCGCGCGGACTCGCCGCGGCAGCCCGGGATGTTGCGTTTCAAAAGGCGGCGAGGGGATGCTCAGATGGGCGGGCGGCGGCAGCGGTCGGTGGTCAAAAAATCGAGAAGGCGCGGAAAAAAAAATGTCTCTTAGGCGGCGACGACGAGCAAGAAAGGCCCCAAAAGGCGCTGACCCCTGGTATCCACCTGCGAACACACTAGCAGCCATGCCGGCCTCGATTCCCCCATTTGACCACTCCGGCCGTGACAAGGGGTGAGGGGGTGGGGTGGGGGACACCAAGAACCGCCGCCCGCGGGGCAGCCACGCCCGCGGGTGCGGGCCCGATGTGGCCGATTGGGTGGCGGCGGGAAGAAGAGCGCCGCGACGGATCCGGTGGTTGAGGTACGGATCCGTAGTGGAGATGGAGGAGCCGCCACGGGCGGCCGGAGAGCGCCGGTGATGGGCGGAGAACAGCGAGGACGGGCGGCGACCTCCCGCGACGAGGAGCTCGGCTTTGCCGGGGCTTAGCCTTGCGCCGCCGTCCTGGGACTTTCCCGGGCTCCGGGCGCTCCTCCGCAGCGGCGAGGCAACGGGGGCCGGGGTGGGAGGTGGAGGTGGGCGGCGAGGCAAACGGGGGCGAGGGGGGTGGAGGTGGGGCGGCGGCTGGGGTTTCGCCCGCGCCGGGAGTGCGGGGCTTACCCGGCGCCAATAGCGTGGTCCACTAGAAGAGAACCATCTTTAGCAAACTACTTATTTCCCAAAATATATAAAGTCGACGGAGCCCCTTTTGTTCTTTTATCAGAGAATTTGTCCCTTTTATTAATTACTGTGAAGATATTTCCTTCAAAACTATAAGTATGTAAGATATTTTCTTGGACTTTGCTTTTTTGGAATATGGAGAATACAATAAAAATTGTGTTGGTAGCCACTAGAATCTGCACCAGGTTTCAACTAATTAAACTACTTGTGCAGATTGCAGATGAACAACTAGTGCTACTGTTGAACCAGCGTGATAAATAAGCTTGAACAATGTTGATACATAGACACATGGTCTATATTTGAAGATTAAGGAAATATTATTTTCCAATTTTCATATTCTAACTAGTGATAAGTGATCACAAAACCTAGATAGGGTATGGTTTCATGGGGGTTAATGAACCTAATGCAATCAGTAGGAAAGCATGCTGATTTTAGAAACTAATTATCTTGTTCTGGGAATTTGGTCCCCCATAGACACTCATAACTGCAAGAACTCTTCAAAGTAGAGTTCCATAGTCTCATGAAGTACTTGCATTTTTTTTATGATATTTTAGAGGAGTTGGCCAATAGTAAATGCATATTTGGGGGCCAGAGAACAACTAAATAAAAATAGTTGAGTGTTTAGCGTTAAAAATATCTTGCATAAACCTGTTTTTTGATAGCAAAGAACTACTATCTGAAATAGATGTCTACCTTTGTTTGGCTGAAAAAATAGATTTTCTGCTGTCTGTCACTGTTTGTCAGAAACTTGTTGTTTTGCACCAATGTTGAGTCAAGCAGTACTGAGATCAACTAATTCTCTGGCTTGTATATCTTCTGTAAAAAAAAGAACACATTTAAGCCTAGAATCACTCTTATACATTCGATGAATAATCTGATCGTTAAGGTGCTCTGTCATTAGCTCTGATAATACCATGCATTTTCAAGTCTCATGATAGAGATCCCTTAACCCCAACAAACAGTATACCTGGAGATGCCTTCTAATAGGCCCAAAATAGCTGATCATACTGCATGGGACAATTATGTTGCAGGACTAAAAGGACCCTATGAAATTTTAATTTCTCACACCGTCTTAATATTCCTTCAGGAGTGAGGACAATGCTACAAGAACAAACACATTGACAAGATTCCGCATTTAACAATGCCAGTAGTAGGCACTTTGCATGGTATAGCCGTATAGGCTCAATGACAATGCCCATTTGATGTGTCATCTTTTATCTATATATGCTATTTGATTGCAGGAACATTTTTATATGGAAACATATGAATGACAGGTATTTTTTTAATAGAACTCCTTGACATCAATTATTGAAACTGGGTAGCACAACATCCTGATCGCCGTGCCTACGTGTCCTTTTTTATACGTTGTAGTGTCGTGAAGGTGCGAAAAAGATTACAAGTCACAATTCAAATGACATACTTCCTGAATTATTGAACTCTCTTTGACTTTGATGATGGTGATCTGTTATTGCCCAAAGACAGCCGTCTATCACTTTATTGACCCATGGTGATATCATGCTTATAGTTAATCTCTGGCTAAGAAGTTATAAGCAAACCAAAACTTTTTGAGTTTTAAAGTGATCAATTCTACTAATACAGAAAGCCCATGCCCTGAAGCAACATTTAAATGACTGTGCTTGCTGTTGCTGCTGCAGATAATGAAAATTGACCTTATAGGATGGAATTTTAAGGTTCAGAAAGCACAGTATAAGTTGCTGTCCATTTCAGTGGCATGGCTGCAAGGCAATTATATTGTAATCGCAGTCATGGTATTCATTATTGAACTCAGGTACAGTGACTTTTTTGAACCTTTTCAGTGAAACGTAAAACATCATTAGGATCGTTCATAAAGCAACCTTTTTTCAATTGGCGCTTCGGGCCCAATTACAGCATCTTGAGCAAGCAAATGATTTATGATTGCATTGAGCAAACAACTGGAGATGATTGCCTTAGAAATTTCCAATAGGGTGGAAACATTTATTAGTTTGCTTTAGTTCTTATGTCTGTATTCTGAGACACTCGGCTTGCGGTTATTTTTCATTTCACCAATTTCATGTGTGTGAGGCTACTGGCTGTGTACATCCTGGATGTAGAGGCGGATTGTTTTTATCCATTATCAAAAAAATAACAACCTTTTTCAAACCTGGATGACAAGGATCCAGATTTATATGCATATACAAGTGCTCATCTGGATGGCTTGTCGATATCATCTGAAAAACTCCCATTATTGCTTTTAACCTTTTGCTGCATTACAGTTATATGCTACATAAGTCAGATTACACCAGTTATTAGTAGCAGCTGGATGCATAGCTCGCTCACAATGTTTACAAAGTTGTCCCTTTTCATTTGATAGGGTCAGACAATCAGAACTGCACAATGATAAAGATTAAGTAGCCTGCCTACATCCAAGCCAATATCCTCAATATGCTGCATTATTGAACTGGTCCTCATGACACGTACCTGGCATGAAAGGTACAAGCATTTGCGAAAAGTATAGTGGTAGTCTGGTAGAACATGTTGTGAATGGCAAGTACTGTTTGCGAACACTGAAACTTCAGACATTAATGAATACCATTGAGATCTCATTTTTCCTTTTTAACTTATAGCTCTCCTCTGATTATAACTGGTACTACCATTTGAGCACCACACTGACCACACCTCCTCAAGTGAGTGGTAAAAAATATTTGTGTCGCAAACCTTCTCCAGAGGAAGTCCCAATCGCTGCAGCTGTCCTGCCTGATTCATGTCAAAAGAAAAAGAAAGTCCTAATCAGTCAAATGTGTCAGTATATATAGAAGCTAGTGGCGAGTTTCAATCACAATTTTCAATACAGTTTGATTGGCATGTGTGCAGGATTAGGTTTCTTCTAAAGATTATATATACTAAATGCAGCGGCAGAGCGCGCTTGGATGACTCAAACTGCATGGCGAAATAAGAAAATGAAGAGATGGAGACTCGATTGGTTCCTCATTCTTGAGATTTCTGCTGTTGTCATGGTTTCTGAAAATTTAAAATTACATGTGTCAAGGAGAGATACAAATGGAGGTATAGAAGACGTTTAAGATAATAATGCATTGTGTGCCATCCATCAGCAGCTACCTCCCTGTTTTGAACTCAAAAATCCACTTTATAATTCTTAATATTTTCTCCCTGTAGTCTAGGATGTACAAGGAAATAACCTATCCGACACAATACAGATAGGATGTTTGGTATATGATTGGTGTAGATGGAAATTAACAAACATATTTGGTACTTTGGAAGTCAAAGCTTCATAGGAGATCTCCATCACATTCACATGCAGTGTCCAGATAATACGATCAGGAAAAAAGCTAAACAAAATTTGTCACATCTCACCTCCACCAAATAGCACTCATATTACAACGACAAAGCATCGTGTCTTCATATTTTTCTAAGAGACCATGACAATTGGCGCCATGACATCCTTCCTTTTGGCCTTTTGGGTAATCTTGTCTAACAGTCTTTAACATGTTCTTCTAAGGGTGGTCTTCATGCTATCATTCGTGTTATTCTAAATCAGTGGATTTTGAACTTAGTGATAGATATATGCTAGTGTTTCTCAAAATTATATGTTAAATAGAAATATTTCTGAGGATTGATTGAAACTGTTTCTTTTATTATTTTAATTTGAAGAAGCTGCTCGTCCTTCCTATTTAAATGCAACAAAAGGTCTTGGATGACATCAGCTGAAAACACTATTCAACTGACTACAATACAGTATATGTGTTACTCTGGATGATTGATTTCAGCAATTGTCATGGATAATGATAAGCAGAGACAACATTTTTCCTCCATGTGGAGCCAACGCCTAGTTTCCATCATTTTAGAAGAAGGATACATTCTGGTCTCAGTCCTCAGCCTGGTTTCCATCTTAGCAGCAGAATTATTTCTGTTCAAATTCAGATGGCATACATTCAAGAACTAAGTGCGTCGATCTCATTTCAGAATTATGAGATTAATTTGTGGAATAACTGAAACTTTAGCTCTCTAGTTTAGATACAATGTTTGTGGAACTTGCAGTTGATCTCAGGATACCTGACAAATGTATGAAGTTTGACAAAAAAAATAATTTTTAACAATTAGGACAACCGTGGAATACCCTCTTGCACCTCGCTGTAATTCGACAAAGCAAACCATTTCATCAAATTGTTCCACCTTATGTAGGAGCTAAGTGATATGACATATATACAATGAAACTTGAAAGGCTTGACCGTTTATCAAATTAACTTTTTTTCTGCAGTAGTACATATATTCCAACTGAACACCATTACAAATTTGACTCCATTTTACCGAAGACTGGTGCATCATGATGACGTTTACACTATGGTTTTGTAATTACTTACAGAACAAGTAATTGAAAGAGAAAAGGCGTGAATGCATATGGAAATGCTGGATGAGGATGGTGGCATCTAGTGATATATATACACATAGCATATATCTGCAGGATGTCAATTCTGTCATGTTATAATTTGGGGCACTGATAAGGTACTTTGTACTTCCCTAGAGCTAAGAGTTCAAAGAAATCTGGTCCACTAAATTTTACTAGTGGTAAAACAACTAATAATAAAAGAAAGAAAAATGAAAATAAAATGTTGGATCCAATACCCCTAGGTGTACTCCCCATATTATTGTGTAGCAGTTCCCAAATTTGCAATTGCAGTTGCAGTTAAGATAAACAGATCAGCGATATTGACAAATTTTGCTCTCGTCACAGTACCCCTCCGCGTCGCCTCCTTGGGCGACGGGGGAGGGGCGACACCGCCGCCGCCGCCCAAAGACCCCACCACTCCCGCTCCCTCCCGCCGCCGCCGCTGCTGCTCGAGGGCGGCGGCGGCGGCTTGGCTGTGGCCGAAAAAAGGTCATGATCGCTCCTTCACTCCCCTCCCTCCCCTCCTCCTCCCTTTCGACCTTCGGCAGGGCATGGCTGGCCGCGGTGAGCCGGAGCCACGGATCCTCGGCCGCCGAGCACGGATCCGGTCCCCAAACTTTGGATCCGGTCTGCTCCTTGGCGGCGGGCGGGCCCTGGTGCTCCCCCGTGTTCGAGCCCGGTTGCTTCGTCCGTCAACGCCACCCGGCATGGACGATCGCGCGGGTAAACATCCGGCATAGCAGGGGCGGTTGGTGGGCATCGACGGCGGCCCCTTCTCCGAGCCGCCTCCACCACGTCGGCGCGCCCTGCTGACCCGGCGGTCCTCCTATGATTGGGCGTTGATCCGGCCGACTGGTGGCGGTTGGCGGCCGGCTAGCGTCAGGCCGGCGTGCCGACTGGGCCTCCCTGCACAGCGTGCCTCGGCGCAGAACCCCCACCATGTTGTTGCGCTGGCCGGCCGAGCGTTGGCGGCCCGATGAAGGGAAAGCGTGCGGTTCGGCCGCCCGAGGCGGGCGGTGTGGGCAGCGTGCCGGTTTCTTCTTCGCGAGGGCGGTGAGCGCGTGCCGTTCGGCCGCGGGCTTGCCGGCGGTGGGGCAGCGCGTCTCTACTACACTCGTCCCTCGGCTTCGCCGGTATCCTTCGGCACCGCGAGGTTTGGTCTGTTGGTCTCTAAATTGACGAACTATGGTCCACGAGTTTTGGGAACCTAGGCGAAAAGCCGTGCAAGACCACTGTTTTTGCGATTGGCGACGACGCCATTGGCGCCGTTCACCTCCTTGGGGGCGTCGATATTTTCCCAACTCTATGATGAAGTCCGGTCGATCTCCTCTGGCGAAAAGCCAAGCTCTAGTTATCTAGAGCCGGTGGCGGCGACGTCATTGGCGTCATGACCCTCTTGAGGGCGCCATCGTGGAAGAGTAGAGCCCAGCTCCAGCCGTGGTCTTCCTGTTCTCTGTGTGCTCTCCCCTTGTTGTTGTTGCTCCTCTTGAGGAAGTCGGCCTTGGTTGTTGGGCGTCGCCGACGCCGACGAAGTGTCCTCCGTTGGCGTCTCTCGCTCCGTCGGGCGGTCTCCTTGGTGGTGGCAGAATACCAAATGCGGGTGGTGTTTCCACCGCTGCCGCCATTCCCCTCCATGGATTCCTCCCGTGGGGCGTTGGATGGTGGTACATGGGCCCGGATGTAATCG
Source organism: Hyparrhenia diplandra (assembly GCA_015847255.1). NCBI lineage: Eukaryota > Viridiplantae > Streptophyta > Magnoliopsida > Poales > Poaceae > Hyparrhenia > Hyparrhenia diplandra. Next base: position 321,605 of record JADLZK010003830.1, read on the forward strand.
AAGGATGTCACCATCAACCTAATGGGAGGTCGTCGTTTCCGTTGATCCTACTCTTGCGTGTCTACCATCACTCTTAGTCCCCATTTCACCTGTGGGTCCTCATGGGAGGATGAGCCGGTGGGTGGCGTAGCTACGAGGGAGTGGTGAGGGCACAATGGCCTTGGTGAAAACGGGCGCAGTATCTTTGCTTCTACGGCGGGGCGCGATTGGCGTTAGGTTGGCGTCTTGCGGCTTTGTCTAGTGTTATTCTCGATTGTGCTAAGTTCTTTCTTTCTCTTTCTTTTGTTGTATCGTGGTTAGCCACCTCTCACTTCTATGCTAGAGAGTCCGTTGTGTTGTGTTGATTAGTGGTTTTGCCACAATCTTGCCTCGGTGCGAGGCTGTTGTATGGTTTTAGTCCGGTTTCCCAAAATTAATGACGAAATCCGCCATTTTGGGCCAATATATATATAAAAATTCAGGTGGGGAACGCCTCCCCGGTGAAACTTCAAAAAACAGATCAGCGATTTTTGTTCAGTGCATATGGACTAGAAATGACCTCAATACTCTTTTTTTTAATATCAATAGTCAAATTAACGCCACAAGATTTTTATTGCTTTTGAAGATAGTGGAGAACAAATGCATGTTACTATTTTTTTCCTCTCTTTTTTCACTAGTCCTTATAATTATTGCACAAATTGTTGTGGACAGAATGATGATAGAGATGGGTCAACTTAGAGCCTCCAATCAACTGTCTCAAAAAAAGATTATGTGGGCTCAGCTCCCTAGTAAGTGGTGGTCAGCAGATGAATGGCCAGCATTTTTTCATCACCACCGGAGAGAGGGAATTAAGGAAAAAAAAGAAAGAGAGAAATCAAAAGAAGTCCAGGGCAGTACAAGACTGAAAAAAGCATAGCACATTTTCTTCAGGGGAAAAAATTCAGAAATTTATACATCTATGATCAGGAAATAAAGAGCGATACTAATAGCTGTATTTGAAGTAGTGGTATAGACATTAATAGCAACTCAGCAAGCACTAGCAGTGCAAGACAAAATGTACAATCCAACTGAACAACAAACACAAACACATGCATATGTCAAAGCAGAGAAAAGCATGCATTCTTCTTTCCTCTGTCAAATGAATTAATAAAGATGCCATATTTTTCCAAAGATGGCCATATGTTCTGAAAGACTGAATGGAGAAAATTGCTGGTGCAGATCAATGGAGAGGGGATCCAACCAATCAGGGAGGTGGTTTCCGGCCGACAGAATGCATGACACACGAGCTGATGGCGCCGGCCGGCACCACCGATGGATGGATCGGTTTGATCACTTGCTACATCACAACAATTGACACCCAGCCAAAGCCAAGTACCCAACGATGTGATCCCAGACAGCATAAGACCTCATCCACTAAACCCTAATCATGATTAGATATTCCAGCTCCTGAGAGGACAATCATGCTCATCCCCGGCCCGGGCCCGCACGTTCTTCCTGCCGATGTGTCTATACCCGACTGGCCTATGCGCGTGACGTGTCCGCCACGCCCGCCACATGGCGTGCCACGTCGGCATACATGCTTCCTTTGGCATATGCTGCTGGTTGGTGCGTGTGGGGTAGCTAAGCTACCTAGCTAGCCGCCGTTGGGAATTTGAGGCTGGAGAGAGTTGTAGGCCGGCAACTTGTGACTGGTGTGGTAGCTAGCTCTCCTGCTGGCCATTCAAATTACACCTTTCTTCAGCTGCCTTTCTGATCAGTCCCATCTCCAATCCAAAGTCGTCGTCGTCGTCGTCGTCGTGCATAAGCAAGAGGATCGATCGGAAGCATCCTGTGTGCAGCCAGCAGCAGCATGTGAGAAGCATATGCACGTATATTCAGTGGCAGGCGCAGATTCAGACAGACGTCTAGATCAGGAGAGAGCTAGGGTCGCCTATCGACCGACGAGCTTTTGCAGTGTGGTCGCTCGGTACATACATTGTATGTTTTCGATCGGTGGTTTGTGGGAGCCAGATCGACCACGGACGTCCTGTCTGTAAAACGCTTTGCAATGTAGCTCTCTCACCGTCGTCTCGCTCACGTGTGAAAGTGGAATCCAGCAAGCTTTTTTTCATCTAGTCCGTGCTCATCTGGGTGAGTTCAGGTTCTTCTGATCGTGGCCTCGTCTTTATACTTTCTTCTAGAATGGAGTGGTTGCGCTAGTTGCGGAAAAGAAACTACTCCTTCAAATTATATGACATTTGCCTTTTTGACCTAAAAAGTTCAACCACTCTTATTCAAAAAAAAAAAAATTTGTGCAAACATATTCAAAATCAAGTCATTTTTGAAGAACATCTATTCATAAAACAATCCATAACAAAAGATATGATATTTTACACAATTTGTTAAGTAAAACGGCGGTCAAACTAGGGTAAGAAAAGTCATCACGTCTTATAATTTTAGAATGGATTTAGTGCTACTATTCTCTCTTTTTGGAATAAATATGCAAGTTACCTGTGAACCAGATAGAACCTGCTACCGGCCTATATATTAAAGCAACAACTTGCATTGCATATGTCTCGATGATAGGTGTGTGGAGTGTGGATTTGTAGAACAATTAACAGAGATCCAAGATAAGGTTTTTAATAGACCGTTAAGAAACCCAAGCGGCTGCAAATCTTCTGTGTCTTCACTTCCTCCATGAAAAGAACCGTTCAAACATTGGGGAACATAAATCAATTAATAACTTTTAAGTCGTTGAGTTTTGAAATGTGAAAATCATATCAATAGATTTGTCTTGAAAAAGGTATCATATATAATTTTTAATAAATATTTTGATAGAAAAGATAAGTCAAAGTTGCCTTTGGAGACCGTGTCGATGTCCTAAAGCACTTACTTTCATTGTTTCAACTTTCATTGTTTCAAAGGAATTTTTAACCCCAACAAATACTAATGTTTTCAGAAGAGCAGTCCGGCCGAAATTGTGAATTCAAAGCTGGCGCTTTGAGTCCACCGGCCAACTCATCACTATGCTTAATTAAATGCAATGGCTTGACTCAATGGTGAGTGCGTCTCAAAGAATGAATTCCTAGCAACTTTATGACATATCTATACTACTAATAAAGAGAAAAATTTCTGCCTCCACCCTATTTTTCTGCCTGCCATCGCGCCGGTTGCCCACGTACGTACCGGGCTCAGACTCATGTTGGCTTGCCGTCTGCCCCACGTATAGGTTTTTCCGTCTGCCGCTATGGGCCTTAAGGCATCCGTCTCCTCTCCGGTCAATTGTGTCCGCCGGCCCCTAATCCAAAAATCGATTTGAATCAGAACCAAACAAATGTGTCACCACAAGGACAACAAATCGGACTTTTACTGCTCTTCTCATGACCGCTACAACGATGGCACCTATTGCTCATGCTCTGCTTTCCAAGCGATCATTAGAAAATGAGATGCTACTGTACTTTGTTTTCCATCAATATGGTGATAATTATTCGTAAAAGGGTTTTTTTTTTTGTCAATTACAGCACAACACAAGACATGTAGTCCTGCTGTTGTGCACGCACACGTTGCTATAAATGTCTTGTTGTGGATGGATATGTCATCTGCCAAGCATAACATAGTTAAATTACTAATCTATACCTATTAATAATCTATATCTATGGCAACTAATAAAGAGAGATTTTTGTCCACTTCCGTCTGCCTCTATATGGGTCTTAATTGGGCCCTAATCGCGCCGTCTTGCCGCGCCGCGCCGCTCAGTCAGCTCCACGGCGGCCACGCTCACCCGCCAGCGCCTCACGTGCCCCACCACCCGCCAGTGCCATGGCGGCCCCCGCCCCGCACCTTTGCGGCGCTTTCCGCGGCCTCGCCAACAACGCGCCACATTTGTTGCGGCGCCTCCTCGCCCCAACAACGCCATGTGTTGCCACGCCTCCGACCTTGCAAGCCACCGCCCTGGCGCGTGTGTGCTTGCTCCGCTAGCTACGTGCGTGCTAGCTGCGCTTTCATACTTGGGTTCTACATCGGAGGTCGAAGAAAGCGGGAGAAGCGAGGCGAAGAGTAAAGGATAAGCTAGGGATACTTTAAAACAACCCGTATTAGCATCGCGGGCATGTTTTTGCTAGTTAATAAAAAAAGCAAATTACTCCCTCCGTATTGGTAAAAGAAGTCGTTTGGGCCGGTCTCAATGGTGAGTTTCATTTCGTTGTTTCCAAGACTCGCCATGCCATATAAAATGAAATGAAACTGGATGAAACCCCCTACTCTCAATGGAGAGTTTCATCTTGTGGTTTTATAGGCATTTAATTTTATGACTCGAGATAGTTGGTATTCGTGCCAAGAGAGTTTCACTAAGATGAAACTTTCCCTTCTCTCTCCTTAGAGTTTCATACAAAAGTAATTTTTTTGTGATGTGGCGCTATTTAATGTGCATGAAACACCTATATGAAACCCCCATTGAGACGGCTCTTAAGACAATGACACGGTCTTGAGCATAACTTTGACATCTTGTTATTTAAAAATATTTATGGAAATGTGATATATGTATACTTTTATGAATGTATTTTTTAAGACAAATCTATTCATATAATTTTCACATTTACAAACTCAACAAGTTAAAATTATTAAGATTTATATTCTCAATGTTTGACCCAAACCTTGTAAAAAACAACTTCCTTTACCATTATGGAGGAGTAAAAAGACCATGTTGCCCCTCATTAAACTACTCAACTTTAATGTAGCTCTCAGGTTAAGCGAGAAGGCTAATTAAGTAGTGTGTCGTTTGGAGTATCCCATGCGGCATGAGGAGAGAGAGGTTGTGTTAAATGCAACCGAGACTACAAAGAGTTTAATGTGGATCATTGAGCCACTCACCTTCACAAATTGATTCTTTTGGAGATAATTTTTGGACTAGAAACTAACAAAGCTGAGGCTTTGAGTCCACCAGCCATCTCATCATCACTATACTTAATTAAATGCATTGGACTCAATGATTGGCAGAAATCATTTTTCCCTACCTTAATTTTATTGTGGATCCAAATGAAGCTACAAATCTTAGGATCTGTTTGGATGTAGATATTGGCCCAAAGGAATGGATCATTGGGTGGCAATATCAATTCAGCCTTACGTACAGTCAAATTGGTTCACTAGGTCACAAATTATTGTTTTGTTGAAGATAGAATTAGTAACTACAGAATCAAGTAAGGTTATAATGTCTATATTCCTGTTTAGATAAATGTCCATGCATGCATTAGATTCAGTCAATTCCTGCTGCAACATTGCTTGTTACGGCGAAGCTTCATATAGCAGGGACCGCACCTGACTGATCATGGATGCACTGTTTTTCCTCCTAAAAACACGAGTCAATGAAATGAACGTTGCAGAAACTGCTGTCTACCTACGTTCGACAATGTGTCCAGAATGTGTATGTTATTTCCAAAAGCTGGTCTCCATGCAGTCTCCACCAACATATACTGCTCCTTTCATCTCTTTTATTTCTTCATCATGTGATGATGTCAATCTTGCTTTTTGGACAAATATGGTAGCCGGCTGCTGCACTTGTCTTTGCTAATAAGCCTTTATTAGCCGCGTAGCTTGGAGAGGGATATCATACATGATTGCTTCTTACGGCGAAGCTTCATATAGCACGGACCGCACCCTGACTGATCATGAATACACTGTCTCCAAAATGTGTATGTTATTTCCAAAGCTGGTCCGTTGACTGTTTTCTCATAAAACACGAGTCAATGAAATGTACGTTTGCAGAAACTGCTGTCCACCCTGTACGACAATGTGTCCAAAATGTATGTTATTTCCAAAAAGCTGGTCCCCATGCTCTCCACCAACATATACTACTCCTTTTTCATCTCTTTTCTTCATCATGTGATGATGTCAATCTCTTGCTTTTGGACAAATATGGTAGCCGGCTGCTGCACCAATGCAAGGAACGAAACACCAATGCTTGAGAGGGATATATGATGGCTAATAAGCCTTTATTAGCCGCGTAGCTTGAGAGGGATATATATGATGGCTAAACGCACCAATGCAAGCGCGAACGAAACACCAATATCATGGCGTGGCGTGCTTGACCTCATGAACAGGGGAATCCACAAAAGGTCAACGGGCCTAGTGGCTGGCGCTAGTAGGCTGGCTCGAATAATGCAGGTGGGCCCTGGTACACGTGGCTGGACCTCCTTGGGACGTACATATAGCGTGTTGAAATTTCAACATCAGGTCATCAGTCGATCATTTGTGACAGTCGAACCATTGCCATCTAAAAACATGTTCCACGCAATAGACATGTAGAGATGATAAATAAATTATAATAAACCAATGGTCGTCGTCGACGTGCGCATTTTCTTTTTATTTTGCATGCTGTCAAAACCATGCATCATATAATATATATTGTGATGCCACGAATATGGAGTATGAAGATGCCATGTTCCAGTTTGTAATTAAAAACAGATAAATTGCAATAAAATTGTTAGGTTTTTGGTCTAATAGATGTGGGCCATAAGAACATGTTGGCATTGTCACCGCCGTTAAACACCAACGATCGATGTCGAGCATCTCAACTATTTAATTATTTTCTTTTCTTCATTTGTTTTAGCATGCATGCACGCCAAAACCATGCATCATATATCATATATATATTGTGATCCAATTAATGCCACTTGAGTAGTTTGTATTATTAGGCACAAAAATTGTTAAGGTTTTGGTCTACGTACGCCAATGGGCCATAAGAACATGTTTATTGTCATGGTTAAATGTGCCTTAAGAGCATCCCAAAGAGATATTCTAAATTTCATATTCTATATTTCATTTTAGCTATGCACTCCATAAAATTCTTTCTCCATAATACAACATAACCAACAGGACTACACACAATGTGGTGGTTGATTAATAGGGCGGGTCCCAAGCGGAGGGCGTTCGACTCGCTTCTTCTCGTGAGTTGGATGCGTGGAAGGAACGGAACAGAGAACGTTCGATGCAGTCTCAAGGAGGACGTTCGCCTCGATTCGGAGGACGGACCTCTCAAGACGTTCGATGCAGTCCCAAGAGTGCCTTTAGGGCTAGCGGAAGACATTCAAGAAGAAGTTAAGGTGTGGTGTGTGCCGCCGGTTCGTGCAGTTTGAGGTGTTCTCTGGCCGCGTGCCTTGAGTGCCCCTCCTCTCGTTAGTTTACCCATCTGCCGCAAGTTGTTTGCAATGTAGTCTTTTCTCATGATCCAATAGTCGTAGGGCTTTTCGGGTAACCTGGGTTACACCTTGATTGGGATTGTGTGGTCACACTATTTCTTCTTAATGAAATGCGCCGTAGGTGTGGTCTCAAAAAAAAAAAAAAATCCAAACAGGACTAGCTATATCTCCGAGAAAAAAGAATGGAATTTGAAGCATGCAAACATGGCAATAGTTGTTAGTCAAATTTGGCTCGCGAGGCAACGGGATAGCATCTTTGAAATAGGATAGCAATCACATTGGCTAGTCATTTGGAGGCCAATTTTCTAAAGTTTAGTTAAAATAGTAATAGATAAGTTTGATAGCAATTACATTTTGGACAATTTCCCAATAGGGCATATGTTTCACTCCATGCACTCCAATGTGGACACATCTAGAGTACATATTGTGTGGTAATTGAGTGGGAGCACAGCCCTTAAAAAAAAAGCCGCCTCCCATCTAGTTAGATTTGGAATCCGTGGAGCTAGAGCTACAAACAATTACATGCATCTACTGGCGGCAACAAAGTGTTTTTTTTTTTTTCCTCTTCTCGAAAGAATGAGAAATTTATCAGGCTAAAGTAGAGGTTCAATTAGGTCACTTAAAGTAAAGCTGCAAAATGACAGATATGAGATAGCAAAAATAAGCCCGCAACTAATGGTTGTGGTTGAGAAGCAAAGATGATGGTCATTACACGTCAGATGGCCCGACGTTCACGAGAAATTTTCAGAAGAGAATATTTTTTTCCAAAAGAGGTTGCAAAGTGGCTTGTATGCACGACGTAAATCGAGCATTCAGACAAGCCATCATACTGGGACCTTGCAGCGTTTACATGAAAGAATGCGTTCCTAGGTAGTTCAGACAAGCCATCATACCGGATGTGTTTTTCTACACTCATAATGTCTGTTTATGTTGAAAACAAGTATATATGCACAAAAATTAACCATTGTTGAAACAACAGTTTAACGGATTATTACAAAGCCACTAAAGTGCTACCACTGCATTTTAATTTTAATGATAAGTGCAATACAGGAGAACGAAAAGATCAAGAAACGTTAGGGAACATCCATTTGGCTCCCATTTCATTGAGTCAGTAGCAGCTTCAGGAAAATGCCAGTCTGAGACAAAGTGCAGATTCAAGCGTAAATTATAAACAAAAAAAAAAGTAACTCTGTGATTTACATTTCCGTAGGTGCAAAGAAAATAACTGTGATTGTTTCCGGGCCTATGATGTTTAAAATGTGCCATGACTGTATTTTAGAGCGGCCGTGTATTTAATCACGCAACACATGCAGCTGGTTGTGAGATTTGTACGAAGACGTATTGTAAAAAACAATCAGAGTTAGGGAAGAAAAACATTCTGTATTCATCTCTACTGTTGCTGCAGCCTTTGTGAGCCAAAGTTACTATGGGATGGGCGTATGGCCGCTGTTAGCACTGGCCTACGACAAGTGGTTCTAGGGAGGATTTTCCTAATAATCATTCAAGATGGACCAAACATCTCCAGGTGCTAAAATGCTCTTTAGCAAGCTCGACGTTTAGTGTAGAACAAGGTGCCTGGGATGTGCGAGGGCCTCTTGACGAAAGCAGGTCTATTGCATGTTCATAAGTACCTAATTTCAGCACAGAACATGTGCACTCATAATCCATCCAAGTTCCAGCACTCCAGACAACAAGTGAAACCAAGTGTTCCAGCACTCCAGACAAGTGAAACCAGCAAAAACAACGCAGTGCCAAAAACACCTGGAACACGACCATCCAACAAGAAAACATGATCACGTGGTAGACGCACAGTACAGTAGTACTAAAAATACCGTCACGATCTTTATCATCATCATTTACTATGGTACTCTGAACGGCCACCATGCGGTGAACCACTTAGCAAGTCGCAGCACAGTTCAGTCCTTAGTTCTAGTATCATACATAAACAACTCTTGCTGCTATTAGCAGCTCAAGAAAATTGAGTTAGCAAGTCACAGCACAGTTCAGTCCTTAGTTCTAGTATCATACATAAACAATTCTTGCTGCTATTAACAGCTCAAGAGAAACAAAGTTCGCTCTCAGAGTTCATCAACCATACAAAAACATTAGAAGGCAAAAAAAAGGAAACTTAAAGAGACACACGACAGGCTGGATCTTCCCACGTAGCCATCACCGGTCCTCCAGCACCTTCAACGAGTGCTCTCATCATCCTTGTCATTACCTCGGCCTGTGGACGAGGGGAGTAGCCCGGTGCAGTAAGTAGCTCAGGGCTGCAGTGTGTGCAAAATGAGATTTGTCAGAACACAAACGATGTCTGCCATGATATGTAGATATATCTGTATGATACCAATGAACTTGCCTGTAATTTGGAGAGTGTTGGGCTATAATCTGGGCTAGGTCCTCCAGAGGTGTTGAACGGCTGCATTAATAATAGGATAATGTGTAAGACATACGTCATCAACAGAATAATAGTACTGGAATGGAGCACTATTCAGCATATATATAAAGATGCACCACAAAGGCAATGAAATTCGAAAGGCACACACCTCGTTGTATGATGGACTTGGTTAAGTAATATGATGGTGATGGTGGGAGTATGTCGGTGATGTCGGACTGTGATAACAATAACATTTAACACGGATATGTATGGACAGAAAGTACCCTTCAAGACAATACAAGAATACAGATCTTTGAAGAATTATGCTTTACCTGCAGCTTGGAAGTCTGACTATATGGCAGAATCATCCTGGGGCTGCTTGGAGAGTATGCGTGTGAAGGGCTGTATGCCTGGCTGGCGAAGGATTGTAGCTCGGAAAGTAGGGCTGTAGCTCGGAGAAGTAGGACTGTAGCTCGGAGAAGTAGGACTGTATCCTGGCGAAGTAGGGCTGTATGCAGGTGATGTCGGGCTGTATGAGGGAGAGGTAGGGCTATATGAGGGGAAGTAGGGCTGTATGGCGGGAGGGTAGGGCTGTATGGACGGGGATGTTGGGCTGTATGACGGTGATGTAGGGCTATATGATGGCGAAGTTGGGCTGTAAGATGGTGATGTGGGACTGTATGCAGGAGATGTAGGGCTATATGCTGGTGAAGTTGGACTATAAACTGGTGAGGTGGGGCTGTAGCTTGGTGACGAGGACTATAGCTAGGAGATGTAGGGCTGTAGCTTGGTGATGTAGGACTGTAGCTAGGAGATGTTGGGCTGTAACTCGGAGATGTGGGTGAGTATGATGGACTGGTAGGGCGAGTAGGTCGGACTTGTTGGGGAGTAATTCGGGCTTGTGGGACTGTAGGTGGGAGAGCCAGGTGTATATGATGGGTGAGGGTGGGACTATAGCTTGGCGATGCAGGGGCTGTATGATGGAGAAAGGGGGGGTATATCCTTTCTCTGGGAACAACTGGAAGATGGGCTGTATCCCCCTGATGATGGAAGTAACCACCTGGTAATTGAAGGGAATGGTGAGGCCATGTGCCCAACATATGGTGAGAACAGAAGCATCTGTATTAATGGGGGAAGCCCTGATGTTTTGGACTCAGCAGATAACTACTTGGGGACATCATTCCTTCATGGTAAGGTGTTCAGAGATGGGTGACGTGCTGGTGTCATGCAGTCTAGGCCTTCCACATAGCTTGGAAGCTGAAGTTCAATTGCCTGCTGCAACATCTGGTCATTCAGATATAGTGCACAGCCTCCAGTACCAATAGGAGCAAGCTGACCAAGCATTATATTTTCAGTGACACCTCAGGTGGTCAGATTCAGCATATACAGCAGCATCAAGTAAGATGTCAACAGTCTCTTCAAAGGCATCTCATATAAGAGGTCAGTGTCATTGCGTTTGATACGTGCCTTGTAATAGCCATCAAGTGACCTCTGTATGTCATTGTATCACAAGAATGGCCCAGATGCCTGTAGTTCACATAGGATCCATCGAAAGATATCACCACCCGAAGCTCATCCAAGAGAGATCGACGAACAGCCTCAATTCCAAGTACCTCAATCACTTCAATCAGATGGTTACTTGTTGTCCTTGTAGCATCAACATCCTCATTGACACATGACGGCCTAAAGAGATTCACCTTCTGTATCAAGCATCCATTCTTTAGCTGCTTTGAAACCTGCGTCTTGATAAAAGTATTGACCTTCCCTTCTTTGATGAACACTTTGTTGATATCTGGAATGCCTCAGAAGCCATCTCTGTCAACATATTACCTTCTATCTTTTTCAGGAAGACATCATCCTCAGCAGACTCATCTTGTATTTCTCCTTTTTTGGGCTTCATCATTTGTGATCTTGGGATCAGGAGGATGAGTTTATCTGCATTATCATCATTAAAAATGCATGATAAATCATCATACCGAACTCACGGGTTAATCTTGTCCGCAAATATCAGCCATGCTCAACTTCTTATCAACCATCATCTCACGGGTTAAGCTCAATACTTGGCAACCCGCGAAATTTTATCGGATCAATATCCTCATCAGGCATTTCATAGGACTGCTGAACAAACTCTGCGTCCTCTTGATGATGGTACCTAGAGGATCAGGATCATACCATATCTCTGTGGCGTGGGTAACGCAAGACGCGAGTGTGGTGTACTCAAAGCACACTGGACATTCTTAGCCAACTCTTTTCTTCTGGTTCACCTCAGGTTTCCAGGTAAACAGACAAAGATGGAGTCTTTATCTTCTTGGCAACATTAATGATCTCCCTCAACCTGGGAACTCCAAGGGTGACATTCTTGGCACTAACACCAGCATAATGGAAGGTATTCAGGGTCATTTGTGTTGCTGGTTCTCAATTGATTGTGCAGCCACACATCCAATCATCTCACCAGGGGCCACAAAGACTGAAGAAACCTCGATTCAATCTCACCGATAACCCATTCAAAAGCTTCCTTTGTAAGCCTGTATTCCTTCAAGACCCTCTTGCTAGCAAGCGTGTTAATCTGAAGCAGGATATTAAGAACAAGGTTGCATTCTTCTGAGCCTCAATGCTCATAGGATCATCACCAGGTACAACCTTAAGTCTTTCTTGCAGTTTATCTACCGCTTCAACTATTTCCATGGTGCATGTCAGAAGGTCTTCTAAAATCAATCCTGAATGTTTTCTGAGCATTCCAGATGAGCCGCTTGAGGTTTACAGGCATAGGCCATGAATTGTCACCAGTTGTGCAGATCTCAGTCCCAAGCTGGTACCCGATCAGCTTCTAGCTTTTGAACCTCTGCCTCAAACACATTTCTGAATTCATTATGGTCTTCGTCATCCAACATGTTCAGGTAGCATGTAGTTAGGTCTCCAGTTCTCGTCATCAGCTCGTGAATAACTTATCAAAAATCAGGTTTCTTCATCTTCAATGAGTCCAAGTTTTGAGATTCAATCAAACAGCATCCATGCCATCTTCTCCCATACAAGAACTGAATGACATCTCCCAGAGAATTTCTTTACAGTACCATCGTATTTCACCATGATGTCCTCCATAGCTTTCACAAGTCTCCTCTGGATATACCCAGTCTCAGAGGTCTTCACAGCAGTATCTATAAGACCTTCTCTACCACCCATAGCGTGAAAGAAAAATTCTTGTGGTGTCAGACCTCGGAGGTAGAATTTTCCACAAATCCACGACTTTCAGGACCATAGTCATCTTTTTGTGAAATGTGTAGCGTCGATCAATGAAACCAAAAGGGATCCGCTTGCCCTCAACATTCTGCTGTCCCACACAAGCAGTCATTTGTGAAATGTTAATGAAACTTCCTTTTTGAGCCTGCAGTGACCATAGCCTTCAAATTGTTTGCTTTCAGACAAGCTCTTCTGAGCACTGCTCCCAACATCATCACGAGCTTTGTTAAGAACCTGAACGAAATGGATTGTATTGAGATTAAAACAACCTAAGCGCTGAATACTCCCTGAATGACATAACAAACAAGGCTACATATAAAATAATGAAAGCAAAACCAGAAGCAATCAGTACCTGGTTCCTCTGTTTTGAATGATTCCATCATGGTGCGTCCTGGCTCAGCTTCCAACTGCTTCTCATGTGCTTTTTTTAATAAGCTCCTTCACAGCATCCTTAGCATCAGTAATTGTTTTATTAATCGTTTCCATGGTGGAAGCATCTGCAATGTATCCCCAATTCCAATACTGAAACCATTTTGAAGAAGCCAGTAGTTTACAAGCCACTGCGTATGTCTAAGAACTTCGGGCAGCATCTGGACCAACCTCTTCCTGAAAAGAACAAGTAAATACAGGATTTGCTTTAGACAAAGGAAATGGTCAATATTTTCTTATTGTCATGCAACTTTCAACAAGTAAAATTCAGATTAGGCATAATTATACCAAATGACATGGATAAGACTTCCAGTGCCAGTTCCAAGACTCTTCTTGCAAAGTGTACCAGTCAGAAGCTCTCCCTTCTCTATCCCTGACCATAGTATCACCAGGAGTAATAAATCCTTTTCTTCTTCTGAATGCCATGCTGAAAACCGTATTAAATTTATTTGCTTGGGGATAATCAAGTTAAAACTTGTTTCCCAGTCCAAATAGGCCTAGGTTTCAAAATGGCAGGTGCAGGGAAACTTTTCTTTCATCAAGTCTTGCCACCACATCAAAATGTTCATAAATACATCCTGGAATGAAAAATTTAAATGAGTCACAAAACTGAACAGAATTAGACAGGACAACTGAAATTTCTCTTTATTCACCTTTTTCAATTAGAGTGTCCTTTTTAGTAATTTTGCGACAGCCCAGCAGTGTGTCTTGGACAATACCCATGACAGGCCTATTTGCTTGTGGAGAGACAATGCATTTTGGCACCATCATTAACTCCAGAACTTCTGCCCTGGTCTCAAATGACTGGGGGACATGCATATTCATCTCATCACCGTCGAAATCAGCATTGTATGGTGAAGTGACAGACAAATTCAACCGAAAGTTGAGTAGGGCATAATTTTGATGCGATGCCCCATGATAGACATTTTATGAAGACTTGGTTGTCGATTGAAAGAACAAAATCCCCATCATTGAGATGCCTCTCCACCTGAGGAAATCCGGTACAAAATGATTCAAAACAAAAAACAATTTTACAATGACAATGTTTTAGAGAAGCAGCAGCTTCTACAGTCATATGGAGGTTGATACTCACCTTGTAACCAAGCTCCAGATGCTGATGGCTGCTTTTTCTTCACATATCGAAAGATCAAGCCTCTGACCATCTTCCTGATAATGTACTTTGCACCGGTCTTCCCGGGGGAGGTGAGGCCCATATTCAACAAGTTCCTTCAACCTGAAATCATTGGATTTAGCTGCAAATGATCAGCAAAAGCATAGTAATTAAATAACATTTGCCAATAAAAAAACTGGCTCACCTCTCAATATTATATGGAGTGACAGTTTCAGGATATATGTCAAGTTCAAAGCAATACTCCATGGTACTCCCCAACTCATCAATGTTTATGTTTGGATCTGGTGTGATAACAATACGGGCCGCGAAATCAACACGCTTGCCCATCAAGTTTTCCTCTAATCCGGCCTTCTTTAGCTTTCAGCCTGCTGCAAATTGATTTAATAGGCCTTCCAGGAACGCTGTGTGGCCTGAGCATTTCAACCAAAAATAAAAGAACCAATCAAAATTACCCTGATATCCATTGGTTTTATACTTGCAAAGAAACATTCTAACCCCTCACCCTGGGTTGGCCAGGAAGTTCATTATCAGTATGTTGCAATATGAAATTGCAACAACTGAGCAAACTCTGTTATAATGTGAGCTGGGCCATTTTCTCTCTTGCCTCCCTCAAGTTCTCATTATGCGTATTATCATAGCTAATTGATGAGTCAAATCATCCTGTAGAAACAGCAAAAAGGCCAAGAAAAATAACAGTGAGAGCAGTGAAATAAAAATAAATACCTTCTTTACAACAGGGACTGGTCACTGTAGTAGCAGTAGCCCTTAAAACATATATTTATCAAAAGAATATGTGAGCAACAAGGTTACACTTCTCCATCCATGCAAAGCAACAATTAGACACACATAATAACTACTCACACTGTCCCAAATAAATAATCATCTACAAAACATGGGACATTTTGACTTCCTAATGGGGAACTAATCATGGTGCGTGCAAATGACAACTACGAAGTCAGGAAATATCCTACGGGTCTTTGCCAGCATTCTTAATCTGTCTGAAAAATTCTAGAAAGTTTTATTTTTGGACAGAGGGAGGGGTAATGCAGCTTACCTCACTTCTGGAAAGATGTGTCCATCACTGACAGATGGTCTAACAGGGAGGAGGGACTGGAAGAACTTAGTATCATCCAATCAGGACGGGCATATTTGGGATTTAGGCCCAACAGAGAAGACAGTCCTCATCACTTATACGGCTTAAACGTGGGACCTGGTCAAACAAGCCATGTATAGAAATCAATTACAAAATAGCACTTCTTGCTGAACTGAATAGAGATTATAGAAATACCCTCTCAGCTGAGAGGATTTTGCTTTACGTTCCACAGGCTCAGGGAGTTGATCCTGATAAATCAGTTTTTCTTCTTTGGAGCTTTAAACTCTGCAACCATCTTCATACCATCAACTGTAATATTTGGCTGCTGAGCACCACAGCCACCTCTTTTCTTCTGGAAGTAATAGTAATATACTCCTGAGCGTCAAAGGTCGCCAGCCACCTGCACAGACTTTTGCTCTTGCGAGGCATCATATATTCTCTTCAATCTATTCTTTTGGATTCCTGATTTTTAGAGCCTGCTTAAATTTGGTATCATCCTGCAAGAGATGGATAATGGTGATCAAAAACGTGAAGTTAATTTGGTTTGGCAACACAAATGCTAAAACACATCATAACCATCTAATGAAGTGGTCAAATGAGGGAACAATTGAACAAGAGTTCATAGAAACAGACTCAAAAACTTGGTGTTTGGTCAGGTTCCACTGCCCCTGAGTGACTATAGGAATAATGCAATTAATACATAATACACAGATAAGCTTCAGCTTCATGTACAAATGTGTTATGAACAATCCATGAGAAGGCAGATTAATTAGAGACTGACAGGATGGTAAAGGAAAAGTAAAAATAATCACAGTTTACATGCTACAACGATACCTCAACAAGATAATGGCTAGTGAGAAAAGGTGCTAATGATGAGCGAGTGGAGTAAAATGGAGGTAACTGTACTTTTATTATGTATATTGAAGAGTAGAAGTACAGAATAAGTGCTTCCATTTTTAGTTTATCATCAGGGCCTCAATTTTAAAATGACAACTTCCAGTATAGCAAGATATACACACACATGTCAAGCAACAGACTGTGAAAGGGTACACTCATCTGCTTGAGGATCTTGGAGCGGAAGATTCAAAAGCAAACGCAGCGGCAGCATGATGGAGAGCACCACCGCAGTCTTAATGAGATCCGATGTGGAACATGACAGCATAGCTTTCAAAGGTGCCCAAGTGGCCTGGGCACTCCGCTTCATCCTGCACCATGCATGTCTCACGCCTTAATTTTTGCGGTCGATAGTCCCCAATCGAGGGTCGCTGCAGGCCCACCAGGCCGGTTTTTCCCTCTACTCATAGATGCTCTGCATGCTCTATTTGAATCACCCGACATTTGTCTCTACACAAAAGCAGAAGAATAGAAATCCTGCATGTCATTCGCTTCTCTCCCGACAAACAGCACATGTTTCCTCACTCACGCATACAAACAAACCAGAATAACCTTTTAATTAAAAAGCACGTTACTATTAAAAGGACAATAAATTATCACGGTTAAAAACACAAATCAGGAAAAGTAATGTCATGTTGTTAGAAACTGACATGTGGGTACTTTCACGTCACGTTAGGTATGGAACACACAACTGTTTCGGATTTGAGAGTTGAACATGACAGAATCAGAACCATACAACATATGAAACAGATTAGGCCACTTAATAAGAACATACAGATTGGCCACGCCCAAACCGCCCAAGGCACACAGCAACCAGGTTGAAGCTCTATCATGTACTGTGTGAATCACAGCAACATCACATTAATTCATCATATTCACTCCAAATACTATAGTCACCGAAGTTGCCAGAGTTCAAAGGCCTCCAGCCATAAATTTCATCTACGGTGTAATACTTTCCGCGATGCCTAAAGCAGCGCTATAGGTAGTTCGCGGGTTCCCGAGCAGCCATGCGTTTGTTTCTTCCCACTATTTACGGCTAACTTCATTTTTGGTAACGAAGGCTTGCTTACGGAGTTTGTACTACGAGCAGGTGCTTGAATTCACCAAAGACCAGCAGGCAAGCTAATAAGGTGAAGCTCTCAAACCACTCAGCCAGCACAATTCAGCCAACCCCATGCCCGCTGAACTAGAAGTCCTGAGCATCGGAACCAAGTTGTGAAGGTATTGGTAAACTGGCTTAAGAGCAGCCATAGCCATAGTCAAGCTAGTTACACGACAGCCCGCGCCCCACTCCAGCTCCGACCCCTCGTGACCACGCTCGAAGGGGCGAAAGCGAAGCGCACAGAGCCAGGGACGCGGGAGGGGAGCTGACCCTGATCTCGTCGGGGCTGAGGGATGCCCGGAAACTGCACGAGCTCGACCCACGGCCGCACTCACGGCCCGGCGAGTACGGGAGACCTCGCGTCCATCACAGGCAGCTGCTGCACCCGGCGGCGCCTGCCGCCGCACACACCTACCTAGGGTTTCCAGATCGCTGCGCCGCCCCGCCACGCCACCACCGGCGCCCCGCGATGTACCAAGGCGCATCGGCGCTTCGCTGCGTCGAGCTGGTGCGTGCGCTGCTGCTGTACGGCGGTCTCGTCCGGTCGAGATCGAGTGGATCGAAACCGCAGATCACGCGCTTGCCCACGCCTCTGCACCTCCAGCGAGTCGGGAGGAAGAAAGAATCGGAGGGTGCCTCTGAGGGAAAGGGCTCGAGGGAGGGTAGGGGCGTGTGATGCGCTTAGACGCAGCGAAGGCGGCGCGTGAAGCTATCTGCTCCGGGCGGCGTAGGCGCGCGTGAAGCTGAGGTGTATGGTAGTCTGCAGGTTGAAGAGGCGGTGAGGCAGAATGTGTTGAGGGTGTATGTGGACTGGGTGCGGGGATGAGTCCGGTCGGGATGTGTGCAACCGCCTATGGAACAGCAGGCAGGTGGGACGTTGGATTGGGGATGGATGGTGCAGGAGTGTAGAGGACTGCCTGTTGTGCGCAGTCAACGCTGAGCCAGCTCGACTGTGGTTGACCGCAGGCAAAGCCTTTGTGGAGCTTGCTATGTGTCGACAGAAGCTTCTTGTGTTGGGCTGCAATGTGTGGGTCTAAATCGGAGGCATGCTTCAGCCCGACCAAGGCCTACAATTCATCCTTCCATTTTTGTGTCCACCTAACCAACGCCCGCACTAAAGACATTTTTAAGTCCAAAAACTTTGCACCTTAAAAACAAAAGTCTCAAAATATTATATACTCCCTTATGTCCCCCAACTAAAGACATTTTAGCTCTCATCCATGTGTAGCATTAATTGCTTGAAACTAGACATACAAGGTGCATAGATGCATTCAAGAATGAGTAAATTTGGACGAGTTACTTTTGCTTCTAGAACATCTTTAATTGGGTGGCCGGAGGGAGTATAGCTACAACACTTGTCATGGATGCAAGTTGAGACCCGTTTTCTAACATGGTATATGCATTGTCAACTACATGCCTAAGCTCTAGTCGCGTAGCGTAGTTGGGAGTGGAGGAGCCGGCCTCGGCACAAACCTCTCCATGGCCACTCGGGGTTGCTGAGAGCATGGGGAGCCGCACCACCCTCAGCGGCACCATCGGTGTGGGTAGCCGAGGAGGAGACCTAAGTGTATCTTTGGGATGGCATTGGCCGATGTGGGTGCCCATGATTGTAGTCAACACCTCTCAGCTGCCCTCATCGTCTTTTCCTAGACTATATCCACTGCCACGAGATATTGTTTGCTCCTCATAGCTGGTTGAAACTTGCCCCCCTCTTATTCATGGTGATGCATGTCTTGCGTAGCATGACCCGCGTGTCATCGACATATCTTCCTCCGACAGAACA
>JADLZK010003831.1:0-11893 GCA_015847255.1 Hyparrhenia diplandra
GAAACTTAATATATCACTGGTGATGGAGAAGTTGATGTCATTTGTGGTTGGCGCCCTTAGCAAGCTTAGCATAGTTATACGCATAGCAAAGAAGCGATCGGCACCGCCAGGAATGTAGCAACCAACAGGGTCAATTTTTCTAAATAAGAGTTGTCATCAAACAAGTAGAGCATTTTTAGAAACTGTGCTGATATAATGGTGACTTATTATATAATTGTTTTATTTAAGGAAAACAGGAGGGAGGGCCCCTACTGTACTTTTTTATTATATAATTATTTACTATCATATTCATATTACCATAGCATTTGAACAACATATATATTATTACACACCATTGTTTTTCTTTTATTTTTTTGGACTTACATAGTACAGACGCAGAAACATAAAGCACAAACGAAACACAATCAACACAGATGACAACACATACATATATTACACACATTAGGGAAACTCGCATATATACAAACACAGCTCCTATCAAAGGAACAAACACAAATTATACACGCATGACAGTAGGGTACGGTAGAGCACAGACATTAATTATTATTGTTAACTCCAGCAAAGCATACGAAGCCATTTAAAAAATGGACCCATCGAAGCCAAAGCAGACTTGATGTCTGCAGCAACACTCTTTGCATCACGAGAAATTCCAGCCAACCCCCTGCCGTTCCCAGGCCAACGCAGTGAGAGGCCGTTATCACCTTTCAAGGATTGGTGCGCTCCTTCTTTGGCATGCCACCATTGTCGTTTAGCATGCTCCCACCATCCTGAATTTTTTCAATCACAGAACTTTTGTAAGAACATGACACCATCCCTTTTATGAAGAAATTCGAATCTGGTACTAGCTAGAATTCAACAGTAGTACTTAAGTTTCTGGTTATATTGTACTCCCGCCTCTTAATTATAACATGGTTTGGTTTGGCTTTTTTTTTTTTTTCTTTACAATGTATCTAGACATAATATGTATCCAAGTGCATATAGCAAAAGCAACCTGTCTCAGTAGAGAAAACACATCTTGCAACGGATGGGTAGAAAACAAAACTATGTAGCTAGCTTTCCTATGCGGGTGGTGGAGGGTTGTATATATTTTATTCTTTTAGTAACTGATGTCCCCTTGTGAGTATACTGAATCAAAAGGTGAAATCATTCTAGATTCTTTTTATACGCATGAATGGCGGATGTAACTCACATACCTTAAGCCACATGTTTGCAGTGCTTTTGTATCCCGTAGTTTAATACAAGCAAGAGAGCCCAAAGTCCCCTCTTCTTTCCATCCTCCAAATTCCCTACTGAGTTTCCTCTGATGCAAGAAAATTGGCCCAACACTCCCAAAATCACATACATAAACCGCAGCAAAAAATTATTTATCAACTTCAAATAGTTTTTAAAAAAAAATGGGCAGAAAGTGCACGTTATACTATGAAGAATGCACACCCTCACCTTGATAACACCTGCCTTTATTAACTGAATTGTGCCAACATCTATGACTGACCGGCCAGTCTTTGCCTTGAGAAAAGCGGCCCCATATCGGCCTGACTATGCCATATTTGGAGAGATCACCAAATGTGATGTTTGCAAGAGTCAGTATAATGAAATCCACAAATTTCACAGGAAGGTGCCATTTGAGCAGCCTCATCCCTTAAAAGTAAATCAGACCCTTGGTCATAACACATGCACCTGTATGGATTGGATCAGGTAGTGAAAATTAATAAGAGCAGAGTTAATAAAAGCATACCATGCATGATTTTATTACAAATATAGCATGAGAAAATAATTAGAAAACAACATGTGATCGACATCATACCGGCTACGGATAACCAAGGAGGTCTCCACTCCATTGCTGGCAAGATCGTATGCAATCTCCATGCCTGAGTTTCCACATCCAACCACTAGGACCCCTTTTCCCACATAGTTATTCCATGACTTGTAGTTTGACGAGTGTATGACTTCACCAGGGAAATCATGTAGCCCAGGGATGTTTGAATGATCCCTTCACTGTTCTCACCGTGGCTACAATTACAAACCTAGCTGCATACTCAATAACTTGGCCCATTTACCAGGTCACGTGCTATGACGTCCCAACAGTTGTTCACTTTGTCATACTCGCAAGACTCAACTGAAGTGCTATACTTAGGGAAAAATGTTGAAATGGTCCACATAGTCATCAACATACCTCACAAACTGTTCCCTAAGGGATGTATTTAGGGGAATCATTGGATACGACATGTGAGGAAGCTCACAGAAGTCCTTGGCAAGATGGAGTTTAAGACGATCATATGTGTGTTTGCGCCAAAGTGAAGCACTACAATCCTCGCGTTCGACAATGCGATAAGGGATGCCGTGTTCACTGAGGCATCCCCAGTAAAGACCCGACGGGCCAGCACCAACCAAAACTAGTACCTTCTCCACCAACAATGAATTGGGTGTCGTTGGTGAGGAGATCTTGGTTTGCTAATGATGAGTTGTTTGGGGCCAGATTCCTTTATTTATAGTAGTAATAGCAGGGATATGTACATTGACGTATATGTCCCTTTTCAAAACTATAGTACAAGGGATTAGTAGTGTGTTAACAATAGAGAGTATCTATCTCTTACATTTTAGGATTGGGAGATGAATAAACCTTCCACGAATAATATATATATCTCTTCATCTTTATCATATAAATTAAGTTTTACATTAAATTATTTTTGGATGCACTATTAAATTGAAAAATATCCCTCTCCATTTCAAATTATACGTCACTTTGACTTTTTGGCACATCCATTTTACCATACATCTAGATATAATATATGTTTAGATATATGGTAAAATTAAATTCTATATACGAAGAAAGTCAAAGCGACTTGTAATTTTTGAAATCCCTTTAAATGGTAAAAGATGTAATTATAAGTCACTTTACTTATAATTTGAAATGGAGGGAGTACATATATGTTGATATAATATAGAGTCAACCATCCACGCATCCAATGACTAAGCCATAAATATTTTTTAGGATTGGTTGAGCGGTGTACAATCAAGCTTAACCCCTCTTAGTCTATGTAGTCATACATAAAAAAATTTAAGGAAAGGGCTTGGGGGGAGATCCACGTACTGCAAATGGGAGGGGGTTTCCCTCCTCCCCTCCCACTCTAGTTTCGCCGGGCGCAAGCATCTAATGCTTGGGTATATATAGCGGCTTTTTCTCAAGACGGTTTTAGCTAGTGCGCTACGACACTCTCTTCCGCCCTTTGTTCAAAGTTGATAAGGCAGTGCATCGGCTCCTCTTCGACTCCATATCTCTCTCTACCTCCGGGTCTTGTGGTCGACAACTTTCGACGAATAAACGTTGTAAAGCAACATTACCAACTACTACCTTGTGACAGCCCTCACTTATTGTTTTCTGTTTTGCCTTGCTTGTGCTGTTATTCTTATCTCCCCTACCCCATCCATTCCTCACCCCCACTGCGAACCATCACTGAAAAGCTTACCCCGATTATTGGATTTTCGATGACTTAGCATCGGTTTTAAGAGGGTACAATGTCTAAGAGGATGCTCTCATCATCTTGTAACAGGTCCATTGCTGATTAACTGCTTCAGCATTCTTCCCCTTCTCTTTTATTAAAAGTTAAGAAAGATTCAGATTAACAACTAATGATGTATAAAAAAATTATATGAAACTATATTGGTTTATATGCTAATGAGAAGCTTGACAAAATATTGCATTATATTTAAATGCAATATACTTAGTATCTAATTATGGTGTTGTTTTAATGTGGTTTTCCTCATATATATGGTTTCTTATTTAGGTAGATTTAATATCTGATTCAGAAACTAGGAAAATATAATATGGAAATTAATTTTAATGTGCAAATAAATTTTTTCAAAGCAACAGGCAGATCAAGAGATTGCTTTCTTTGATCATTGCATCCAGTAAAAACGTTGCTCAGCATTGAAACTTTGCTGCTTTCTGTTAGAGGTGTGTCCAAATAAACATTGGAGAAGGGTCGATCAGGTTTGCCATCGATCACTGCTGTCGCACTCATGCCATAAGGAAACGGTTAACTTGCTTCTGAATTGGAATAAACTTGTGGGAGATATCTATAGCAATATAATTCCAAAACTGAATCACTTGACACGTACTGGAGTGAACCTTTACACACTATATATATCTGATCACATGTGTCGCCTTGAATGTAGAGTGTTTCATTCAATAGTTAACTTGTTAGTATTTCCTTTTTGTATCATGTACAGGTGTATGGTCTGTTAGTGAGACTGCGTTTCTATTGAGTAAAGAAATTTTTAAACGGAAACTTCACGTATACAATTTGAGAATCCTCTTTTGTGACGCATAAGGATTTAGGAGACCCTTTGGATGTTATCTATCTGATATAATATCTCCAGCACATATTATCTATATCTTTTTGAGATTACACAAGATAACGCTAGACGCTCAACACGCACGTACACTCATCCCAATAAACACAAGTACGCAAAACCCTACCCTATGAGCACCTTCGAGAAGGGGAAGGAGCAGGCAATCTTGAAGTTCACGAAGTCACCACAGCGCGCCTCGTCGACGGGACGCCGCTACCACTTAATACGCTACTGCGCCGAGAAATCCTGAAATATATATCCAGATAATGTGTCGCACCGATTAACCCCGGGTGGGAGCCCCTCAACCAATGGGCTTTTACCATTGCGCTTGTGAGCCTTTGACACATATTATCTATATCTAATAGAAATATACATTACTAATAAAATCATTTTACAAGACCTTTGCACAATCTTTTTCCGTGGCGGGCATTGAGTTTGCCTACCACAATTAACACGACCTCGACAAACCGAGTGATGGACGGGTTTTTTAATTTTTTGGTGACGGGCAATTTTGCCCGCCATTTTAAAAACGACGCATCGCGGGCGGTGGCTTAAAAACGCCAGCAATATAATATCTATTTTCCGCGTGGCGGGGCGTTCTAAAGTGCTGCGTAACGAAAATAGATTTATTGAGGCGGCAACTTTATCGGCTGCCATGGAAAATGCGGGCCCACTAGCCTAGCCGAGGCCCGACATCTAACTTTGGTATAAATATAACACTCTAGGGTTTTCGGATTATTAGCGTTCACCACTCCATCCTTATCTCATTTTGTCTCCCCTCTCCTCACACCGCTCCCCCTCGAAAACCTGGTGCAGACCAGGAGACCCGCGTCTCCCTCCACTCCAAACATCTCTCCCTCACACTCCCGCCACCGCCTCTCTCCACTCCAACCACCCTAGTCCCGCAAGGGAGGAGGCACACGGGGATCTGGCGCCTTCTTCAAAGAAGGCGGAGACTGGGATCTTGGCCGGAGCGGCGTGGATCCACCATAGAGCGCTGTGGATCCGCCTCGAAAGCTCGTGGATTTGGCGGTGGCGGCGGATCCCACCATAGGCGGCGCGGATCGGCGGGGCGCAGGCCGTGGGTATCCGGGGCCGTGCATGAATCCGCCTCAAAGCGTGGATCCGCCCGGCTTCTGGCGGTGATTCCGCCTCAGGTCGTGGATCCGGGCGGCCAGGCTCGTGGGGATGATCAGACGGCGAGAGGTGGAGGCGTTGATGGGCGGTGGGCCTCCGAGCACGCCAACGGTGGATCTGGGTGGAGGTCATGGCAAGCTCCATAGCGGCGATAGGTGGTGATCCGGCGGCGAGGCATTGGATGAGTCGGGCTAGGGTTTCGGCCC
Organism: Hyparrhenia diplandra; assembly: GCA_015847255.1. NCBI lineage: Eukaryota > Viridiplantae > Streptophyta > Magnoliopsida > Poales > Poaceae > Hyparrhenia > Hyparrhenia diplandra. Next base: position 5,697 of record JADLZK010003831.1, read on the forward strand.
CATCGCAAGTTGGGAACGAGTCGTAGGTGGGCTCGAAATGGGATTTACAGGCGTGCCCCGTATTTCTTTTTTGTTTTTTAAATTATTAACGCGTGGGCATCCTAACGTGCCCACCACGGTTAATCAATTTTTTCATGGTGGGTACCGTAGCACTACCGTGCCAATGATTTATCGCGGGATCTTTACTAATGTGATGGGCTATAGTGCCCACCATTTAAAAAAAAATCGGAAGTGATCACACGGAAGTGATTTTAAGTAGTAGTGATAACATATCCGTAACACATGCAACGTGTTATATATCTAATAGAAATCTAATAATACAATTAAATATTATTTGTAGTCCTAAGTGGATAAAATTGAATATCTCATAGATTTTTTTAAGGAAATATCTCCTAGATGTATGAGAGGAGATAGCATTATATATTCTAGCAGACAGGCAAACATATAATCTATTTATTAGAAATTTACTATCTTCTGCACCTAAATAGAAGATCCGGCCCCCACCCCCACACACTGAGAACTTTTACTACCTTCATGCAGCCACGCATTCATCAGGCATGCATGCCAAAGCACAATTCTTATGACTGGTATACAAGTGTCTGCCATGAGAGACAAATGAGAATGTATCCATAATTTAAAAACATGATCTAAAAACAAAAGTGTCTTGCCATCAGTGCCATAGCCATAATGAGAATGTAGCCACGCATTCATTCTGTTTTGTAATCTTTTCTTATGACTGGTATACAAGTGTCTGCCATGTAGCCATAACTCTAAACATGATCTATTGTTTTGCTTTGCTTTGCTCTTTGTATACTAGAGCAAACTCCTTCTTGAAGACCTCTTTATAGCCTGAGAGAATTTGGAATACCTCTGAAGAGATGACACATCATTTGCAAGATTGTCCAAACAGACCAGCACATTGTGATGCCAATTTCCATAAAACAAGGAACATTGAGTTGATCTTTGAAGCATTGAATTAATATTAGTGTCATCAGAGGGACAGTAAGTGATATCATATTCCAACAAGCTGTTGCAAAAGGACAGTGGAAGAGAAGGTGGGGAAAGATCCTCATCAATACCCCCAAACCACACATGTGTAATCTGGGATATGCATAGTTACATCTCCTAAGCAAGGATTTGTACTGATTCTGTCCTGAAGGACATTCCCACTGAGCATTCGAAGTTGCAAATTTATAAGAAGTATTTGAGGGTCGTTGGATCTCCCATGCACTTCCTGGCCCACTACCTGATCTGTCATCTTCCACGGTGGGCTTCCTCTCGATTTGATAGTTAATGATGTTGTCCCCTCTCAATTTTCAGCCTCCTTTTTGCTTTCTCTATCCCCAATATCATCGTCTGAATTTATCAGATTATGTTATGCAGCTTGATAGCTGGTCATGTTTTTGCGTAAGGGCCACATACTTCGTTGCTTCATAATCCTGCTGCTTCTCACAATGGTATGAGCTCTCATATCTTAATTTTTTGTTCACATTATAAGATAAAAAAAAAAATGTGTCTTCTGTTTTTTACACTTGCTGCTCGTGTGAAGCACCTACCGATGATGACCATCTCTGAATTTAGTTAGTCATACATGCACCTTCCATTTCTTCTTCTATGTGTATTAGATCTAGAAATTTAACCTAAGTGACACACTTTTACATTGACGGTATAATGTCATTACAGACCATAACAACAACTCCTCTCAATTTGGGTGCTCTTGAATACACAAAGAACTCAAGTTCTGGACATAAGGCTCTAACAGCCTAAAACCCGAAACATCGTTGTGTCTTTTTTTTGTGTTCTTAAGTCTACCCAAGTCACCAGAGACCCACACTTGGTGACACCCAATGAACAATTGATGATTGCTATGATTATAGACCCACTACACTTAGTCTTGGGAAAGGTGGAGAGCTAGGCTTGTTCCTAAGAACGGTGACCAGCTATCTCTTTGCATCTTATCTTCCTTGTAAGACATTATATTATGCCATATATTTTATTATTACCTTCTTTATTGCAATATCTTCTATAGTTGTAAGTGTTGCTACCCCTTTGTTCTAGTAATACTTTTGGTTATTTAATATATAATAATAGTTGTATACCTTTTGTTATGGTGAGCAATGTTACACCTTTGCACGGGTTCACTGCTCTTAGTTGAGTGCTCTAGTTTGATCTCCATTGGGAACTAGAGTAGTATAAACTAGTGTAAGTGTGGTGCTTAGGCTAAAGTATGTTTGTACTTTTATGGCTTGCTCCCCGTATGTGTGGTTGCCAGTGGGTGGTGATAGTAGCCCCAACTAGTCTCTATAGTCCGCCACGTGTCTGTGAAAGTTCTTGAAGTGTATAATAGTCCTGAAGCTGTACCAACATGTTAGTATTTTGCGATGTTTTTGACCAAATTAAATAGAGCTCTCAAGTGTTTGGTGTGTGGTCATTCATCTAGTTGTTCTAAGTTGCATTGTATTTGCTCAGCTATAGCTAAGAAAGAACTTTTGTGATAAAGAAGAATTAATCTTTTGAACCTATCGCCTCATTGGTTCACTTAGCTACGCTAGGCTCTATATTGTGAGAGTGGATCTTATATGTGTTGCACTACCTTATTACTATCATTACCCCTAGCTGGGCCTTTGGTTCATGAAATCTAATATAGCAAGTCAATGTATTTATCAAGACTCTAAACCGCCGCTTCCCTATGGATAAATAGGATACTTTTAGAATACTCTCGTGTGAAGTTCCATGAAGATATTTTGTGCTTCCTAAACTTGGGCATAATGGAATACGAATACCAATACCTAGTCGCTAATCCCTTCCTTTTAGCGACAGCTAGGCAGCTCTCCCGACCGGTGGCCCAAAAGGAGCAATAAAGGAGGACAAGAGGACATATAGCTTAGGAACACGGAAGATAAAGAGTTGTCAAATGAGAATAGATTTTTTTTAAGAATGTGACATGCATAAATCGCCAGAGACTACAACACGACGCAAGACACTCACCCTATGAACACACGCGACGCAAAACCCTACCCCTATGAGAGCACCTGCAAGGATCGGGCGGTCGCAGACCGAGATTCTCTAATTCACCGTAGGCTTGCCACATCGACTTGGAACGCCGCTATACCACTTAAAGCATAACGCTGAAAATCCCGAAAATTCCTCAAGAAAGGGTATGAAAGACTGGGTGATTTGAACCCTATGCAAGAAGATCCCACTGGATCATTCCTACCATTGGACTACAAGCCACCTCGCCAAAATGAGAATAGATGGTCAAGGTATGTGCTCGTGCTATGTTTGTGTCTAGGTTGACTAGAAGCGCAGAGAATTTGGCCCAACAGCAAAGGCCACTTTAGTTCGGGCAAGAGATCTTTTAGGCGTACTCCTAAGGTCGTGGCCCTAGGCCCGTATCCATCCCTAAAACCAATGTTTTAGATCATGTTACATTGTACACCTGTTTGATAATGATCTATATAGCTATAAGGACGAGCCAAAACAAAAAACAATACAACATGCTGATATCCTATAAGAGGATTCTCCGGCCCAAAAATTTTGTCGCTTGTAATCTTCCCGGTAAAACAACTTTGATAAATTATATGTTAAAAAATATTAAGATTTATCATACATAATTAGTATCATTAGAAAGATATTTTGACCTAGTTTTTAACAAAAATTATTCAAGCATACAAATGCTGTAATGATTTTGCACAAATCGAAATAAAAGTTGGTAAGATCTAAAACCGAAAAAACCACTAACATTTTGAGACGGAGGAAGACAGTTAGAATGTTGGAGGGTAATTTAGACATTTAGCTTGTTCATCAATCTAAAAAATTTCTACATCAAAGAATAAACCTATTGAGCCCTTCTTATGTCACCCTTTAAAAAACTAACACTTGAGTTGCGAGTAAGCCGTTCTCCACCTTGTCATTGCACATGGAGTGTCTGTGGTCATAGATCTTGTCCCTAGCACTGTCTCTAGAGTAGATTCAATGTTAATCTCATACTTATTGACAAGAAAAACTCTTTATACTCCACCCTTAAATCACCGAGAGACATTATAAACCTGAAGAATTTGCAAGAAACAATATACTCTTGCACCATTTCAATGAAATTTATCCCGCTTGTCCCATAGATCCAGGCGCCACCGCCCCAGCACCGACACTCCTATTGGCAAGGACGCGCCGCTGACTCCGCTCGCTCTGAAGCAGCAAAACCGCTTCGCCTTCGGGTCTCCTTGGGCCCCGCTTCGGCTGACACTCACCTCAACCGAAACCTGACACCTCCGCATGCGTGCAGGAGAAGCCTCTGATTTGCCGCCGAAAGCCCACTTGTCCCGGCCCAGTTAGCACTTCACATCGATCGCGCGTCGCCGCCTCGCCGCACTCGATCGACCACCAGTCCACCACATTAGCGGCCGAGGAGCACCCGCTGGCGCTGACACTGCCGCCACCCGCCAAAGGCAAGGAGGAGGCTTCGCCACGCGCGACGAAGACGACGGCGGAGGGCCAATCGCGCGCACCGCCGCCACACGTCCAGGCTGTACGCCGAGCTGGGTGCGCAGCCCCGACCTACCCCGTCGGGTCCGTCCGTCCGTCTCTTCCCGTCGTTGATTCGCGGTTCTTACTTCTTAGCCTTAGCCATGGTCTCCACGGTACCACGACGTTCGGCGTGCAGGCGAGCATGGAGCGGATCCTGGACGACGCGATCACCTGCCAGGGGTGCTGCGGGCCACAGTCGCGGCTGGAGGCGCGCGCCGCGTTCGCGAGAGCAGTGGAACGACGGCCGCGCCCGCCGACACCGGCGCTGCCGAGGTGCTCGTGGCCGGGGGCGAAGCGTCGTGCTTCGCCGTCCGCCTGCCGGAAGCGCGGCGCCGGGGCGCGCTGACGCGCGTGCTGGAGGTGTTCCAGCGACACGGTGTGCTCGTCCTCGCGGCCACGGTCACCAGCGACGGCGGCGAGGCCGCGGTCACGGTCACCACGGCGCCAGTGCCGCCGCGATTCCTCCAGGGGATTCGAGAATATATCAGAAGCAGCATCGCGTGATTGGTTAACTCTTCGACTTTCTTTACATATATACAACAGGTGTTTTCATCTTATCATCATCAAGGTTGGATGGATGCAGATGCATCATCTCTCTGTTCAGAAATCAGAACAGATTGCGTGTAATACAATTCCTGGGGAAGAAAGCATCCTTAGGTGCAATTTTTGGAGTGCCTTGTATCCCAAAATTCTGGGCTTTGTTTCTTTACAGAAATTGTGGAGAAAACAAATTTTACGAGTATATCGGTCATCTTGAGTTAGTGTTTTATTTGGAAATGTGAATTGGAACGATGATTATAGTTAGTTAGATAAGAGGCTTAGTTAACGACATGTACAATTACTGCACTTAGAGTATGTTGGTAGGCTGGTGTAGCGTACATCATTTTTGTTTGAAGGTATTCAACTAATCAAATCTCGAAGGCGGATGTAATATTCTCAAACTTGCAGATCGATTGTTACCATGTATTTATGGTGAGTTCGAGAATCTGAGAAAGTTACATGAAATCTGCCGGGATATCCCACCTACTTTAGTTTCTTTTATAGTAGGAATCCCACCTACTTTACAGTTTTGTAGTTCAATGTCAAAACTGTTCACCTATTAAATGTGGAATCAAAAAATAACTACTTACATAGGAGCCATGTAAATACTTTTGTGAGACAAATTTTCTATGTCTAATTACATAATTTGACACACAGTAAGCATGTGCTAATGATGCATTAATTAGTCTTAATAAATTTGTCTTACGGTTTCCTGGTGGAATCTGAAATTTGTTTTTTTATTGACATCCCCAAAACCTTTTCATCCACCAACTTATATGTCATATTATATACCATTATATGCTGATGAACTCAAGTGGCGCATGGGAGGCACTCCATAAGTATCACGAAAGTCACTATTGGAGCCGCTCGTGATGTGCCAAATGTTGAAGGGGAGCCAATGAAGTGGAGGCCATGGATAAAAAAACTGGTTCTATCCCTTATTTCCATCACTGAAATAACTCCAAGATTGTTGGCCCAAGTTACCATAACTATGTTCACAAATGTATAGAGCATGGTCTCATTTGGCAGGGGGCTTCTCCAGTCTGCTTGAGGAGTAGTTTGGAGTTATTTTTCTGCCAAACAGGGATAAGCTTCACCTTAACCTACATGACATTCTGTGAGAGCATATTTTA